>CM076577.1:1123800792-1124196394 GCA_034641835.2 Pinus albicaulis | reverse complement strand
CCCCACAGAAAAATACCCCAGACGTTCGTTTCTAGCAGAGGATCCTAGAGGAGGTTGGCAGGCGGATGTTTTTGCGAATGTATTTCGTCCGGTGCTCTTATCAACCTAAAACGCACCGGTGCATTACAAAAATTGGCACACCGGACACCGTGCGCTTCGTACACATAGGCCTAGTGTGTTTTATTTTTGTAGAGCATCGGTGCTTTAAATTTTGACTGCACAAATACCGCCCAATGTGGAATAAATGAAATGCACCAGGGCACCCACAAAATGCGCCCACCAGTGGATATTTAAATACAAAAAATTACGGCAAAAAAATTGCATAAAACATTGGCACACTAGAAACAGTGTGCTCCATACACACCCTCCCAGTGCTTTTAACTCAGCAACTGCGCCAGTGCGTGTCATATCATCAGACTCGGTACCTCATAAAAAGCACGCGAAACATAAATGACCCGGTGCCGAATGACTGAAACGCACTGGGATCCCCATAAATGTTGTGCACCAGAAAATGGTTTAAAACAAACAAAATTACCGCCAAAAAACCGCAAAAATCATTGGTTCACTGGGCACCATTACCGGTACTGTATAGCCCTGGTGCGTCACCTCTCCATTCCCCGGTGTGTCATAAAAGCGAGCAAAACATAAACTTCCTGGGGTGGAATTATGGAAACGCACCGAGGTCCCCATAAATTTCGTGCACCGGAATAGGGTTAAATAAAAAATAATTACGGCCAAAAATCCACAGAAATCATTGGTTCACCAGACACTATTACCGATGCATCATGATAATGTAGAGCACCAGTGCTTTAAAAATACTCCGCCTCGGAGCCTCCTAAAAGCACACGAAAACATAAAGATCCTGGTGCGGCATACATACAATGCATCGGTACTCCAGAAAACATCCCGCGCACTGGAATAGGGTTAAATAAAAAACAATTATAGCCAGAAAACCGCAGAAATCATTGATTCACCGAACACTGTTACTAGTGCATCATATTACTGTAGAGCACCGGAAAAATACGCCGCCCCGGTGCCTCCTAAAAGTGCGCGAAACATAAAGAGCTCGGCATGGCATACAGGAAATGCACTGGTACTGCTATAAAAACCCGCGCACCGGAATAGGGTTAAATAAAAAAATTACGGCCAAAAAACCACAAAAATGATTGGTTCACCGGACGCCATTACTGGTGCATCTCGTTACTGTAGCGCACCGGTGCGTGACAGTTACGCCACCCCGGTGCTTCCTAAAAGTGCAGGAAAACAGAAAGAGCCTGATGCGGCATTAATACAATGCACCAGTACTCCAGTAAAAACCTAGCACACCGGAACAGGGTTAAATATAAAAAAAATTATGGCCAAAAAACCACATTTTTCACTTTTGTCAGTGCTACAGAGCTCTTAAGCATTGGTGTAAGTTATCCTTTCTTGAGCCGCACCGACATCCATGCTCCCATTGCACTTATTGTGTGCATTGCTGTTGTACATTGCCACCAATCTCTAGCTTGAATTTTATAAAATAGTGGACAAATTTTCCTTTTTAAATTGTACAGCCAATATGCCTCCTTGACGGGTAAATGTACAGAAATTTTTCTAGTTTTTCCATAATTAAATATTTTATCGGATTAGAATTTGAAAAAACCTTAAAATTAACCATTAAACAAAAAAAAAAAAACTGTCGCGCAGTGCGCTCGAGCTGTTGGGCTCGCACCGGTTACGGTGCTGCCTCTAAATTTACAGGCCGCACCGCACCCGGTGCTGAAGGCGTCCGTACCAATTCCGGGGCAGTACCACAAGGTGCATGGTGTAATTTTAAAATTTTTAAAAAATGCGGTGTGGTCATTTACCAAGCCGCAACGTTGACAATGTTGAATCGTGGCCACCCGATGCGTTGATGAACATAAGCCCCGGGGCACGTAAGTTTTTCGGTGCACCAGAACTGCCAATCGACATTGTCAACGGTTCAGGTTGGTAAACTGATGCTAAGTGTATCCGCACCAGTTTCGGGGCAGATTCCAAAGGCGCACCATGTAATTGTAAATTTTACGACAAAGAGCAATGCGCTCGGATACCTGGCTGCACCGTACGACTATGTACGGTGGCAGGAGGGCGGTGTGCTGACTTAGCTATAAGCCCCGGGGCGTATAGTGAAGTTAGCACATCGGCCTCCTGATACCGCACTTAGTGAATAGTGCGCTAAAAATATTTTCTGGAGCACCGCTCTCGGTGCTTTTTATATCATTATGTGCATCGTAGACGGTGCGTCTCTGGGTAGGGACACACCGTTACCGGTGCGTGACTGTGTTTTTGGCGCACCGTCTCTTGTTTTATTTATTTTTCAAAAAATATTTATATACGTATATTTTTAAATACATGTTTCATTTAATTAAAAAATTTTGTTAATAGGTCAATCATTCAGAGACGTGAAAGGATAGAAGAGGGGCAACAGCAACAACAGTAGGCGGAACAATATAACATGGTTCGCCTGTGAGAGGCAAGACAGAGGGAGAGAGATGTGTACCCTCACCCTATTAAAACAGCGAAATAGGGGCCCCCAAGGCAGGTAGGCCTCCTCAAGTTCCATGAGGAGGCTACTTCCCTAAAGTCCCATAGTGATCTTTTGAGACATCTTATCCGAAGGTGGAATGCCCAGCGACAGGCTTTTCGAGTTGGTATCGACCAGTGGTACACGCCGACTAAGGAGGATGTTTATTTTATTACAGGGATTTCAAGGAGAGGGGTGGATTTTCCCTCGTTCCCTGAGGTTCCAGCTGGCTATGTGGCAGGGAGTCAGTTAGTTTACTCCCAAAGATACATTAGAGCAGACATATTGTCTCCTTCAGATTTTCAGGTCTCTTAAGGACAGTTATGTATTGGTGCATTTGGTGGTGAGGAGGTCTAGTGTCTCTCACTTATCATTTCGACCATTTCGCACAACACTAGTGACGGGCAATGCATTAGTTGTCAGCTTTTATATTATTTTGATTCTTTACTACAGTAACCACGACTTGTCAGGTGGCCTGCCATTTTTTTTATGACAGTTCTATACAGCATTAGATAGATGTCGTGCTCGTGCACAAGGGAGGATCAACTTACCTTTTGCTTCAGAGCTTTTATTTTTATTTTTTTGAGAGGTTTCCAGAGAAGAGGCCTTATTTTCTTCGGCAGCCTCGTAGGCCGATGATTGAGGCATGTATGCATATGTGGGGGCAAATGATGCCCAAGAGGGAGGAGACTCTGTTTCCAGCGAGGATATCAGATGATGCACTGGGGTTGATAGCCAGTGTTTTTGAACATCCCTTCATTATGGTCCCCTGTCCTTATGCGGGGTTGGATTGGCGAGGGTGTGCCAACATCCTCTTCACAGATGATGAGCCACCAGATGATAGAGGTAATATTACTATTTTATTTAAATTTATTCTAACATTTTCTTTAACTTGTTTTTATTAAATTGTGTAATGAAATTGTCTAATTATTGTTGTGTACTTGTATATCTTTTGCCGAAATTGGCTCTTATGATGGCGAGGAGATACCGCCACCACCACCTAATCCAGTTGTGGATCTTGATGATCTTGATGCCGAGGATCAGTAGGAGGCCGGTGCAGATGATCAGAGACCTGCTCCTGCTGGTGCATCGGCCCGTGGTCAACGTATGAGCAATGCTAGATACAGGATGGAGTTGGGAGACCAACTCATTGCATTTCTTGTTGAGGCGGGCATCCGCCCCACTGATTTCACAGATATAGAGGTCGATGATAGGCTCTTACAGATGTGGAGAGGCATGCCGTGTGACATGTACAGCGTGATGCGGCATATCGTAGGAGTTACGATAGCTTTTACGTGACCGACGAGGACTGTCGCACGTTACGAGAGAGCCGCAGCACATGATGGACAATCTGTGAGGTGCAACGTACCATCGACATCTCATGATCGTTCACAGCCTCACGCCATGCCAGATTTGCATGCAGAGCCTCCAGTAGCATCTACTAGCAGTCATCATGGAGATGAGGCTTGATCATCGACTGATCCATGATATTTATATTACAGTTGTATATTTTTACCATTATATATATATATATATATATATATATATATATATATATGTTCCATGTATTTTATGTTCATTTTGTAGTTGTACTTAATTTACATGTTGGTGATCATCATTATGTGTATGTTGTTAGGTCATGTTAGATATGTTCATTTAATGTGCAGCTTGTAGATAGATGTGTATGTGATAGCAAGAGATGTATATTTGATGTTTGTGTTGTTCTGATGATGTTAATATATAATGTTAATTGTGTTTTGTTAGATGATCATGATCACGATGATGCAGTAAGCAATTTTGAATGTGTTTTTTAGTCAAATATGATGTTTGTACGATGCTTATCATGAACGTGATGTTTATTAATTAATTTATAAATACCAAATGATCATGATATTGTAAATTTACAATATTTGTATTTGTAATTGTATTTAAAATTCTAAAATTGTAATTGTAATGATATATATGTAAATTTCTAAAATTGTAATTGTAATTGTATATATGTAAAATTCTAAAATTGTTATTGTACGTGAAATTGTAAAATTGTAATTGTAATTCTAATAATTCTAATTATAATTATAATTATAATTGTAATTGTATGTAAAATATTTGTAAAATTTTAATTGTATTAATGTGAAATGAATTTATTAAAATTTTTAAATTTGTAAATCTGTAAATTTTAAATAATTGTAAAATAATAAATATAGAACAATATGATTTATTGTAACATAAGGAAATTTAGAAAATAATGCGAATAAATTCCTGTACTTAATTAGAATTACCATTATTTTATTATGATCTTAGATACAAAAAAAGAATTAATTTATACAGTACGCCATTGTTTTTGAGATCAAGTACATAATACCAGATTATCAAGTGAATTATTGATTTTAACATTAACACAATGCAAATTACCAATTAATTCAAATTAATACATATTACATTAATATTTCGAAAAACTCATCTTAAAAAGTATAAATATTGATGAAATAACACATATTGTACCATATCACTCTCGGTTCTCATGATCACCCTCATTATCTTCTAGCTCGCATGGCATGATAATACTATTGTTCTCAAAAATATGTTTTGATCTAGGGTCATGTGTCAATACGAACCACCAATCCCTATCCAACACATCTGGGTAGAAAAACACCTGGTTGCAGTGTTTAGCGAAAACATAGGGCTCCTTAGCTTGATCCCACATCTTTCTAGAGTTGATACATATCAGCCTACTATCGCGATCTTCCTTTACATTATTCCGATCAAAGGTGTCCCACCACTTGCACCTAAAAATAACACATTGGAAAGAAGAAAAATCCACTTCAATGATCTCTTGTATCTTTTCGACGTAACCTAACGTCCCTCTTACTAGTTGTTGATCAAAGTGGCTAGATCGACTAGATTGATCAAACTCAACTTCCACTCCACAATATTGTGTGATGTTTCCAACATCAGCATTTTCTGTGCAAAAATGGTGTCCATATGCCCACATAGATGGGAACAAATGCACCTATTATAAAAAAGTTTAAAAAATCATATAAGTGTCATGTGTCTTATAAATAATAATCCAACAGTTAAAATATGAAATGTATATGTCTTAATATAAGTTTCAAATTTACATATAATTTATTACCGAGATGCTGCACCCAATCCCTACGCTTAGCTCATCCTCTTCAGCACGCGGGTAACGACCGGTAGCACCGTATTTCTCTATGATTTGGTCAGCAACCCAACTGTTGGGGCATATTTTTGGCATATTTTCCTTTAAATGATCGAGATAAGGCACGCTTCTACCATTTAAGCATCTAAATTATTTCCTGTCACTATCCCATTTCATTCTTTTTGTTCGTAAAATGCGACCCACGGTTGTGTCGCTTCAGAATTGTAAAGAATGAATTTATTTATTGATTTCTTCAATTTCTGCATTCGCTGATGAAATCAAACCAACATTATATAGTACTTAGAGATCAAAATATACATTATATTGAAGTTCAACATGAATATAATTAATTACTTTTTGTAAATTTGAAAAATTATAAGTCGCTTACTCTTTATCAAGCAATTTTTTCCGCTTGTTTGGAGAAACTGTCCTTCTCTTTTGTCTTCATCCAATTCATCGCTCCAAATCACCGCACCTGGTCTGTTGTCGATCTGCTTTATGTACTCACTGGCATAGTAGAAAGACTCATACGATATGTACCCCTCTGCCATAGACCCCTCGGGTTTTTCCCTTTGTCGAACAAAACCTTTCAAT
The DNA here is from genome assembly GCA_034641835.2 of Pinus albicaulis. Classification (NCBI taxonomy): domain Eukaryota; kingdom Viridiplantae; phylum Streptophyta; class Pinopsida; order Pinales; family Pinaceae; genus Pinus; species Pinus albicaulis. Next base: position 1,124,190,095 of record CM076577.1, on the reverse strand, counting down.
TTTTTCATGTACCTCTCTAAGAAGAACATCCAACGACAAGAAACAACCCCAACTAATTCAACCTCATCTACCAGGTGGATTAAAAGATGAACCTGTAAGTACATGAAACTCATCGACAGTTCCTACTCAAACATACAAACAATCTCAACTATCTCTTGATGCCACCGTGGAATGCTAGCCACATGAATCTCCTTTGATGTGATCCAATGTACAAATGAAAATAATTTAGATATGGCACATCCTAGGTCTTGAGGGAATTCATGTTTCACACACCCATGCACAAACAAAGGATAATGACACTGCAAAGTTATAAAAACGTGCAATAATATACAAAATTAGTTATGTTTTATGATCACCGCATGGGATAAAATTTATTAATATAACAAATAATAAAATCATGCTTTTGACATTATACGTACTCTTAGAAGATTCAAATGGTCATGTGATTTCAACCCCGAAAAATGGTCATCCATGGTGAAGCAGCGTCGTAGTGAAGACCCATATTAAGTTGGCACCCTCACATCCATTATAACTTCCTTTGCCAAAGATATATCATCTTTTTTTTAAATCCATGGGACATCACCTTCTTTGAAAAACCATGAATTAGAGGGACCAATGCCTGCCTCTGATCCCGTACTTTCTAATCGTCTTGGCTAATATTTCTTTTTAGTTTTTGAAGTAATAAGATCTTTCCTAACCGCCAATGTGTCACTTTGTTTCGATGATATGTGCCTGCATAAAGAAGATGAAACATTTTTAAATATATGCATGGGATCTAATAAGTGGGAAATCTTAAGATGCTCCCAATATGGGAGGTCATAAAAGATAGATTTCCTTTTCATCCCAATGGGAAAATTCTCAACATAGGTGTTGAAGAAATCTAGATCATTGAACTTAGGCTCCCCATTTGAATCGAACATTTCTGTGAACTCCTTCTCATTCTCTCTCTCATATGCTCTAAGCCATTCAGCTGGTGTAATTATTGGAGGCCTTTGGGTTCTTTCTCGTTTACCAATGAAAGCGAATGCTACTCTTCTGTAAGGGTGTTGTTCTGGTAGGAATATCCTGGAGCAATCATACACTGGCTTTCGTAGGTCCTTGGACCATCTAGCTTTCAGAGAAAGCCCACAACATTTACATCCAAAATACCCTTTTGTTACAAGACCTGCGAGATTATATTTGTATACATTAATTAATATGCATGGCACGTTAAAGACTATCATGAAGATTAGAACAAATAATATTACAACGAATTAAATAACTAATATATGAAAGAATATTGTTACAATATATATAAACAAATCAATAAATTAAACATGAAATTTACTAGAGAAAACTCCTAAGCCTGGATAATCATGTGTCGTGTAAGCACATATGCCATACAACGTAAACCTCCTCTCTGCTGCGATGGGTCTTGATACATCGTATACATTTATCCCATCCCATAATTCCTTCAATTCATCTACCAGTGGTTGTAAGTAGACATCCATATTCTTCACTTTTCTTCTACCAGGGACTATGAGAGCCAACATAAGATGTTCATTCTTCACGAAAAACCATGGGGGATATTTTTATTAATCATTACTACATGCCAAACAAAATAGTTGGTGTTCTGGAGGGAATATGGGTTGACGCCATCCATGGCTATGCTGAGTCATAGACTTTGTACTTCATTCTTGAATTTTTCAGGCCATGTATCCTCTATATGCTTCATGGCTATTGAATCAGTTGGTATTCGCATAACTCCCAACTCACTTCTGTGTGAGGCATGCCATCCCTAAAACATAGCTAATTATTTGCAATGAAAGAGCCTTTGAATCCTTGGGATTATAGGCATGTGCCTCAATATCTTAAAAGGAGGACCAATACGTGATTTACCCTTCTTTTCTTATTTATCATACTTGTCATGCCCACATTTCGGACACATCTCTTTGTCTGCATATTCTCCTCTACATAGAACACAATCATTTGGACATGCATGATATGATATGTACTCAACACCCAACATTTTCAACAATTGTTTTCCCTCCTCGCAGCTACCGGGCAAGACATTATCACTCGGAAGAACCTTGTCTTTGAATAACCCGTAGTTGGTGATCATGGTAAACTATATTACTAAATGTACATTAATGTCAATATAATTATTAATTTTCATTGCAGTGTACTGATTATATTTCAAATTTATATATAAGGCCGGAAGTACTTTATGGTAACTTACCTCAAAAGTTCTGAGAAACATGCATTCGACAAGCCAAACTTTGCTTTCAAGTTATACAATAACATCATTGTCCCTAACTGAGTAGACTTTGACTGACTGCCGGGTCCAAAGAGAGGGGTGGTGGAAGAAAATTTAAGGCTTTCGAAAAAGGTGTCAGCAATATGAGCATCATCCCCTAGCTGATCATCATTTTGGAATGCACCTAACAACATTGTCTCCATGGCAGTCGTATCCCTTAAGTAATCATCCATACCAACCTCTATTTGATTGCCTCCATTGCCATCTTGTGAAGAACTACTATTGCTGTAGTCATTCCTAATTGGTGAATCTGGACGTAGCGGGAATTGAATCGGTGGTTGATTCAACCATTCTTGGTATCGTTCCTCTTTGATATTTTCTCTTAATTCAGTCTTCTCTCGATTTGACATTATCGTGGGGTGCAACGAAAGATGGTAGGTAGGTCATTCATCATCACTAGAATCCTAATAATTAAAAAAAAAAATTGAATATGATTAGTACAAAATATTATGATATCAATTAGTAACCACATTGACAATATTTCATGATTATAAATTGGTTTGACGTTGAAATAATTACATATTAATCAATATATATACCAGAAAATTATAATTATAATTACCATCATTATCTCGGGATTGTGGCTTGAAGATGCAATATTGTTACAATTGGCAGGGTGAAGCAGCTGTCCATTTTCATCTACCAAATGCGTCTTGCGATATGCATCTCCTGATAAGAACTTTCGATGTTTTGGAGCAGTACTTTGAATATAATTTTGTGCATCTGACCTCGATGATGAATCTGCATGAACCTGGAAATGTGTATACATTATAAATTTAATTAAGTTCTGCATGATTGACTACATGGATAAAAAACATACATAAATTCAATTAGATAGTGAAAAAATAAAAAAAATCTGAAGTAAATATTACGTCTCCACATGGATAGGGAGAACTCCACAATGGACTTTGAGAAATATTATGGAACGAGTTGGATTTTGAAGAATTGTCCATTTCATATAATATATGATATTTTCTCCCTACATTTGAGCAAAACAACAATAAATTTTGGTGCACAAACCTAAATGCAATTCCGATGCGTACTGTTCAGATAACCGCACCGGCCAGTTCTTTATTTTGCGCACCGGTGTGTTTTTGTAACAAGTAGCACCAGTGCGGTTGAATTAAAAGACGCACCGGTAAATGAATAACCGTAATAAAAAAAGCGATACCATATTTTATTTAAGTGAAAAAAAAGCAGTAAATTGAAAATTGGGCAGCAAAATATTTTTGAAAATCTAATTTCATAAAACATTTCTTTAAATACTAAACACTTTTCATTATTTCACTATTTTTGCAAAAAATTTCAGCCAGAGATTTGCAAGATACATACCTGGAGAAAACAGAGCACGAGAGCACTGTGGATATGGGAAATACGTTTAAACAGAAGTATTCAGACAATCCGAATTCCAAACCTCTGGTAATTCAAACCTTGTACCATATAATTTTAAACGACGTGAGTAAATTTTATTGTTTTTTTTGTACTTTTTTCTGCAGTTTTTTTTATGCAGTGAAATAAGAAATCAAAGTCTATTTTTTTATTTTATTTTTTCTCTAGTTTTTTGTGAAGTAAAATAAAAAATCAAATCTTATTGTTTTTTTAACTTTTTGTTTCTGTAGTTTTTTACCTTTTCTGCAGTTTTCAGAAACAAAAATAAAAAAAGAAATCATTTTTTACAAACAAAACCCTAGATTATTTTTGTTTCTGCCATTTTTTCTCCCTCTTTCTTTTCAATTTCGATTTATAGGGTTTCTTTACTCATAAGAAATCCAACCCACGGGACGAATTGCATAGTTGGATCCCAATCCATGTTGGCCCTTGCGTCAATCTTAAAAAAAATACAGATTTTTTTTCGCTGATGCGCCCTGCGTAATGTTGTGCACTGGTGCGCTTGGTTATACCAGCACACCACGCAAGTACAGTGATAAAAAAATTTTAAAAAAAATTATTTTTTTATCAGTGCGCCATATGTAACATATGGAACCAGTGCACTATTACATTATGGCGCACCGTACAACGTGTTGTTTTGAAAAAAAAAACATTTTACAAACATACCCTACATTATTTTTGTTTCTTCCCTATCTTCTCCCACTTGTTGTGATTTCAAAATTAGGGCTTTTCAATTTATATTTATAGGGTTTATATTGTTAAATATAAACCTAAGACATCAAATGAACGGGTTGACCTACGTAGTCGGATCCCAATCCATGTCAGCCCTTGCGTAAAAAATAAAAAATAAAAAAATAAAAAAATATTGGTTCGCCCTGTCCGAAAGAGTGCACTGGGGCGCTCTGTTATCACAACGCACCGTGTGTTGGGATCCTGTGATTTGGCCGATTGGTAAACCAAATGACAAGGCAACATGTAAATGAGTCTTTAGAGCTCTAGGATGTAGCCCTCCTAGTCTCAGAGAGGGATCTCTCAATTGTTTTGCAAAGATATGACTTGTTTGCTTGTAAAGCGTTGATTTTAGGCTAGTTATTAAGCATGAGTTTGTTTGATTGTTTGATGGGACATGATGATCTAGGCAGCATAGATAGAAAAGGTAAATCTCTAAGTCATTGGGCAATGGAGTCAAGAAGAAGTTTGTAACAATTTTGTAGATGAATCAGGGATATCAAAGGGAAAATATAACTTGGTAGTTGGATCTACAAAGTTTTCAGGTGGAATGAAATGAACATCAAGGTTTTTAGAATGAAAGTAGAACTAAGGGCAGTTAAGAATCCTTAATTATATGTACTCTCCAACAAAGGGACTTAAAGCATAATTTGAACATGAAGAAGTATTTTATAGACAGGGCTGATCATGAATTCTACAATTTACACTTTAGCAAACAACAATTTCAAGACAAACTTTAAAAATGAAATCTAAGAGTCGAGGAATGCTCTATTTCATTAAATATTTCACTTTCAAGGATAAGGAAACATTCAAGATTCACAGATAACTGCATTCATATAAGAGGGAACTCCTAAACATCTAGGAATGCAATTATAAAGACCTTCAGAACAATTATTTGAGCAAGTACAAAGGGTATGATCAAAACAGGCCTCTTTAGCAGAATTTGGACAATGGTACTTTGAAGGGAGACTTTAAAAAAAAAATTTAAGAGGAAGCAAGCAAGCAGGGAGAACCATAAATCATTCTTGGGGCCACTATATTGAACTATTTAAGAAATAAAAAAGCAGAAGGGTTGAAAATCAGTCAAACTGCCTAATTAAACCTTCAGCAAATGAAAACATAAAGACAGTGAAGAGTAAACAGGTCTAAAGTGCTTCCAGGAGACATTTCTTAACCTAAAACTTTTACTCTACTGCAAACAAGAGATGATGAAAACATAATGAAAACAGGAAAAACATTAAACAGTTTAGAATACTTCACTAACAGTCAAGCTCAGGGATCCAATGACATAGCTTTCTCCATCCACAAACAGGTCAAAACATCCATAGGTTCCAGTACATCAATTTCTTTTCAATCTCAGAAGAACTATGTATTACTTCAAAGAGTTATCAAATGCCCACCTTACAATGAGTTCTAGTGCAGTATTTATACTGCGAATGAGGAGTTGGAATTATCTAGGGTTCAGAATGTCACTAATGACATAGTAAATGCACTTCTATCCTTAAAAACCATGCGAGGCATAAGGTAGGAATATTTCTCAACTACTTATCTGTGTATTAAATTTATCTTTACTTCATGAGGAAAAAACAACTGAAAAGATTGACTTTGAGGTTTTTTTCTGTCTTTTACAATAACTATCTGATAGTTTATAATATCTCCTTTAGTGTAATAACTGTCTATTTGTCTTTTGAGGTATAAAGTAAGTGAAAGGTGTCACTTTTGACTTATCAAGTGAATAACTGCCCCTTTGATGTATCTGAGGCCGTCTTTAAGCCTATTTTGCCTTGATTTTGTCATAAAACTATGTTTTAAGGCCTTTTAGCCTTGATCTACCTTTTTAAATTAATCTTCTTTAATGTACTTTAACACTTCATCTGATTTCCTTCAACCTTTTAATCCTCTCTTGCCTAGGCCTGTAATTATCCTTTTGCTGATTGTATTCACCTTTAAACTGATTTTAACCTTGAGACTGCGGGATTAAACTTTTCTAATCTTTGGTCCTTGCGTGCAATCCTTCATCTTCAATCTTCTCTATGTTCGTTGCTTTACACTTTTCCTACTGACTTGGACTAGGTTTTAACCCTTTGTTTCTTCCACTGTGCTTTTTCTTCCACTGTTGTGGACGGAGGACCTTAATTCGTGGGGGTGTGATTTGAATAACAAATATTCATGTAATATTTGATTAAAAGACTCGAATTTATGCCTTGGAAATTTCTTTTCTTCATTTAACAATCTTCCCCGGGTGATGATCTTCGACCTTGTCCCCTTACAGACAGTGGGAAGAGTTTTTACCTTTAAAACTGCCATTAAACCTGCACAAGACAAAAAATGTTTAATAAAACCTGTGAGTGTTGGAAAAACTATTTTACAGAGGTCGGGCAGAAGCGGAAGGACCAATGAGGAGAAAATGAATGTGCAGAAGGGTTTTATGGAGAAAACCGCGAAGAAACGGGTTTCAAAATAGTCTTGGCGCGAAATTTGAGAAAAAGTGGTTTTGGAAAACCACTGGTGGTTTTCATGCAAAAAACAAGTGGTAAGTTGTTTGCGTTGAATCAAACGTGACCTAGTTATATCACGCCACGCGTCCTTCACAATACCACCGGTCTCGCGCAACTTTGGGATGTTAAACCTTGGATGCGAAAGTTACGTGATATTGATTGTAGACCGTTGGATCTGGGAGGGAAGATCCAACGGCTACAGGGGAGTGCGATGAAGAGAAGTACTCAGGGGAGGTCTTAGTGGGAGATAGGTGGCGCGCGCTGATTGGATGGGTGGTGGAGTAATGGGAGGTGGGGCCAAGCAAGTGACGTGGGCCCACTATTGTTTTGTTAATAGTGCGCAGAGAAAATGTAAAGGAGAAAGGGTGTTTTACAAAGGGTGCGGGGTAAGAGAGGATAAGGGAAGATGGGCTTAAGGAAAGGCGCTAGGGAGTGGTCCTGTGGAAGATAAGGTGACCAGGAGCTAGGGAGAAGGGGCTAATTCACATCGACGGGGAGAATTTTATAAAGGAAATGCAGGTTTATAGAGAAATTTTCGATGTGATGGGGTTTGGGCGCTTGGTCATAACACTCGGATATATGGAGGAAAGGGGCCAAAGGTTTTAAGCCCTCGGGGGCTTATACATTTTTTTATAAAAAGACTGTTTTTTAGGCCCGAAAATGGGTTTTTAGGCCAAATTGGAAGTTCCGATAGGTGAAAGGGGTGTTTTAAATCAAAACAATAGTGAGTGTATTAGTTTAAATATGGTTTTTTCGAACCATATAAAGGGGTTATGATGGTTTGGGGGGATTTCTTAGGGAAAATGGATGGTAAATGAGAAAGGAAAAGAATGAACTGGGCTTAGCAAATGATGGAAAAAATGGCTTACATACAGTCTCTTTTTGTTTAGTAGTGTTTCTTGAGGATTCTGAATAAGGAACAGCTGCAGCAGCTTAGGGAAAAATAGCTGCTAAGGAACAACACTGTAGGGAACAACAGCTTAGGGAATAGAAGCTTAGGGAACAACACTTTAGGGAACAACACTTTAGGGAATAACATTGTAGGGAACAACAGCTTATGGAATAACACTTTAGGGAACATCACTGTTTAAGGAACATCAAGATAATATTTTTAGGAAAAATAGATGAAGATTTTGGTGAAATGACAGACTTAGAAAGATGAAGGCCTTGAGATTTCTAGAACTCATAATGTTTTTTGCAATTTTGTTCTAGAAATCTAGGTTTGTCAAAATTTAGTCATCTTTGGATAAAATCAGAATTATGGATGACTAATAGTGGCTCCATTTGGGGAGGACAGTTGTCCTTTTAGGTGTCCAGAACCTCAGTTTATAGATCTCTGGATTTTAGTAGATCAGTGTCTTATCAATTGGGAAGATTTCTTCTTTTCTTGTTGGTCTTCTTCTAAAAATGACAACCTTTATCAATCTGCAACATGTAGTTTCTTCAAAACAGCATCTCTACCTACCCAATCTTGCTTTGTCCTAGCACTTTTTCTTCCCTTTTGAGTGCATTTGAACTAGCAAACTCTTTGACATTTTATTTTTGAAAAAAGAAATAAACTATCTAATCCTATCCTTATCTCTCCCAAGAGTTCAGATTAAACTATTGAACTCTTTATTTTCTACCTAGCTACTATTTGTCAGGATTAAACTGTCTGACAGATTTTATTCTCTATTTTCTAAAACAAAAATTTAAAAGATAGTCAAACCAAGATTAAGCTGTCTGATTTGCTACGATGTCTATGGTTGTATGTACAAGCTGCACATAAACTTTATTTGCAGAAACTTTAGAACAAAAATGTGAAGGCTTAAGATCTGAAAATTATAAACATCCTTATAGTATTTTTCCAGCTCTGGTTTTGATCTATTTAGAGCTTATTCTTTTCCTATTCTTCCTTGGTTTAGACTTTCTATCCTAGTCTATTCTACTGATAAGCCAAGTCTGAAAAAATCTTATCAATCTGTGCTTCTACTAACTTATCAACATAAATTTAAAGAATGTTCAGCCATGATTAGGCTAGATGATTGAACAATACATCATTTTTTAATCAACAATGGCACTTAGATTTTCTCACTTTCAGAAAATTCTCTTTTTTGGGTATGGGGCTATACCTTTTTTGAAACTGCCCTCTTTTCTTTTTCTATTTTTTTTGTGTTTTCCTTCTCTTTTCAAATTGAAACAACAATGTTATACACAATGGAAAAAATAAAAACTTTGAAATTTAGGACTCTTGGTAGAAATAGTGCTTGAGCATCCTGTCATTGACAGGACCTCCAAATAGATCTTATACATTCAGCTCTTGCAGAAAGAATGCATTATGACCCCTGATAGAATGAATAATGTAGGGCCCTTTCCACAAATTTTCAAATTTGCCATGTTTTCCCTTTTCATCTCTTCTAGAATCCCACTTTAGAACTACATTTCCAACTTGGAAATCATTTTATTTAGTCCTCTTGTCAAATAATTTCTTGATACTCTCTTGTACTATTTGCGTTCTATTGTACACTTCCTCTCTGGTTTGTTGTAAATGAATGGTCTGATTTATCCTTATCTGCATATCATTTTCCTCAGATTGTACTTCTTGGAGGAGCTTCATGACTGAAACTCCTAGTGAGGTTGGGAAGATTGCATCCATGCCATAAACTAGCTGATAGAGAGACATATTTATTGACTTTTTGGTGGTTAATCTATCAGCCCACAAAGCATGAACAAGCTTACTATGCCATGATTTCTGATTCTGCTCCAACAGTTTTTTGATAATATTTACAAGGCTTTTGTTGGAGGATTCAGCGAATCCATTTCCTTGGGGATAGTAGGCAGTGGAATGACCCAATGTGATATGATATTTATAGAAAAATTCAACCATTTTCTTGGATTTGAAGGCAGCAACATTTTCTATAATATTTTTTCTTAGACAACCAAATCTGGATAGTATGTTGGTTTCAAGGAACTTGATAATGACAGATTCAGTAGCATTCCTAGAGGGTATGGCTTCTATCCACTTGGTAAAATAATCAGTGGCAGTGAGGATCCACTTATGTTGGGTTGAAGAATATGGGTTAATTTCCCCAATGAAGTCCAAGCCCCATTGTTGAAAGGGAGCCTCAACACTGATGGGATGTAAGGGTAAGGGTAGGATTTTTCTTTTGCCATAAAAAATTTGACACTTATGGCAAGACATGACAAGTTTCTGAGTATCTGGGAAAAGGGTGGGCCAATAGTAACCAGATCTGAGGATTTTATTTGTTGTAGTCTTCCAGTGCAGATGTCCTCCACATTCTCCCTCATGCATCTCATGCATGATTTTTCCTGCATCAAACTCAAGCAGACACTTAAGCAATATTCCAACAACATTTTTCCAATATAAAACCCCATCTAATATGCAATAATTTAAATCTTTCTATTTCAAAAAGCTAGCTTTAGTTTTGGACAAAGAAGGAGGGGCATTCAGATAAAGCAACACATATATGATGTCAACATACCAAGGTGAATTAACAAATGTTTCTTCAATGACTGGAGCTGTGAATTCCTCTATTTATTCTAAGACATCGACCATATTCATATCAAGTGCTTGGAAGTTTGACTCAGCCATGAGTTTTGCTAATCCCTGCCCTTTGATTAGTTTGGTAGGCCTGATTTCTAAGTCATATTCTAGAATAATAGCAATCCATTTTCCACTTTTACCATCAGGGTCTTGACTTAGAATATCTTTGACAACAGTATGTGGGGCAAAAGCAATGATGTGAGAATGCAAAATGTAGACTCTAAAGTCTTTCAATGCTTTTACCAAGGCTAAGGCTGGTTTCTCCATGATTTTATACTTGAGTGGAGCATCTCTTATAGCCCTAACAAAAAAGGATATTGGTTTTTCATGTCCCATGTCATTCTTTTGTAGTAATACTGCAACTATTGTATGTTTAGATGCGAAAGAAAAGATATAAAAATACTTGGTGAAATCAGGACTAATAAGAACTGGTGTTTGAGTTAAAGCTTGTTTCACTAGTTCAAATGATTGTTTAGCCTGTATTGTCCATTTAACACCTACCTCTTTCTTAAGCATGTTTGTGATATTTCTCAATAGCTCGGCAAGGTTGGGGACGAATCTCCTTAAGAAAATTATCTTCCCAATGAAAGATTGTAATTCCTTAAGGTTTTTAGGATGGCTGATCTTCAATATGCCATCAATCCTTTTAGGGTCTACTTTGATTCCCTCTTCAGAAATTATGTGGCCAAGAAGATTTCCTTCTTGAAGACCAAAGAGTGTCTTTTTGGGATTCAAATACAAGCCATATTTCCTACATTTCTCAAAAAAATTTCTTAAATGTATCAAGTGTTCTTCATAAGTTTTAGAGAAAACAATAATTTCATCAAGATAAATGGATATGAAATAGCCTATGTCTTCTGAGAAAGCTATATCCATGGCCCTTTGAAAGGTGGCCTCTACATTCATTAAACCAAATGGCATTTTGACATACATGAATGTACCCCAAGGTGTAGTAAAATAAGTTTTATGTTGGTCACTTGGGAGTACTAAAACCTGATTGTATCCTGAGAACCCATCTAGCAATGAAATTCTTTTAGACCCAACAACCCTTTGAAGTATGTGATCCATTTTTGGCAAGGGATAGTTATCTTTAAGAGAGGCTCTATTTAGTTTTCTGAAATCAATGCAAAGCCTAATTTCTCCAGTCTTTTTCCTAACAGATACTAAGTTGGAAACCCATTTTGAATACCTGATAGGAACTATGATCCCAGCCTCATACATTTTCTTAATCCCTTTCTCAACTAAAGGCAATAAAACAAGGTTTATCCTTCTAAGTTTTTGTTTGAAAGGTTTCTGATTTTCCTTAAGAGGAATTTTGTGTTGAATGATGCTGGTGTCATATGATTTTAAATCCTTGTATCCCCATGCAAATACATCTTTAAATTCTTTGAACAGGTCTATGTATTGTTGTTTAATATGATTTGGGAGAGTGCTGGACAACTTGATCATTTTGGGTTCTGCTGGGCTGCCTATGTTATGTTCTTCTATGTATGTTTCTATAGGCTCCATCCTTGGTTCTTTGGCTACATCATTGAAATTGAAAATATGTTCTAATGGTGTAAGACCTCTTGGAATTGTATCATTTTTACATTGTAAAACTTCCAGGTCTTTATGGTTCGTACTGTCAATTATTTCTATTGTAAATGGATGTTCAAAATGGTTTATATCAGCAGAAAAAGACAGCGTTGTTTCAAGGTTTTGTTCTTTATTAAAATAGTCTTCCTTGTGGCTTAAAACAGGTGTTGGCATGGAAAAGTCATTTTTTGATTGCAGAAAATAATCTATGTGTTTGTCTCTTTCAAACACTTGCCAATAATCTTCGTTATCAAGTATTGCAGGTCTTTTTTTTTTTTATATCGAACTGTTTATTTGTCTCTGGTATTTGGCAATTACTAGTAGCAAAGGAAAGTTCATTTGCTATATTATTTTGGGCCCTTGGGATGAAAATGAGTTCATATTTTTCGAAGGTTTTTAGGAGATCAAGGGCAGCATTTCTATATTCTCTGAGTTTTGGGTTTTTGGTTGAATACTCCCCTTTGATTTGTCTGATAATTAACTCAGAATCCCCTTGGACTGATATTCTTTTAGCTCCTAAATATTTGAGTAAGTGTAGGCCAATAAGTAGGGCCTCATATTCAGCAATGTTGTTTGTGCATGGAAAATCCAGTTTATAGGAAAATCCTTGGTTTGTGTTCTGTATCCATACACCAGCCCCTACACTTATTTTGATACAAGAGCCATCAAAGTTTATTTTCCAAGGTATTTTAATCTCATTTTCATTTTCTTTCTGTTGTTCAAGGTTGTTGAAATATGGACTATTATTTTCTTGGGTTAAGGGCAGATTTGACTGTTCTGGGAGACTAAATTCTCCTTTGTTTTCCTTTTCTTTTTAGTTGATTTCATCTTCATCATATAAGATAAAGGAATCCAAATCTGAATGAATGGAGTAGATAGGAGAATTGTTTGGTCTGTCTATGTTGCTCACCATGTATTTCATGTGAGATTCCCTATATAGTCTTCTAGTTTGGTTAAATACCAGGATGGTGGCATAAGACATGTCCATTTGAAGGCTCCCCTGAATTTTGGCTCCCTATGATCTAGATAGAAGCATGCCATACTTAGGGGGAATGTCAGCTACCAATATGTCCATTACTAAACTCTTAGCAAGAATTTGTGACAAGTTAACACACAAATATTTAATTAAGCCTAAGCATTTGACCTTGCTGGAATCAAAAGAATACAGGTCTTTGTATGGTTTTGTAATTTCTAAGCCTAAGCTTTCCATTTCTGCTTTGGGCATAAGATTGTGAGAAGCACCTGAGTCTAGCATGGCATTGTGCAAGATTTTATCATGTATATTTAAGCTGACATAGAAGGGAGGGATAGTGCCTTCTTGGTATTTTCCTTCGACTTCAGGACCAAAAAATAATTTTGGTTTATCATCTACCAAGTTTAAAGTATCAGTGTCACTACCCATATTCAAAGCTTTCAAAACTTGTTTTTTACATACATCCTGAGTTACTAATTCAGCCAAGGGTATGGTGATTTTGATTTTGGAAATTTCCCCTTCAAGGCTGAAAGGAACTATTGTTCTTGACATGTTTACATCAGTTTTTTCATTTACAATCCTTTCAGCAATTCTGATTTGCTGATTTTTATTTGGACTGCTATTTGGGACAGATTTGTTAGGGCCACTAGCAAAAGTACTAGGGAAGCTTTGTTCAACACTTTGCTTAATGTTTTTGTCTTTATTTTGATCAGCTTTCTTGGCTAAAGTGTTGGTGTTACTTGTTGTTTTCTTAGGCTAATTTTTTGAGGTTTTCTTAACAGCAAAAATGGTGTTTTTGTCACTGGAATTATCTAGGCTACCTTTTCTTCTGAGATTGTATTTTTTGTGTACCTCCATGATAGCATTTTCAAACCCCAATCTGTAGTCTTCAGAATCCTCATTATTGTATTCATTTTGTTCTGAAGAGAAGAATACTTGTTCTTCTTCAGTGAGAAAAACATCTGTCTCACTGTCAGATCCTATCAAGTTTACATGATTTTCTTCCAACCTTTCAACTTCCCTTTCTTCTTCTTGATCAACATAGTTTTGTTGAAATGGAGGTCTAATGTGTTGTTCATTTTCTCTCTACCTATCTTGATTATGGTCTCTTCTGAGATTTTGGTTTCTATTTCTGTTTTGGTTTTCTCTAGGAGGCACTCTGTCATTCAGATTTATCTTTTCAAGCATCCTCTCCATTACCTTCACTAAGTTATCAATTTTAGTATATGATGATGAGGTTGAAGCCATTGTATCATCTTTGTATGTAATTATTTTTTCTGCTCTCAACCTAGCTCTCTTTTCAATCAGATTTTCCTCCACACTCATGGCTCCCCTCTCCATATCTTCTAAAGCTGAGAAGTCTCTTTCCCTTAGCTGGTAGGCCATTTTAGGATCAAAGCCTTCTGGGAATTTAGCCAAGGCTAAGCCTAGTGGAGGTTTCATGTCTGGGGGAAGTGCATTATACACACTATTGAATCTAGTGTTGTAATCATGGACACTTTCCCCAGTATTTCTTTTGAGATTAGCATAGTCTGGAAGGATTTGGAGAGGGTTATTTCTGATTTCCCATTTGATTATGAATGTTTGATATAAATAAGGGAGATCATTTATGCTGTGAGGAGCTAATTTTTTAAACCATTTCTTGATTTCTCCTCCTAAACTTTGAGCAAAAATTCTCATCTTAATGGCCTCTTCTTCTATTTCAATGTAATCAAAAGCATCATTCATTTTATCTACATGATGCTGGGCAGTAGTAGGTTCATTTGTAGTGAAATGGGGAATTTTGGACTGGTAATCATTTGGTAAAGGAGCCATAGGCTGTGGTAACACTAGTGGAGCATACCATGCTGCCATGATTGGAAATAATGGGGGATTTATAAGAGGTGGATTTACAAGAGGGAAAGTGGACTGTAATGGAGTGTTTTGAACAGTGGATGTGTGGATAGGAGTGGAAGAAGCACTTCGGCCAGCAAACTGATGATGAGAAGATTTGTTAAGGAAGGAGCTGAAATGATGGAGAATCTAAGAATCAGGTGGAGTGGAAGGTGAGGCCTCTATGCTAACACTCTGTTGCAAATCTATGGTTTCAAAATCAGCTTGACTTAAATCACTTTGGGACTTATTTATGAATAGGTTCTTTTTGAAAGATAATTCAAAGTGAGGATCTTCTAAAACTATAAGATCTTTAGGGACATATTCCATTCTTAGGATGGTCCTATCAGTAGTTGGTTTTCCAGGTCTAGAAATCTACCACAAAATCTTCTCTGGATTGTCAACTATGGTAGGGGGATTAGGATCTAGATGGGATCTAGTATGGACCCTATGTGAAGCCAGATTGGTTTTTCAAAATTTAGAAAGGAAAAGGTTTTTCAGGACTGTTTCCTTAAACGTTTTCCTCTCACAGTGATTTCTATAATAGAGGACTAGGTTTCAAAACTTCCTTAAGGCTGGTTAACATAGTTTCAAGGAAATCTAGAATACTAGTAAGGTAATAAGCCTATTGGGGCTAGTGGAGTCGCCAGGTGGACATTTTTAGCTTTTCTAAAGGTAAAATGTTTATTTGGTCCACCACCAATGGTTTATTTAAAAACCAATCTCAAATTTTTTTGGGATTTTCTGAGTTTTTATGGTTGTTTGAAGGACTAATGAGTCTATAAGAGTTTGCTAGGAAACTATGAACTCAGAGGTCCCACCGTGATCGCCAGAATGTTGGGATCCTGTGATTTGGCCGATTGGTAAAACAAATGACAAGGAAACATGTAAATCAGTCTTTAGAGCTCCAGGATCTAGCCCTCCTAGTCTCAGAGAGAGATCTCTCAATTGTTTTGCAAAGATATGACTTGTTTGCTTGTAAAGGGTTGATTTTAGGCTAGTTATTAAGCATGAGTTTGTTTTATTGTTTGATGGGACATGATGATCTAAGAAACATAGATAGAAAAGGGAAATCTCTAAGTCATTGGGCAATGGATTCAATAAGAAGTTTGTAACAAGTTTGTAGATGAATCAGGGATATCAAAGGGAAAATCTAACTTGGCTATTAGATCTACAAAGTTTTCAGGTGGAATGAAATGAACATCAAGGTTTTTAGAATGAAAGTGGAATTAAGGGTAGTTAAGAATCCTTAATTATATGTACTCTCCAAAAAATGGACTTAAAGCATCATTTGAACATGAAGAAGTATTTTATAGATAGGGCTGACCATGAATTCTACAATTTACACTTCAACAAACAACAATTTCAAGACAAACTTTCAAAATGAAATCTAAGAGTCGAGGAACGCTCTATTTCATCAAATATTTCACTTTCAAGGATAAGAAAACATTCAAGATTCACAGACAAATGCATTCATAGAAGAGGGAACTCCTAAACATCTAGGACTACAATTATAAAGACCTTCAGAACAATTATTTGAGCAAGTAAAAAGGGTATGATCAAAACAGACCTCTTTAGCAGACTTTGGAAAATGGTACTTTGAAGGGAGACTTCAAAAATAGTTTTTAAGAGGCAGCAAGCAAGTAGGGAGAACCATAAATCATTGTTGGGGACACTGTATTGAACTATTTAAGAAATAAACAAGCATAAGGGTTGAAAAGTAGTCAAAATACTTAATTAAACATTCAGCAGATGAAAACATAAAGACAGTGAATAGTAAATAGGTCT
Source organism: Pinus albicaulis (assembly GCA_034641835.2). Taxonomy (NCBI): domain Eukaryota; kingdom Viridiplantae; phylum Streptophyta; class Pinopsida; order Pinales; family Pinaceae; genus Pinus; species Pinus albicaulis. The sequence continues at coordinate 1,124,173,431 of CM076577.1, read as the reverse complement.
AAGGTGCTTCCAGGAGACAATTCTTAGCCCAAAACTTTTACTCTACTGCAAGCAAGAGATGATGAAAACATAATGAAAACATGAAAAACATTAAACAGTTTAGAATACTTCACCAACAGCCAAGCTCAGGGATCCAATGACAGAGCTTTCTCCATCCATAAATAGGTCAAAACATCCACAGGTTCCAGTACATCAATTTCTTTTCAATCTCAGCAAAACTATGTATTACCTCAAAGAGTTATCAAATGCCCACCCTACAATGAGTTCCAGTGCAGTATTTATACTACAAATGAGGAGGTGGAATCATCTAGGGTTCAGAATGTCATTAATGACATAGTAAATGCACTCCTATCCTTAAAAACCATGCAAGGCATAAGGTAGGAATGTTTCTCAACTACTTATCTATGTATTAAATTTATCTTTACTTCCTAAGGATAAAACAACTGAAAAGATTGACTTTGAGGCTTTTTTCTGTCTTTTACAATAACTGTCTGACAATTTATAATATCTCTTTTAGTGTAATAACTGTCTATTTGTCTTTTAAGGTATAAAGTAAGTGAAAGGTGTCACTTTTGACTTATCAAGTGAATAACTGCCCCTTTGATGTATCTGAGGCCATCTTTAAGCCTATTTTTCCTTTATTTTTTCATAAAAATGTGTTTTAAGGCCTTTTAGCCTTGATCTACCTTTTTAAATTAATCTTCTTTAATGTCCTTTAACACTTCATATGATTTCTTTTAACCTTTTAATCCTCTGTTGCTTGGGACTGTAATTATCCTTTTGCTGATTATATTCACCTTTAAACTGCTTTTAACCTTGAGACTGCGGGATTAAACTTTTCTAATCCTTGGTCCTTGCGCGCAATCCTTCATCTTCAATCTTCTCTATCTTCGTTGCTTTACACTTTTCCTGCTGACTTGGACTAGTTTTTAACCCTTTGTTTCTTCCACTGTGCTTTTTCTTTCGTTGTTGTGGACAGAGGACCCTAATGCGTGGAGGTGTGATTTGAATAAAAAATATTCATGCAATATTTGATTAAAAGACCTGGATTTACGCCTTAGAAATTTATTTTCTTCATTTAACAGTCTTCCCCGGGTGATGATCTTCAACCTTATCCCCTTACAGACAGTGGGAAGAGTTTTTACCTTTAAAACTGCCATTAAACCTGCACAAGACAAAAAATGTTTAATAAAACTTGTGAGTGTTGGACAAACTGCTTTACAAAGGTCGGGCAGAAGCGAAAGGAGCAGTGAGGAGAAAATGAATGTGCAGAAGGGTTTTATGGAGAAAACCGTGAAGAAACGGGTTTCAAAATAGTCTTGGCGCGAAATTTGAGAAAAAATGGTTTTGGAAAACAACTGGTGGTTTTCACGCGAAAAACAGGTGGTAAGTGGTTTGCGTTGAATCGAACGTGATCTAGTTATATCGTGTCATCTTTCCTTCACAATACCACCAGTCTCGCACGACTTTGGGACGTTAAACCTTAGATGCGAAAGTTACGCGATATTGATTGTAGACCGTTGGATTTGGGAGGGAAGATCCAATGGCTACAGGGGAGCGCGATGGAGAGAAGTGCTCGGGTGAGGTCTTAGTGGGAGACAGGTGGTGCGCACTGATTGGATGGGTGGCAGAGTAATGGGAGTTGTGGCCAAGCAAGTGACGTGGGCCCACTATTGTTTTGTTAATAGCGCGCGGAGAAAATGTAAAGGAGAAAGGGTGTTTTACAAAGGGTGCAGGGTAAGAAAGGATAAGGGAAGAGGGGCTTAAGGAAAGGCGCCAGGGAGTGGTACCGTGGAAGATAAGGCGACCAAGAGATAGGGAGAAAGGGCTAATTCGCATCGGAGGGGAGAATTTTATAAAGGAAATGCAGGTTTATAAAGAAATTTCCGATGCGATGGGGTTTGGGCGCTTGGTCATAATGCTTGGATATATGGAGGAAAGGGGCCAAAGGTTTTAAGCCCTCGGGGGCTTATACCTTTATTTATAAAAGAATGTTTTTTAGGCCCGAAAATGGGTTTTAAGGCCAAATTGGAAGTTTCGATAGGTGAAAGGGGTGTTTTAAATCAAAAAAATAGTGAGTGTATTGGTTTTAAGAGGGTTTTTTCGAACCATATAAAGGGATTATGATGGTTTGGGGGGATTTTTAGGGAAAATGGAGGGTAAATGAGAAAGGAAAATAATGAACTAGGCTTAGAAAATGATGGAAAAAATGGCCTACATACAGTCTCTTTTTGTTCAGTAGTATTTCTTGAGGATTCTGAATAAGGAATAGCTGCAGTAGCTTAGGGAACAACAACTGCTAAGAAACAGCACTGTAGGGAACAACAACTTAGGGAACAACACTTTAGGGAACAACACTTTAGGGAACATCACTGTAGGGAACATCAGGTTAGGGAACAACACAATAGGGAACAACACTATTTAAGGAAGAGCAAGATAATATTTTTAGGAAAAATAGATGAATATTTTGGTGAAATGACAGACTTAGAAAGATGAAGGCCGTGAGATTTCTAGAACTCATAATGTTTTTTGCAATTTTGTTCTAGAAATCTAGGTTTGTCAAAATTTAGTCATCTTTAGATAAAATCAGAATTATCGATGACTAACACCGTGAAAGTACTAACATAAAAAATTAGAAAAATATGCAGCCGGTGCGCTATTTCATTATGACACACCGCAAATGTTCAGTTTCGAAAAAAAAAAAAAAAAACTTTCAAAATATACAAACCTTACTTTCTTTTTGTTTCTCCCCTTTATTCTTCTTCTTTTTGTGATTCAGAATTAGGACTTTTCAATTTAGACTTATAGGGTTTGTATTGCTAAATATAGACCTAAGACATGCAACCGATGGGACGATTAGCATAGTCATATCCTAATCCATGTCGGCCTTGGAATGATTTAAAAAAAAAAAAAATATTTACCGGTGTGCCCTATGTAAGGTAGCGCACCGATGCTCTATTGTTTACAAGAGCACCGGATAAGTAATGTGAAAAAATAAGATTTTTTTAACGGTGCGCCATATGTAAAATATAGCACCGATTTATGCTAAAAAAATTAACACTAGATGATTTTTATTATTTATATGATGGTTAAATGGTGTTGTCATTGACATGTAACGCACCGGGGCTTCTTGTTGACATAGAGCATCGTACGGTGTATTATGCTATTTTTGCAGTGCGTGGTAAAGACATACACACACCGACGTCGATGCGTTCACCATGAATGGCACACTGGTTTTTTTAGATTTTTTTTTTTTTAATTGAGAAGTTGACAGTTTATTTAAAAATATATTATTGACTGATATGATGCAGGTTTGATATTGTTAAAGAAATTACTAACAAGAGATCAAGTAACAAAAATACTGATAACACATCAAGATCAAAAGCAAAAAAGGAAAGTTCTTTGTAAATTTTTTACAAAAAAAATAATTTTGAACTATATGTAAGTTTAAATAATATGTATTTTTTAATGTGTATCATGCATAGCCACAAAATGACGAAGCTCGATAAGATTATTTCTGATCTAGGACCAGAAGAATGTATAAGCTTAATGGAAAAATTGCAAAAGGATGAATTAGGTGAATGAAAAAATACTATCGATCCAATATGAATTTATTTTTTTATTTTTCATTAATAATATAATTAAAATTATTAGATAACATGTGTGAAAAATTCTATTAATTCACCTCTATTTAATGTACTATAGGGACCAACAACTCAGAAAAGGAATGTTTTTCTAAGAAAATAAAAACAATAGAACATGCAAATGAAAATGAATTGCTCCTTAGCTCATCTAGAGTGGTGTTGGAGGTTAACAAAAGGGGGAAAAACTTTTACAAATGTTTGAGGGATCTAGTGGAACGAATGTATAGACGTTCTTTCCACTTACAATACAAAAACCAATCCAATGATTCCAAGAACCAGATTTTATGTAAACTACAGGAAGAGTTTCCAGAGAATTTGTCAATGAGACATGTCAGACTTTTAATAGAAAAAATGTACAATAACAAAAAATAAGGAATGAAAAAATAATATTCCTTTAGATGTTTGTCTATAATTATTTATAAATATCACTTTTGTTATACTTACTTTTCATATATCAATATAAAAATAGTTTATTGTCATGTTACATTTTCAGGAAGATTATGAGAATCTCAAAAGATGAACGAGTTGATATCAGAAATATGTCAGTAGGAATGTCCAAAAAGGTGTACGAGGAGATGGTCAAAGAAATGGACAAAATTGCATCGTGGGAGGAGCCATATCAACAACAATGTGCTTCAAATATAATATGTAATCATTGAATTTTTTGATCATTAGGTAAAATAAATAAACAATTTAACATTAAATATTAATTTTCAAGTATTTTCTTGTAGAAAATAAAAGAAAATGGAATCCATTCAGCACATAAAATAGGACGACAAGGAAGAAAAGGATTGATATGTAAGTTTGTGAGTAATTGTTACTTCCTTATAACAACTTAACTAGATTTCATTTTTTTATTTTTAAGTTGTTTTACAAAAATCATCATTGAATGTCTCCAAAGAGATGCTAACATCCAAAGAAGAACCATCAGAGGAATTGATTGAAATTGGTTTAAATATGGGTTGTGCGTATATGTTGGCATATCAGAACTTAATTGTGGAATTTGTAAGCATCTATCGATCTTGTTTTACTTAGCGATCTTGTTTTAATTAGCTCCGTCTATAATTAATAAAAAAAACAAATCTTTTGTATTAAATATATGATTTCTTATGAGGTATAAAACTTGCAGCAAACAAAGTATGGCACTGCGCCAATAGATCAAATTTTGAAAGATGGCATGTTACATGGTTTTGAAAGAATGCGTATAGTTTATGAGTCAAATGTTGCATTGGTACGTCATTTCTTTTCGATTTACATTGATGTATATTATTTAATATTGCAATTTTCATTATTCTCACCAATGTATATACACTCATTACAGTTTATTTACGTTTGTAGATGGAAGAAGGTGAAGAAGAAGAAAACAATCAACATCGTGAACAAAACATTTTTGAAAATAACCCAAGTCATGGAAGTAGCTCTAGCAGTGATAGCAGTTCAAGCGAAGAATGATGATCACTATGTTTGGATATAAAAGCAAGGCATTGTACTATTTTTGGAAAATTGTCTGCGAAATCAAACATTTTCTTTAATGTAATGGACATAGTGTCCCAATTGAAAGATAAAGGGATACCAATAACTGTCCCATTTTGTATGAAAAAGAATTTCTTATATATATGTGTGTGTGTGTGTGTGTGTGTGTGTGTGTGTGTTAATTTATTCTATTGTGTTCTCTATTATCGCTATTGCGTTCTCCATTGTCATTCTCAAATGCAGTAATAAAAATTTAATTCATATGAATATTTTTATAACATATATATGTGTCAACTTTTGATGAATAATGAATTTTAAAAAACCACAATAATTATGATATGATATAACAAATTAATCTAAACATCACATTCAAATCCATTAATAAAAATTTAATTAATATGAATATTGTTATAATATGTGTCGACTTTTGATGAATAATGAATTTAAAACAATCACAATAATTGCACTGCCACAGGTTGATGTTTCTAAAAAATATAAAATGAAAACTGGTGCGCTTGTATTATTAAGCACACCGGTGCATTTATACTACCTATCGAGACCGCACAAATACCAAAACCAATTAAAAATATCGAGGCGTTTGTGCATTATGGTGCTCAGGTGCGTTTATGTATCTATACGCACCGGTGCATTTGGATGACCAATAAGCACTCCACGAATACCGATACCAATTACAAATCTTGGTGCATTTGTGTGATATTACGCACAGGGGCGTTTATGTGTCGATAAGCACCGGTGAATTTGTATGACATATTTGTACCGCACGAATACTGATACCAATTGTAAACCTCGGTGCATTTGTGTGATACAATGCACCGGGGAGTTTATATAAGAATACACAATGGCACGTTTATACAACCTATGGGCACCGCTCAAATCCCAAGACCAATTAGAACGGCCCCGTGCGTTGTATCACCAACACCAGGCCCAGTGCTGTTATTTTCCTTAATGGCCCGGTGCATTCTTGTTCGACCGCCCCAGCGTGTTGTCTACCAATACGCACCGGTGTGTTAAAACCTGATAAGAGCACCGAGGAAAAAACATCCATAATAACCTCCGGCCACCCTTTTTTTAGTTGTGTTGAATTTCCGTTAAAATCTCTGCCAAAACCCCCATTACCAGAAACGAATGTGGTAGCATATGTTTTTTTGACAATTTTGGCCAATTTTATAACACTAAAAACCTCATTTATAACCTCTGCTAGAGGGTCTTTTCCTTGTAGTGGCCCACTCCATACCACTTACCATTCATGACCCCGTGCGAAAATTTGTTTTCCCACCATAACAAAACTAACGTGCCACTAACCGTTGTATCCTTGCCATTACCGTTGCGCCATGACAGCTACCCCTGTCACCTCCATTCAATCGCCTACGCTCCCGCCTAAATCCCGTTAAACATTTAATGCCTTAATCCATTACCCAACGAGCTTGCGCCATGTCAACAGTAACCCAATCTCTCTACAAAACCAATCTCACGCACCTGTTTCAAGGTTTACATTTACTTCTACATCTTATTGTTACAGGTAATCACAGTCAAATTTTTTAGAGAAAAAGAAGGCACAGAAAAATATTTCAAATTCTCTGCAGAATCAACAAAGTTCCCCTTCTGCAATTTATTCTCCCCATTTCCAATTCAGATCTGCACAAGATCCCTTTCCTTATTTCCCATCTTCTTATAATCCCATTCTTCTATGCATCTGCAATAAAAGCATATTCAGTTCATTTTTCAAGTGCAACAATGCCTCCAAAGAAGGAACAACAACCATTTAACCTAATGGTTTTCCCTCAAGTGGACCTAGATCATGTGGCTCTAGCTTCAGAGAATTCAAAATACATGAGACAAAGTCAGAATTTGACTTATTTGATGTCTATTGTTGGCTAGAAGATAAGCTGATCGACCAAGTTGATAACATAGGGTTGTGAGAGACTAAATTACCCTATTACATATTCCCAAAAACCCACAGTTTCCCTAAGTTTTTGAGGAAATGTCATGCATGTTATGATATTAATGGGAGAGCAGTTGTAGCCCCCACAGGAGAAGTCATTTTTACTATCAATGCCCATTCCATCATGCAAATGATGCAAGCTCCTACTGTTTAAGAAACAATTGTATTTTCCTATGAGGCCCTTAGAGAACTATACCAAAAAATGGATTTTTTCAACAGAGCCAAAACATTGGAGTTGTTCATGGCTAAAGATACTCCATTGCCCAAAAATAACCCTCCATGTCCCTCATCTACTTTCCCTGATAGAACCCAACACATTGTCACTATCCTTTCATACTTGTTGGGGTATTATTCAGATCAGTGGAAAGACGAAGCCATGATAGGTTTCCTGTCCATTCTTTCATCAAAGTCCAAGCCTTCCATCATGTTTAACTTCAATCAATTCTGAGCTAATGCTATCCATGAACAATTTGTAAATTTTCACACAGAGGAAGTGTTTAAATACACTTTAGTTTGGTTTACGTGATTTTATATTTTCAGGCCAGCAGATTCAAGTTCAAATTGAGGAAAATTAATGAAGACTCCCAACCTCAATCAGTAATCTTTTGGACAACCATGCTAATGAAGGAAAAAAAGGACTACACCTACAAAATATTTGTTGATTCCTTTGTTTATCCAGTAATGAGCATACTTAGTAGTACAGTAGAACCAAGGATAAATGAAGATATTAAGAAAATCATGCAGTTATCAGACCAAGTTAGAACTGGAAACTGGTACTTGTACCAAAACTACACCAAGATCATAATTTATGGGAGTGAGTTGGCCCCTTACAAGCTACCAAAGTTCCTCTCCATGAGGATCTTTTCCCCGAAGTGCATCTGGTAGATGATCAATGCAGATGAGGTACACTTTTTATCTTCCAAAAAGAAGTATCAATTTAGGATCAAGTCCCAAATTTGTCCTTTCATTTGTAATATCAGAGTAGAAGGAGAGGAGGCTGACAGAATGCTGAGGGAGATAAATTTTAATCACAACTCCCATTGGTCTTATGACCCATTAGGAATCATCTCCAAGAAAATGGTGGAGAATAAATAAAATCCATATATTCACACCCACGGGCCTGAAATTGAGAATTTTATGAACCAAGCAGAATGGGTAGCAAATACATTGCAAGAGGCTGAAGAACAAATGATTTCAACCTCAAGCATACAAACCCCTACTCCACAAGAAAATCAGATCACAGGAGATAAAGAAGACAGAGGAAAACAATCAGAGAAAGAGACAACAGGAAAGAGGCCAAGAGATGATTAGCTTATCATGGAAACTAATACATCTAGCAGAGAATTCAAAATGAAGTACAGAAAGAGAGCTAGAATCCATATGGACATAGATCAGAATAAGGAAACAGAGAAACAAACAGTCATAACAATTAGGGATTCTCCTAGTTCTTCTCCATCAGGTGGTCAAACCATATTTTCTACATATTTAGTCACAATTCCATTTTAGAAGAATAATCTACAAACACCTACATCTATTGCTACTACTGGGGAAAAGAAGGAAAATATTTATGATACTTTTATGGAAATTAAAAGGAAGAATGAGATATTGAAAACCAACACCTACAACCATTTTTGGAAGCATACCAGTAGCTCAAAAAGTAGGCTTTTATCATCCTTTGACTTAGAAAAAGGAAAGATGAGGATGGCTTTCTTAGAAGCTCATATTTCTCAGCCTAAATCACCTGTAGATTTCAAGCACACAACTTTTGAGTATAATGTCAAGGACATCCATCCAATAGAACAAATGGATATGCACAAGCAGACTAGAGAGATGATCTCCTCCACACTGACAAGCACTGCAATTAGCTTATCCATGTTACAAGTATCACTAGCTAACATTCAATCTCAACTCAAAATGGAGAATATTTCTTCTCTTGCCAAGGATACTAGAATCAAATCCCTGGAGGATCTAGTGGTAAAAATTGGATATGATCCAACAAATGTAGAGGCAGTGGAAGAGATCCTTAAGAAGAAGAACGTTGACATAACAGCCCTTAGAAAAAAACTTAAAATACTAGCTACTGAAGACCCTTTAAAAAAATACATTGAGGAGAATGAAGCACAAAAAGTAGAGATGATGAAACTAATAATGGAGCAGTTAGCACAGCTGAAGCAAATGGAGACAAAGATGGAGAAATTGGTCAAGGAGAAAGAAAAAGTAGTAGAATTGGCCATTATTCCTTTGGATGTTGTTCCTATTGCAGTCATCTCTAAAACTACACCAACAACTACAGGCACATCAAGTGGTGCAAAACAGCTTGCCAAATCCATGGAAAACATGATAATACAATCACATGATATCAAAAAGCTAGAAGAAGAAATCAATACCCTGAAGGATCTGAAGAAAAGGTCTGATAATCCACATGAAAGTGAAATACATAGAACTCAAAAGTAGATTGAAAAACTGATAAAGGCAGAGAGTGAAGCTTCCATTGGTCAGACCATTGGCAAGGCAAAAGAGATTATTTGGACAAGAATTGTTGATTCCATGAATGAAATATGGCCTTCTATTCAAATCATATTAAACAGAAAGATCTTATTGGACAGGTAAGTGATGCCATAGAAAAAGAAAACAAGGAGCTTGCAAGGATGCTTGAGACAACAAATAACATTATAAAATTTTTGAATTCCAAGAACAGGTTTGAATTGGAAGCACTAGGAGTTGAAGATAGAACAACAACGATCCTGGAAGTCAAGAAGGTGCTTAATAAGAAACATTTGGTCACACAGTTAGAAGAAAAGTGTCATAACTTAGAAATTAGTGTCAATATATTCTTTAACAGAATCGAGCCACTGACTAAGAGAGGGTTACCATCACTGTTTGTAATCAATGATAAGCTTATGCCCAGACAAGAGTATGTGAAGAAGCTGAAATAAATTTCGATAGACACAACTAAGTTTGCAGGGATTAAAGGTTCAATGATAGGAAGAGATTTTCTTGAAGCTATGGATAATGATTTATTCATACAACATGAAATCAAGCATATTTTTGTGTTAAGGACAACTTTTATGAAATTCATAGAAACATATGAGATATACAAGAAACTAATCAGGATGAAGATCGAAAATGCACAACAATATGAAAATTTGTGTGACTACCATGAAGGCTGAAAGCCAACCCATCAGCAAATCAGCCAACTCAGCAAATCATCCAACTCATCCAATCTATCAATTCTACAAATTAGTGTATCATCTCAGCATATCAACATCAGATCATCTAAATCTACCAGCAGAGCAACAGATTAAATAAAGGAGAAACGATCTTCATGAGAATAAGGCCAGATGTCACAATTAGTCCATCGTGTCCACTGTGTAGTCACACTAATCAGATTTTAATTTTATTGTAATTAATAACATATTGCCTATGTAGACATGGAAATCACTGTAAGAGTTAGTTAAATACTGCATTTCTTCTCAGTATCAAGGGTTGGACCCTAGATTTTAAAACTTTTCTTTTGGAGCATTGTATTTTGGAGCTAGAGCATCAATAATAAAAGACCATTTTGCAATATTCTTGAGCTATATTTATCTGGTGATGTATTCTCTTTGTTGTGTTTAATGTTATCCATTGTTATTTCTTTAAGTGCATCCTTTAATTCTAATTGTAAAACATAAATATAAAGAATAAGATTTGTTGCTAAATCACCTTAATTCTAGCTTTGTTTACAATGTAAATGTTATTCCTCTGAAGTCTGGTTAATAAATACTTAATTTCTTTTTAACCACTACCGAAATCACTCTTTCTTTCATCTCATGTTTCATTGTGTTTTAAAGATCCAGAAAGTGTAGTTAGCTTGCCTTGCAAATGCTCTTGAAAATTTGATGCAACCACCCAACCTATTATGACTCCATAGCCCAATGGAATTAGTTTAAGCATATCTTCTAATCCAACCAAATTATCAATAAAAAATAAACCCCTACAATCATTATACCTAGCCTAATATCATAAATCATAAAACAAATCTAAATCTAAAAGAGAGATCCCTCTCTCAGTCTAGGAGGGCTAGATCTTAGGCTCCAAAGCAGTTTTGATGTTGTCCTTTTGTGATTATTCTTTCCAATCTTAAAATTATAGAATGATAACAGCGTACTTGGATGACATCCTGATCTTTAGGTAGAATTGGGAAGAGCACCTCCACCACATCTGATAGGTCCTCCAAACACTGCGACAACACATATTGTGTGCCAATTTGGAGAAGTGCAATTTTGGCATGACCTAGGTTCAATGTCTGGGATACATTAATGATGAATAGGGAGTGCATGTGGATCCAACCAAGATCAAAGTAATTTGGGATTAGCCAACCCCACCCACTTTAACAAAACTTTGCAGCATTCCAAGTCTTGCTAATTTCTACCGCAGGTTCGTGTTGGGATTCTCTCTTATCACTCGGCCCTTGAGTCAAGTCACCAAGGGAGGAGTGAAAGAAAATTTATTTTGGCTAGAATATCAACAGAGGCGTTCGTAGAATTAAGAAATTGCCTCTGCTCTACCCGAGTGCTCACATTACTAGACTTACAATAGCCATTTGAGATCGAGAAGGATGCCTCTGACTATGCTATTGGGGCAGTTCTTACTCAACAGGGGAATCCAGTGGCATATCACAGTGAGACATTTTCTCACATATTCCGCAAGTATCCCACTTATGAAAAAGAAATGTATTCCCTTGTGTAGGCTTACCACCAATGGAATAATTACATTTTGGGGAAGGAAACGCTCATCCACACAGACCACCAACCCCTGCAGTTCATACAGACATAATGGAAGTTGCAGAATGATCCCCATCTGAAGTGGTCCACATATCTGCAAAAATTTCATTTGAGCATCAAGTATAAGAAGGGCATCACCAATAATGTTTCAAACTGCCTCAACCGACCACTAATCATGGAGCTAACCACCGTTCCAATTCTTGTGGGCACAAGACTTCTGATTGGCCGCTTCTCTACAAGAGTGATTCAGAATTTGGCCACACATACAAGACACTCTTGGAGGGTACGCAAGTTCCAAATTTTCACCTCCAGGATGCACTGCTATGTCACCTGGGACACCTTCTTGTTCTTTCAAGAAAGTGTGCCAATATGATTTGGTAAGAACACTATAATAAAGTTGCTGGTCATTTTGGGGTCAAGAAAACCATGAAAGTACTGCAGAATTATTTCTATTGGCCAAACCTTCGATGAGATGTTGGGAAGTACATCAGATCCTCCACTGCTTGCGCCATTGCCAAACCGACCATCAAGAAGCAAGGCATATATACTCCACTACCTACCCATAGTCAACCTTGGGAATCCATCTCCATGGATTTCATGTTAAGCGTTCGTTCTACTAAGCACGAAAACAACTGTGTTTTCATGTTCCTTGATAGATTCTCAAAGATGGCCGCTATGTTGGCCTGCAAGAAGAATATCAGAGTAGAAGCCACTGCTAAAATCTTCTTTGAACGAGTGTGGGTGTACTTTGGGATCCAACAGTATATCATCTCAGATCGGGAAAATAGGTTTGTTAGCACATTTTGTTCCAGCCTCTGGTCCATGTTGGACACCAAGCTCACCAAGTCCACAACTTTCCATCCCAAATTGATGGCCGGATAGATGTCGTCAATAGAATGATTGTACACATTCTTTGCATGTAAAATTAAAAGCATCCATGCACATGGGATGAGATCCTTCCCTATGTACAACACAGTTATAATCGGACTCTCTAACTCTCAACTGACCATAGCCCCTTTCAGGTTGGCCTAGGGTTCCATCCACTATGTCCCATTGACATAGCCATGTGATTTGGGGCTACTCAGGCTAATTCGTCTCATGTCCAATCTGAAGCTGACAAAGCGAAAAAATTCATTGAGCACATTCAACACATCTGCCAATAGGTTCATGACATATTGGATAGATCTTATGCTAAGTACAAGCAACTACATGATCAACATCAGGTGCCACACAAATTCCTGGTGCGCGACAAAGTGTGGAGAAATTTGCAGAAGGAGCGCCTCACTAGACCCCACCACAAGCTTTTCCCACTCCGATATGGGTCGTACACCATCACCAAAGATGTAGGGAACAATTCCTTCGAGCTCAGTATTCCACAATTCCTTGATCTGCACCCAGTATTCAATGTGGATTTCCTTCGACCCTACTTCCCACCTCTACTAGACACCTCCGACATTGCAGAACAACTCAAACCAATAGAGTTAAACTCATACTGCATGGAACAAGCCACCACAGATTGTATCATGGACATGCAAATCAAGAACAATCGCCAGCAGAATATCAAACTGTATCAGGTTTTCAAATCTAGCTAACTCCTGCACCAAGGCAAGTGGTTCACCAAGGACCAAGTTGAGCAGAAGTTTCCTCATCTCATGCAGGAACTCAACGCAATGGGGACCATTGCTTCCTAAGGGAGGAGGAATGATACAAGTGGATATTGGTGGCTACCCACTTATTCCACTTAGGGACCCACCATTGTTTCTTTCAATATTTTAGTTTCCTTAATTGTAGCATAGTTTACTACTTTTAGCAATTTTTCAGGTCCTAAACATCCAAAGTCGCTTTGAGGCCCCAAACGATGTTTTTTGGGAAAACCAGGAGTAACATGGGCCATAAATTGTTGTTTCTCACTCAAAATTTGTAGCCCGTGCATAAATATTTCTAACAAGGTATTGAGCACATCAAACAGAGATCGTATGCCAAATTTACGTCCCCGAGAAGTTGATGTATCAATTTACCCAAACGGGGCCCATAGTTTTGGCGCTTCATCTCCTAGGGTTAGGTTTTTGGATGTTATGGATTTCCATTGTTTCTCAATATTAAAGAGGCCCTCGAGCCTCATTTTAACACAATTTAGAGGCATATAGATGCCACATATCTTCTCAGAGATAAGCTACCAATGCCCTAAATAGTTTATTTACATTGTGTCTGAAAAGAAATTTCATTTCTTTGATATTAATGAAATGAAGTATTATTTCTATTGAATTTTTGTATTTATGGTTATGTGTGTATTATGTTGCGTTCCTACATAAATTTGGATCATTGATATTATAAGCCTTGTGATTATAAACCTTAAGATTATAAATCCTAATTCCAATAATACCATAATATTAAACTCTAATTTATTTAATGTTATAATGCAACATTTAATAAATTGCAATGTAACGTATCATTATTCCAACTATTTTCACCCTACTTTTTATATTGTGACGATGTCTATGACACTATGACGTTGGATAGACTTCCAACATAAAAATATTATACCCTAATATTAAATCGAATATTATAAACCCTAAAATTAATATTATAACCTCTATGATAAATATTATAAACCGTAGGATTAATATTATAAACACAAAGATTAATATTATAACACTTTGCATCTATATTATAATCCCTAATATTACAAAACCCAATATTAAACCCTAAAATAATACATGATATTATAAACCTAACATTTCAAACCATGATACTAAACACAATATTATAAACAAAATATCAAAAAGATCAATAATATAAATCCAAGGGATTAATATCATCAATCCAAGGGGAAGTAAACTCAAGGAAAAAATATTAACCACATCAGTAAATAAAATATAATTATATACTGTAATTATTAAAATACTAATCCCTTGGGTTTATAATATTAATATTAATAAAAATATATAAATATAAATATTAATATTGGGTGAGCATATTAATATTAATATTAATATATTTTTATTAATATATCAATATATAAACCCAAGTGATTATTATTATAAACCAAAAGGATTAATAAACCCGATAGATTAATAAGTCCAAACGATTAATCTTATAAACCAAAAGAATAGATTTTATAAACCCAACGGACTAATATTATAAACCAAAGGGATTAATAAACATAAGGGATTAAAATTAAACATTATCATTGATATTAAAAACCTTAGGATTAATATTATAATCCCAGGGAATTATAGACCGTGGGATTAATATTAAACCCTAGCATTAATAATATAAACCCCAAGATTAATATCTCAAATCTAAGATTAACATTTCAAACCCTAAGATTATATACATTATTATATATATTAGTGACTAATATTATAACCCCAAAGCATTGATAAACCCAAGGGATTATTTATATTATAAACCCAAGGGACTAATAATATTATAAGCTCAAGGGATTAATAAACCCAAGAGATTAATATTACAATACCAAGGAAACAATATTAAACCCTAGCATTGATATTGTAAATCCAAGGGATTGTAAACCCTAATATTAATATTATAAACACAAAGGATTAGAAACCTTATGATTAATATTATAAACCCTACAATTATAAACCTTAATATTATAAAACCAATATATTAATATTATAAACTAAGGGATCAACAAACTCAAGAAAAAAATACTATAAACCCAATGAATTAGTAAACCCAAGAAATCAATATTATAAACCCAATGGATTGATAAATCAAGGGATAAATGCTAAAATACGAAGGGATTAATATTATAAATCGTTCAGATTAATATTATAAATCCAAGGGATTATTAATATTATAAACTCAAGGGATTAATGCTATAAACCGAAGGATTGATATTATAAACTAGAATATTAAACCCAATATTATAAACTAGAATATTAAACCCTAATTTGCTCAAATTCGTAATGCGACTTTGAATAATTTTTTTTTTAATGTATCCTTGTCACAATGATCGTCACACTACTTTTCACATTGTGACGATTCTTGCAACATTGTGATGTTGGATAGATTTATGCATCATTACAATGTAACAATATTAACCCCTAATATTAAATCAAATATTATAAATCCTAACATTATAAACCTTAAAATTAATATTACAATCCCTATGATAAATATCACAAAACCCTACGATAAATATTACAAACCATAGGATTAATATTATAAACGCTAAGATTAATATTAAAACCGTAATATTAAAACTAATATTATAAACACTAATATTAAAAATCTAACATTTTAAACTTTGATACTAAACATAATATTATAAACCCATTATTAAAAAACCCATTATTATATATCCAAGGGATTAATATTATAAATCAAAAGGGAAATAAACACCAAGGGATTTAAATTATACACCAGTGGGATAATAAACTTGAGGGGGAATATTGAACCCTAGTATTAATATTATAAACCCAAGTGATTATTAAAATTATAGGTCCATAAGATTAATAAACCCAAGGGATTAATATTATAATCCCAAAGGATTGATAAAACCTCAGGATTATTTATTTTATAAACCATAGCATGAATATTATAAACAAAAGGGATTATAAACCTTATTATTAATATTATAAACCTTAATATTATAAAAAAACAAGAGATTAAACTCAAGGGATTAGTATATAAAATCTACAATGTAATATTCCCAAATGGGAAAAGCATGAATATAAAACGAAATGTTGGAATAGCAATGTAAAACATCATATAAAAACATGAGGCCAATATGGAGCCTTTCCATTCATCATAAAAACAGAAAAATAGTACAAAATAATGAGCTACAAATCATACAACAAGATAGAACAAGCCTCTAATGAAGAAAACCATCAAGAATGAGGTGTTGCTATTATACCAAAATGCCGGAAGACTGCTACAGCCCGGTCATAGATGCAAATCCAAGACAAAAATTGCGTTGTAGGGGAAAATAAATAAGTGGCCTAATGCCAAATGTTGCAATAAGGCTCAAGGGCCTTCCTTACTAACCTCCCAATGGAAAGGAACCCTCCTCCACTGAAAATAAACACTGAAGTGACCCAAATGTGTTATCCATTGTTGCAACTTGCAACCCAACACAACCCTCAACAGGATCTGCGCTATAGATGAAAGATGTAGCTTGGCTTAATGCGTGAATGTGGAAGTATAGTGAAAAAATCTTCCTAGAGGCTTCTCAAGGATAGAGGTGGGATTCCCGATCAAGAACACCCTGTGTTAAACAGCACTACAGTCTTAGCTAAACAGTTGAAGAAAGATATATGTCTAAATAGACCATATAATCAAAACATAAACATACATTCATCATCCCTCAATATGGCTGCCATCCTCTTCCTTATATAAGTGATGAGCTTCCTAACCCTAGGCCCCACTCATTTAAGACACACTATTTCCATGCAAAGAGTCTCCAACTAAAACTGTGTTGTACCTCAATGAATGCCACTACTCCATGACATCGTTGTTGATTTGGTCAAAGTTGACTCAGTCTAAGTATTCCATCCCCTTTTCACACACAATGGTGCTCAATGAATCTGGCAAGATGTCCTCATTTCACATTGGCATTTATTTTATTCATATTAAGGAGATTTATGGATCTCCATATCCTCTTATTCATCAAAAAAAGAAGCAAAAACAAAAATTAATATTCCAACTAGCTCATGGCTAGTTGGGAATATTACAGTCCTCCCCTCCCAAATGTTTCTCATCCTAAAGAAACTATAAAGGTGAGTGTTGAAACTCATCTCCTCCACCATTGGTGACACCTCCATATGATAATATTCCCTCATAAGCCAAGTGTCTCCCAATCCATCCCTCCATGACATGCTCCTCACAAGTTCTCATGAGATGCAAATGATTCATCCCACAAGGAAGCAAAAGATCCAATGAAACAATCATGGTTTTCCCAATGTCCTCCCTAAAACATGTAGCATAATGAACATGGAGAATCTCTCTCCCAAAGGGCATATGCAATCCTCCCATCCTTCCTCCATTCATTCCCATAATAAGAATAAGAACATCATCAATGTATGGGATCAAAACCAAGTACATATAAACAACAATATACAAAAACCGCATGTGGAACTAATGCAACATATCTCTTGACTACATCAGATAATGATATGGTAAGTGGTTTCCCCACCACTTACTTGCTGCCATAGTTTTCTCACAAGTTATGAAAAGGTGAGAAACGTTTGGTGCTTTTGGAGTGCACCCTGAATCATACAACATCTTTCTATACCCTCCTAGGGAGTGATCATGCTCAACAATGTCTATCGCCCAAATTTGGCCATGAATTTTGTAAGAAATAATGCTCCTACTTGGAGAAATGGCCTACACATATATGGTAAAGGAGTGAAAACAATCATCAAATAAAACATTATTAATGTAAACATGTTCCTTACCATAATCTCTGCTCATACGAATGGAGTGGTCCATAGATAGATCCCCTCTTATTCCCAAAGAGGAAAGAGGTGGTTGTGATAACTCTTTCATAGAGTTATGTATCTCCTCCATCTCCACATGACCCATGCATCTCCTCAAATGTTGATATATCTCCTCTTAAAAGCCTTCCCAAGTGTATCCCTCCATGATGGTGTTATAGGCTCTCATGGAATAAGTGTGGTTGAAGAGAAAATATTCATGTGCTGCTTGTATCAACTTCTCCTTGAGCTTGGAAGTTATAGATAATAAGATCCTACCATGATAGTAGATGAACTCATCTTTGACTGAATATCCCTCCTCTAAAAGCTGGCCATCAAGTATCATACAAGTGAAAATATCCTTGGAATAATCCACCAATAGCTAAGATTTCCAATATGGATCTATCGTCCCAAGTGACAGTGCTGATAATCTATCATATAAAGAATTTTTCATATGGTTTCCCTCCTCTTTGACATCTCCCATGCCAAAGTTACATAATGGAAGGTTGTTATCCTCCCTCTGTTGCTCCTTTATTAGCACAAAATCTAAAATGAGAGTGGGTGATGATGATGTTGGGAGAATGTCTCCCTCCTCCTTGAGTCTACCCAAGACTCTCAGCATTGTACCATGGCCTCCCAATGCTCCCACTCCTCTTGGATCTATGAGTGGTGCCACATGTTGTGAGACATTCCTCACCAAATCTTGATCAGGTGGCCTCCTAGGTGGTTTGCCACAAAACAATAATGTCTCATGGGCCAAGGTCATGTGCATAATAGATGGGACTGTTAGGTCCTTACTTCCGCTGCGCAAATCCATATTTGTTTTTTGTGTGGAATTTTTATGTGAGGGATACGTTTGCATGCCCTTAATCATCTTATTTTTGCCACTCTTTCTATCCACCCATTCCATCTGCAAAGTCTCCCAATTTGTGGTGACATTCCCCAAGGTAATCAACCATTGCACACCCAATATCACATTGGTGTTAGGTATGTCAACCACAAAGAAATGATCAAACAATGTATATTTCCCTATGGTGATAGATAAAGATGGAACATAATGCATGCATTGCATAGCTCTAGCTCCTAGGACCAAAACAGAAAATCCCACTAAATCATCAGTGGGTATTTCCCTCCTCTACACTAGTTGGGCATCAATAAAATTTTGGGTAGCCCCACTGTCAATCAAGACTAAAACCCTCTTATCTAATATGGAACCTCAAACCCTAAAGGTCAAGTACTTGGGTACTCCTCTCAATGATGCAAGATCCCATCCAATTGGAGAAAATGCCCTATCCCCACTCCCTAGTGGTGGTGGACCATCTCCTTCTATGCCAGCGTTTTGACCTCTTTCTGGTTCTTCTTCTTCTTCCTCCTAATCATCTAAGAAGACCTCTATATAGTGTGCCTTTCCTGCTGCACATCTATGTTCGGATGCCCATGATTCTTGGCATGTGAAGCAAATCTTACTTCTCCTCAAGTCTCTTCAACATCATCACTAAGAGGTACTTTACTTTGGCTCTCTTTTGAAAAAGAAGCCTTCTCGTCTTTTCCCTTTGATGGAAAAGGGGGCTTTTTCTGAAATGTTTCCTTTGCTTTTGGCAAGGCATCTTGTAGATCTCTAGCCCATTCAATGTCATCTTGAAGGGTAGTGGGCTTGGTATATTTAACCAACCCATGAAGAGGTTTTGCTAATCCATCAATGAACATATAGACCCTTCTTGCTGCAGATAAATCAAGAACCATAACAGAATGTTTTATAAATTTAGAAATATAAGTTCCTGGATTGCCTAATTTTTTGAGATTTTCTAGCCCCATGAATGGTGCTTCTGGATCTCTTTGATTAAACCTCTCAACCAACCTCCTTGTGAACTCTGAATAAGCAGTCACATTGGCATGACCCAATGTAGACAAGCCATGGAACCACCGATCTTGTGCCTCACCCTCAAAGTACAACACTGCTATCTTGATGGACTCCATCTCTGGTACTTTGTTCAGCTGGAAGTAGATGTCTAGCTTCTCTACCCATGATTTGCCAGTGCATTTAGATGACCCATCAAAGTTGGGTAAGAAAAATCTGGCCATAGTACAGTGTAGATCATGATATTGATTGAATCCTCCACCTCTATTGTGATGCATGGGTCTGTTATTGTCCTTGATATGAAAAAAATCTTGAAAAATAAAGTGATCCTTGAATCTCTGAGATTGAGACTCATAATCCATGAAATAGTCTTCAAGGGTTTATTGTTCTTGAAGCCCTTCATTTCCCACTACTAATAATGTAGGCATTGTATAGCATTGGGAAACTTGTTGCTTCTTCACTGGTTGATCACTCCAGTGATGAGAAATGGCGGAGCCTTCACCATGTAGAAACCCTTTAGAGGATTCCTTGTATCTATCCATCCTCATCTCCTTTATTTCTCTAGAAATTTCTTGCATGTTTCGAAGAAGAATCTTAGGAACCTCCTTCTCCTCATCTCATCTCGATAAAGGGGCTTTACCCCTGTCTTCTTTATCTCTATATAATCAAGCTTCTGGTTTCTTCCTTTGAAATAACTTTTCTCTCTATCTGTGAGGAGATCTCCTTCTTTTGATAACATAATTGCTTAAGATGCACAGGCTGAGCCAAGATTATGCTTTGATACCACTGTAATATTTCCAAATGGGAAAGGCAGAAATATAGAACAAAATGTTGGAATAACAGTGTAAAACATCATATAAAAACATGAGGCCAATATGGAGCCTTTCCATTCATCATAACAACAGTAAAATAGTACAAAATAATGGGATACAAATCATACAACAAGATAGAACAAGCCTCTAATGAAGAAAACCCTCAAGAATGAGGTGCTACAACTATACCAAAATGTCGGAAGACTGCTACAGCGTAGTCATAGATGCATTGCTATAGAAAATGAGTACAAAAAATATTATGGGTTGATGTATGCCTCAAAAGATAAAAAAAATATAGATCTAGGCTCTATATAACCTCCAATGAAGAACCCAAAAGGGTTTTCAGAAATACACCACTATACAAGATGGGAATCAAAGCCCTAGGGTTGAAGATTCACTGCAACATATAAACTCGAAAGGTGTGGTTGATCTAATATGCCAAATAATATAGCCGCCTCCAATAGACTCTCTAGATGAAAGGCTGATACCTTCTCTAGAAAACCTCCTCCCCAAATGGTGTACTGAAACCACTCTGCAACTCCTCCCTGAAAATAACACAGTCCAAGACATAAATTGTGTTATAGGGGAAAATAAATAAGTGGTCTAATGCCAAATGTTGCAATAAGGCTCAAGGGCCTTCCTTACTGACCTCCCAATGGAAAGGAACCCTCCTCCACTGAAAAAAAGCACTAAAGTAACCCAAATGTGTTCTCCACTACTGCAACCTACAACCCAACACAACCCTCAACAAGATCTGTGCTGTAGATGAAAGATGGAGCTTGGTTTAATGCCTGAATGTGGAAGTATAGTGCAAAGCTCTTCCTAGAGGCTTCTCAGGGATAGAGGTTGGATTCCCAATCAGGAATACCCTGTGCTAAACAACACTGCAATTCTAGCTAAACAGCTGAAGAAAGATATACGTCTAAATAGACCATATAATCAAAACATAAACATACATTCATCATCCCTCAATATGGCTACCATCCTCTTCCTTATATAAGTGATGAGATTCCTAACCCAAGGCCCCACTCATTTAAGACACTACTTCCATGCAAAGAGTCTCCAACTAAAACTGTGTTGTCCCTCAATGAATGCCACTACTCCATGACAGTGTTGTTGATTTGGTCAAAGTTGACCCATTCTAGGTGTTCCAACCCCTTTTCACACACAAGGGTGCTCAATGAAGCTGCCAAAATGTCCTCCTTTCACATTGGCATTGATTTTATTCATATTAAGGAGATTTATGGATCTCCATATCCTCTTATTCATCAAACAAAGAAGAAAAAACAAAAATTAATATTCCAACTAGCTCATGGCTAATTGGGAATATTACATACAATTATAAACTTTATAATTATAAACCAATAGATTAATATTATAACCCCAAAGAATAAATTTTATAAACCCAATGGACTAATATTATAAACCCAAGGGATTAATATTAAACACTATCATTAATATTACAAACCTTAAGATTAATATTATAATCCCAAGGAATTATAGACCTTAGGATTAATATTAAACCCTCGCATTAATATTATAAACCCCAAGATTAATATATCAAACCTAAGATTAATATTTCAAACCCTAAGATTATAAACACCAATACATTATTATACATATTAGGGATTAATATTATAACCCCATAGGATTGATAAACCCAAGGGATTATTCATATTATAAACCCAAGGGACTAATAATATCATAAACTCAAGGGATTAATAAACCCAAGAGATTAATATTATAATCCTAAGGGAACAATATTAAACCCTAGGATTTATATTGTAAACCCAAGGGATTATAAACCCTAACATTAATATTATAAACACAATGGAAGAGAAACCCTAGGATTAATATTATAAACCATACAATTTTAAACCTTAATATTATAAAACCAAGATATTAATTTATCATAAACCAAGGGATTAGTATACAAATATAAAATTTATGATTATAAACCTAAACAATTAATAAACCCAAGAGATTCTTAATATTATAAACCCAAGGCATTATTAATTTTATAAACGTACAGGATTAATAACCTCAAGTGATTATTAATATTATAAATCCTAAACCCAATATTATAAACCATAACATTAAACCCTAATTTGTTCAAAATCCTAATGTGACATTGAATAAATTTTAATATAATGTATCATTGTCACAATGATCATCACACTACATTGCACATTGCGACGCCACCTACGACATTGTGACGTTGTATAACTTATGCATCATTCCAATGTAACAATATTAAACTAATATCAAATCAAATATTATAAACCCTAGAATTATAAACCTTAATATTAATATTAAAATCCCTATGATATATATTACAAAACCCTACAATAAATATTATAAACCATAGGATCAATATTATAATCACTATGATTAATATTATATATCATAATATTAGACCCAATATTATAAGCACTAATATTAAAAATCCAACATTTCAAACCTTGATACTAAACATAATATTATAAAGCCCTTATTATATATCCAAGGGATTAATATTATAAATCCAAGGGGAAATAAACACCAAGGGATTAAAATTACAAACCAATGGGATAATAAATCTAGGGGGGAAATATTAAACCCCGGGATTTATATTATTAACCCAGTTGATTATTAATATTATAAGCCCGGGATTTATATTATTAACCCAATTGATTATTAATATTATAAGTCCACGATATTAATAAACCCAAGGGATTAATATTATAACCCCAGAGGATTGATAAATCCTCATGATTATTTATATTATAAAACAAAGGGATTATAAACCATAGTATGAATATTATAAACCCACATGATTATAAAATTTTGGAATAATATTATAAAAACAAGAGATTAATATTATAACCAAAAGGATTAGTATATGAACCCTACAATTGTAAAATTTATGATTATAGACCAAGAGATTAATATTATAAACCTAAATGAATAATTGTTGGTCACAGTTGATCATGGTTAATCATGGTTGATGTTGGTTGAACATGGTTGACAATTCTTGAGCTTAGATGATCATTGTTGACCATGGTTGACCATGGAGACCTTAATTGACCATTGCAATTAACTTTATTTGACTAATGGTTGACTTTTTTTGGCTATGTTTGAATAATGTGGTTGATTATGTATTATTATTAATAGTAATAAAAAATATGAAAAGGTGATTATGTTTAGACAAACTTGATGAGCATTGCTTGTGAATCATAGTGAAACATAGTCAAAAAAATTAGTAAATGCGGTTGACGAATTTGGTAATGGCTCTGAATCATAGTGAAATATGGTCAACAAAATTAGTAAATGTGGTTGGAAAATTTGGTAATGTTGCATTGCAGAATTGGACAAATTGTAATGTAATGTAACATTTTGACAATGTTTATGACATGGTGACATGTTTGTCACTTTGCACCAATGTTTATCACATTGTGACATTGAATAGATTTTTGTACCCAATACTATAAACCCTAATGTTATAAAACCAATATTATACACCCTAATATTATAAATCAAATATTTTAAACCATATTTCAAGAAAAATAATGTGAGTTATAATCTTGAGAGTTTATCATGGTTGAGCATGGTTAATCATGATTGGCCCTAACATGTTAAATCCTATATTAAAAAAAATTATATACGAAACCCTATATAATAAACACATATATTAAAAACCTAATATTATAAAATTTAATATTAAAACCAAGGTTATAAACCGTCATATTAAACCATATATTCTAAACCTTGATATTATAAATCACAATATTAAAAAATCCAAATGTTATAAACCCAATATTATAAATCAAATATTATGAACCTTAATATTATAAATCCTAATATTATAAACTATATTTTAAAGAAAAATAACGTAAGGTATAATCTCAAGGGATAATTATGGTTTATTATGGTTTACCACAATTGACAATGATTAAATATGTTTATCAATGGTTGATCATGGTTGATCACAATTCAAAATGGTTGATTGTGGTTCATCACACTTCACCGTGGTTGACCATGGCTAATCATGGATAATGATTGACCATAGTTGACCATCAAGACCTTCATCATGATTGAGCATGGTTGATTATGTTTTATCATGGATCATGATTGACCGAGCTTTGTCATGGTTGACCATGGTGGAACATAGAGAGCTTGATCACAGTTTCCATGGTTGGTCATGGTTTACCATGGTTTAATCATGTTTGATGTCAATTGACCATAGTAGATAATTATTGATCTTGATTAATCATTGTTGACCATGGTTGATCATGGTTGACTTGGTTCGGCCAATGTTGACCATGGTTCTCCATGGTTCTCCATGGTTGAACACGAAGACTTTGACTCACCATTATGGTTGAATAAATTTAATTAATGGCTGGAATTTTTTGGATATGTTTGTTTATGCTTGACTAATGTGGTTGAAGATATTTTATTATTAACATTATTCAGTAATATTAAAAGGCAATTATGTTTAGTTGAAGTTGATGAATGTTGATTGTCAAATATAGTCAACAACAATAGTAAATGTGTTTCACAAATTTGGTAATGTCGTATTGCAACATTTTGTAAATTGTAAATTAATGTAACATTTTGACAACATTTGTATCATAGCAACATGTTTATCCCATTATGACATTGGATAGATTTTTGTACCCTATATCATAAACCCTAATTTTATAAACATTATTATTATTTATCAATAATATTAAAAGGTGATTATGTTTAGCCAAAGTTGATGAGTGTTGACTGTCAAACATATTCAACAACATTAGTAAATGTGGTTACAATTTGGTAGTGTTTCATTGCAATGTTGGATAGATTGGAATGAAATATAAAATTGTGACAATGGCTACTGTTGACCATGTTTTATCACATTAACTATTGTTGGCCATGTTGAGCATGGGTTGACCATGGTTTTCAAAGGTCCATTATGGTGACTATGGTTGGCAAAAGATGACTATGATTGACCATGGTTGACCTAGGTTTCCCATGGTTGAACATGGTTGGTCATCGTTTCACATATTCGGCCATGGTTGACCATACCTTTCTATGACAATTTATGGTTTCCAATTTTGATAATAATTAACCATGTTCAATAATAGATGCTTTGGTTAATGATGTTCCACCATTCAAACCTTAGATGACCCTAATTGGCCATTAGGAATGGGTAGAGCAAGAGGTTTCTAGGTTGAGAGGAATGACCATGGTTGACATCGTTGGATTTTGGAAACTAAGGTTGTGCATCATTGAGCATGGGTAACAGTGTATGACCATGAATAACCATGGTTACATTTTTTTTACCATATTTGATTAGAATAATTTAAATGCAAATATTATTATTAATGTTATTTATTAACATTAATCTTAATACGGTTTATATAATCAATATTAATTTTAATATCATTAATACTATCACCAATACTCTTTAAATATATAAATCTATTTAATAATAAGCAACTAAGACTTCTTAAGGATTTTTGCTCTACCATGGGTATGACTGTTAACACTGAAAAAACAAAAGTTATGATTATGAAATCCAAGAAGGACACTTACACTAATTTTATGTATGACAATAGCAATTTGGAGGAGGTTTCTTCTTACAAGTATCTAGGAATTGATATTCATCACAAACTCAACTGGAACTATAGCATTGAGAAAAGGATTATTGGAGAGTGGAAAGCTTATTTTGGTCTTGAAAATAATTGTAAAGAAGCAAACCTTGCGATGTGGCATAAAAAGAAGCTCATCTTTGAAAATTTAGTCACTCCCATTATCTTGTATGGATGTGAGGCCTGGGGTTGCAGCATCACTAGAGAACCCTAGAGAAATATTGAGCAAATTTAGAAGCATTTTATAACATATAACCTCAAAATTAAAAGCAATACACCCTATCCTATTCTCCTTATAGAAGTGGGTCTTCCCCAATCGAGAGCCTAGCTATGACTAGATTCCTGTTGTACAAGCACAAAATCAATAACATGGGAGACCATAGACTTCCTAAGCTAGCTTTAAATTCCAGCCAAAACCGCCTAAGGCTCAAATGAGGTTGGTATAAAGACGCCAAGGCCTGGTTAAACCATTGGGAGATCAACGAAAATGTTGCATTGCAAAATATTAATAACATTAAAAATATTGTTACTTCTAAGTTTAAAGAGAAAATGTGGTGTGAGAAAGATTTAGAGGCCAAAAGAAAATTGAGATACTATAAGGAGGTCATCAACCCTACTTTAGAAGATCAAAAGTATCTCTCTGTTTTAATTAGCTCAAAGAAAAAAAAAATATAGCCAAGATAAGAATGAACTCTCATGAGCTCCATAGTGAAACAGGTTGTTGGGAAGTTTCTAAAACACCATGGGTGGAAATGATTTGCCATCTCTGTGAGAATATGAACATTGAGGATGAAAATCACTTCCTCTTAGAGTGCCCTACTTACACCCACATTAGATCTCAGTTTCATAATATTTGTTGCAATATTGACCTTCCTAGCCTTTTAACATGTCAAAATTATAGTGAGCTTGGGATGCTTCTCTCCAAGCTCTTTGAGCATAGGAGTACAATTTTAAGTCAAACAAAATAATTCGTTTCTTTAGGTTCGATAAACCAGAGTTTGGTCTCAACAGAAGTTAACTTTCATCATCATCATCATCAATAGTAATTATTTAACAATCTATATATATATATATATATATATATATATACTAATAAATATATCAATAATATATACTAATAAATATATATTAACATTTATATTAATTTATAATCATTAATATAATTATCTTATAATATTGGGTTTATAACATTAATTTTATTGTTTATATATATTACTTCATGAATATATAATTGTGTTTAATAATAACAACGATATATTTATATTAGGTTTATATGTTATATAGTATTAATAATATAATCTTATATATATTATAATAATGTAGTTTGATTTTGTGTAAATGTGATGCTCAGGTTAAATCTTTACTATAAATTTAATAATATTAATGTGATTGATATGTACTTATAGGTTTATACTAACCATATTATTAAATGTAGTTCTGTTAGTACTATTTATATTCACAATATTAATGTTAATATTATTAATAGTGTTACTAATACACTTATTATATTAGTAGAGTTAATAGAAACTTTAAGTTTTATGATTTTGTTAATAATTTTATTATTTGTTAATAAAAAATAAATAATAATAATAATAATATTTATCAATATTAATGTTAATACTATGTATATTAACAATGTTAATGATATCCCCGGATGCGAGTGTTAATGCCTGATCATACGGCACTTGGCCTATGGGACGGCGCGTGGCAAGGCCACATGGCCACTCACAGGCCTCACTTATGGCATCCCTTTGCATTAAAACATTTAGGTCGTCACCTTGTGCGGCATTTATTTCGTTGCGAACGTCGAGGCCTTCATCGTTACAAAATGCCGCACTCTGGCTCTCCTCCTCGGCACTTTGCCTCTACGTCTGGTTCTCTTGTGACGCTTTGGCTCCTCCTGGTTGCTTATATGCTGCCACTGCTCTCACCTCTGCGAACTGGTTGCTCCCCTGAGGCTACGGATCCCAGCTCTCACACATCTAATGGGCAGCATTCCAACCTGGGCAGTTGTATTGAATTTCTCCCCAGCTTCCATTACTCTCAGAGCCTCTTCTGTCCATTGAGATTCTCTGCCTCTTTCGACCTCAATTCTCCCTTTGCTTCTCTACTCGCCTCAGCCAAATCTCTCTGCCCCTATGCTCTGAACGCCCTGCATCCACTGAGTGTTAACATGCCTTGGCTCAGGCATCGTATGCGATGCCAAAGAGGCAGTTCCAAAGCTCGCTCCTCTTGCCCTCAACATTCATCCACGTCCAGCTCCTCTTCGTCATCTCTTGAGCATTTTTTGGGTCGATACCCCGACACCCACAGTGGGCGTGGTCATCTTTCCACCTCTTCCCCTCTACACATTGCTTCTGAGCAGATGGTGCCTCCTCTTTCCCGCCTCACTGCCTCTGTCTCTTCACATAACCCGACCACTGCCCACTTCCAATTCCAATGCAGCTCTGACCGCCCTCTCGTCGTGGCGACCATCTCTGTTTCTTTTTGTGAGATCCCTGGTGTGGCTCTTGGCCCCTCCTCGCCTATGCGTCCGACCAACGAGCCTAGTCCCTCTGAGAATGTGAAACCTCCTCAAGCACCTACAGGGCATAATTCTGGTAAGGTGAGTGAAGGCAATTCGAGCCACCTCAAGGACGCGTGCAAGGTGGAAGGAGGAAGCGGTGATGATGTTGTAGTGACTCAATGTGGCCCCCTTCTGGCTGATGATGATGAGTATTGGTGCCCGATTGTTGAAGAATCTCCTTCTGCTGATTATGGGGTCTAGTTTTACAGGTCTTGTCCAAGTGAATTTTTCCAATTCTCTTGTTTTGGCTGTTTTGGGATGTACTTGCTTATGTTATCATGTAGTTAGTTTCCTCTAAGAGGCAGCATTTCAAACTTTACATGGGTTGGTTTCCCCACGAGGGCAGCTCAATTTTTGTTATTTTGCTGGACTTATGCCACTGATGATGGCCTGAATTGTTGAGGCCCTGGCCTCTTTGTACCATATGTTTTACTAATAGAATTTACTCTTACTTAGAAAAAAAATATATATTAATGATATTAATAATATTAATATTATTAATTAAATATTATTACATTTTTATAATTTAAAAACTTTATTATGATTAATAAAATTATTAATTTATTTTATTGATGATATTATTAATAATGATAATATTTAATGTTAAAATATTATTAATAATACATAAAAATATTAATATTAATAATTATTACTTTAATATAAACATTAATTAATATAATCTTTAAAAATATTTTAAAATTCATTTTTGGTAAAACCTCTTTTTAGTATAAAAATTAAAATAAATTACAATGATTTTTTTTTTTTTTCACAAGATCGGTTGCTATTGATATTCAAAAGAAAAAGAGAGGGAGACAGATCTCCAGTTTTACAGAATGGCTTTGATAATGGGAGGACCAACAATAGATGCAGTTGGTATCAATTTCAGCTTTACAAATTGCTTCCTTCGCTGTGAAAAAGAAGGAGACAGTATAAACTCTAACAAACTGCAGTAAAATAAAACAGATTTTACATTTCATATTTGAATTTTGTAGGTGTGTCGCATTTGCCGCCCGTTGAGGTAGTAATAGTGCTGCTCAACTAATTCAAAAATTATTTTGTTTGACGGCCTTTGACTTGTCTTCAGGACAGCCTGTGAAGTTGATAGGGACGAAAACAAGGTCACAAGAGGACAAATTCTGGGGCAAAGAAACTTTGTCTGGGTGAACATAGATGCATAATTCAAGGAGCAGTGTCCGATTTGCGACTGAAATCGATAGAGTGAAGTTGGGAAGAGATAAACTGGAGTATGTAAACATTCGTTTGAGCATGAGAGGTTGAAAACACAGAGGGCGCAGAGCTTAATGGGTTTTGAAAGGGTGATCCAGAGAGAGTTAGATTTTGATGCTGAAAAGGTTACATCTGTGTGGATCAACGCCATTGGGCAGAAGGCAGAAGTTTGAATCTTCGCTGAGAAGCTGGGCAAAGGGCTTCGGGGACCACGAGCAGTGATCTGCTGTGGGGCGGATCTGCTTAGGGAATAAAACCTGATCATGGAAAGAAAAATTATTGGTCAGAGCCATTACACCGGAGGTGACCGACAGTGTGAGAGCAAGCTTTGTTTGCCAATTCATCTGCAGTTTTGTTGAGAGATCGAAGGACATGGTAAAATCGATTGCCTTTCATCTGTTGGTCAAGAGATTGGCATCGGTCAATAGTTTGTTGTAGAATCAGATTTTGGGCTTTTCTGTTACTTACCATCAGACCAATGACAATGGCAGAGTCTCCAATTATTATAGCCTTGGCTATACCAAGTTTCTGAAGCTGGATAAACCTTGGAGGAGGGCGAAAGCTTCAACCCTGTTGTTTGAAGCAGAGCCCAGACCCCATTCATATTTAGTTAATACATCTCCATTACCGTTGCAAATAAATCCTCCAGCCCCAGCCATTCCTGGGTTGGACTTGGAGGCTCCATCGAAAAAGAGATAATGGGTATTGCAGTTCCTGAGCCATTGAGAAAATTCTTCTTCTTTCATCCTAATTTTCCATCTATATCTGGAGTTGTCTCTGCTATTGGGATTACTTCTGTTTTGTTCTATGTTGCTTCTGTCTAGAATATGCCCTATGTAATTCCTTTCTTCTACATTTAGATCCAGCACCTTCAGATTCCCATGAAATTTTGTGGACAGAGCTTCCAAGTTGAGATTCCAAGCTTTGTTATAGAGTTTTCTTACATTAGTTTCTTTACCTTTGAAGATCATACTATTTCTTGCCAACCAGATGTTCCAAAGAAGGGTACAGGGCAAGGCATTCCAGACCCTTCGAGTTGTGTTGTTTGCTTTTTTCCCCACGGGTAGCTTTTTTTCCATATGTGCAGCACTTCAGATATGCTAGTGCCAGGTGCCCAAGGGGGATTGTGGCTCCGAAAAGCTTCCTTCCAGCAAGCTGAGGCAAATGGAAAGTCTATAAATAGATGCTGGCTAGTCTCTTCTTCAGTTTGTCAATTTGGACAGCGAGATGGCCCATTTATTCCTCACTTTCTGAGGTTCTCTGCGGTGAGGGCTTTCCCTCTTAAGAGGATCCATAAGAAGAATTTGATTTTTGGGAGTGTTTCTGCCTTCCAAACAAGTCTCCAATGTGCCCAGATAGCTAGGGGATAATCATTGATGCAGATCTGATGATAAGCAGCCTTAATAGTGTAGATTGTGCCTGAAGGGTCCCATCGAAAGTCATCAACAAGGTAGCGTTTGGAAGGTGCTATACCATGAAGATAAACTTTCAGGTTGTTGAGACTGATTTCTGTGTCTGCTAGTATGTGAGGGAAGGTCCAACCTTTCCAGGTATGAGAGTGGGCTTCCCATTGAGAGATCTAATCCAGAGTTTGTATCCCAGCACTATTGAAAAGAGCTAGAATCTGCTGAGTACCAGGCCTTTGACTTATGGGCTGTTGCCCCATAATTTTATCTTCCCCAATTCTTATGTAGTTGCCGCCTTTGGGCACTTTGGAAGTGTTTTGTTCAAGAAATGGTATAGATTTCTTACACATCCTCCAGATTTTTTAGCACGCTCTGTTAGGAAGCTCATGATCCAAAAGCTGATGCCTTGGATAGCTGAGATATTTTTTTTCTAGAACTGTCTTCCACCAAGCATTCCTGCCAAAAATGAGTCTCCAAACTAGCTTACCAGCAAAGGCAAGGTTTAGGAATTTAGAGGATCTGATTCCCAGCCCTCCATTCTCACATGGCTGAGTGACCTGCTTCCAGCTTACCAAGTTATATTTTTTTTTCTCTGTTCTCCCTCCTTGCCAAAGAAAGTGACGAAGGAGAGCATCCATTTTAATATGAAAATTGGCAGGGGCTTGTATGAGAGTAAAACAGTACAAGGGCAGGGAGGAGAGGCCTGCTTTAAGAATAATTATGCGCTTTGCTGGATTAAGCCAAGAGGTGCCCCAATGCTGTATCTTCCTTTTCATCTTATCGATAATAACTTCCCAGGCTGCAGATTTCAAGTTGTCGGCACTCACAGGCATGCCCAGATAAGTAAAATGCTCCCAATCCA
This sequence comes from Pinus albicaulis, assembly GCA_034641835.2. NCBI lineage: Eukaryota > Viridiplantae > Streptophyta > Pinopsida > Pinales > Pinaceae > Pinus > Pinus albicaulis. The sequence goes on along the minus strand of CM076577.1, from coordinate 1,124,140,802 downwards.
GCTTACATGGAACCCCAAAAATAATAGCAATCCTATGGAGAACTTGTGCCGAAGTGTTCCACCCATATATACAGCTCTTAAGATAATTTATCAGTCCTCCAGAATAGCTCATGTATTTATCTAGGAGAGCTTTGAAACGGCCGACTATGATGTTTGAAGCTCCCCCCATTAGAAGAGTATCGTCAGCAAACTGAGAGTGATTGATGTTCTTGACTCCATTATCAAATTTGATCCTGGTGATGAGGCCCATGCGACGATTGTAATCCAGAGCTCTACTAAAAGATTCAGCCATCAAAATAAAGAGATAAGGTGAGAGGGGGCAGCCTTGTCTAAGACCTCGAGAAGATTGGAAGGGTGGTCCAGGTCTGCCATTAATAAGAGGGGAGATCCAAGGTCCTGTGATGCAGGCTTTGATAAGGCTGATAAAGGATGTGGCAAATCCCATTTTTTCGAGCACAGCAATTAGGAAGGAATGCCTGACACGATCAAAAGCATTGGCTGAGTCTAACTTTAAGATGAAACCTTTCTCATTTCTGGTTTGACTGGAGTGGATAGCCTCTTGGACAAGAAGGATGGAGTCTGAGATTTGCCTATTGGCCAAAAAAACCCCTTTGATTTTCAAAAATGAGAGAGGGGAGGATAGGTTTTAGGCGAGTAGCCAAGATTTTCATCAAGATTTTATATGATGAGTTACACAACGATATGGGGCGAAAATGAGAGAAGGTCAAAGGTCGATTTTCTTTAGGGATAAGAGCAAGGTGGGTTGCGTTAGTGAATCCTCCTATTTTGCATTTGCGTTGGATCCATCTTAACATCTTGACAAGGTCTTTTTTAATTATTCCCCAGTATGTTCTATAGAAACAGATTGGAAAGCCATCAGGGCCTAGGGCTTTATCTGACTGAAGAGCCCAGATGGCATCATATATTTCTTCTTCATTGATTTCCTTAGTCAAATATGCATTAATATCCTCATTGATTCCTTTGGGCATGTGCTGTAAGAGGTCTGAATAATCCTCTGTTTCCTTTGTCTCAGTTAAAAGAGTGTTGTAATAGGCTGAGGCAGTTTTCTTGATAGCTTCTTGGGTTTTTTGAGGGAAACCTTCCTCATCATTGATCATGGTGACATTATTTCTGACTTTCCACTTCTGTTCTTCTTCTCTATTAACCCGGTACAGCTAATAATATATATCACTTTATAATGCTTTATCCTCGTGGGACAGCCTGTTCTCCTCTATTTTCCTGTGCTTTTCTTTCAATTTATTTTTTAGCTCAGCTTTGGCATTTGCTGGTTCTTTGTAATGCTGCTTCACCCATTCCTTCAAGGCATGTTTTGTATTTTTCAGTTTGCATTCCCAAATGAATCCCAGTGATCCTTCTATGTGATGCTGCAAAGCTGTTTTGACAATCTGATCCACAATGGGATTGCTGCGCCAAAGAGACTTATATTTGAAAGGCAACGGCCCCAAAGGACAATGTGCTTCAAGGACAATGCTAATAGGGTAGTGATCGGAAGCTAAATAAGGCAGGATTGCAGCATGAGCAGTGGAGAACTCAGAGAGGAAAGAAGTGTTTACCAGAATTCTGTCAAGGCGCTCCATTATGTTATCTCTGCCCAGCCTGCGGTTGTTCCAAGTGTACCTCCGATTTTTTGGGATAATATCTACTAAATCACACTCTTGCGTGATGTTTTCCAGCTTTGCTCTGTAAGGATCATGTGTAAAAATGCCTCCTCTTTTTTCATTGGAGTGTAATATAAGATTAAGGTCTCCCCCAAGGATGATATTTCTGTTTTCTTCAACTTGGATGTCTTCTTGTAGTGTGGCCCGGCACTTCTTTTTGTCTCTGAAATGGTTCGGTGTATAAATGTTATAAATGACTATTTGCTTGTGCTCTGCTTGCTTTTCTAATATGACTTTGACCCAGTATTGATTGATAGTATTGGATGTGCATATCCAAATATTTTTGTTCCACATAGTGGTGATACCACCAGAAGCTCCTCTTGCTTCACATATATGTCCCTCATAATGCCTGAGCTGTTCTATAATTCTTTTCATCTCTTGCAGTCTTTGCTTTGTTTCCTGAATCATTACAATTCCTGGCTTCTCATGGTCTGTAAGATCTTTCAGGGCAACAATTTTTGAGGGGTGCCCCAGTCCCCTACAATTCCATGATATAACTTTCATCATTGAGTATTTAGGTTTCGAAGAGATGCTCGTCCCCCTTGCTCCTTATGTGTTGTTTCTTTGCTATTTTGACCCAGTATATAAGTTTCTATGGGATTTTATGTTCCCATGGCAATGTCTTTTTGAGCATTTTCATCCCTTTGCTGTTTGCTTGATTTCCTGCCAGGTCCTTTTTTTTGGGACTCTTGATTGACTCCATGCTCTTTCGAGGAGCTTCTAGTAGTTCAGGGTGGGGGGGGGTCGGGAGAATGGGAGGGAGAGGATTGAGAAAGGGAGAAAAGGATGGGGGGGTCATTTTCAAGAGGGATCAGGGGGTCATTTTCAGGGAGAGAGAGGGCACCAAAGGGATTTGAAGAGATTAGGGGAGAACCAGAGGTTGGCCCCGAGGTGGGGAAGATGGGTGGGCCGAGAGAAGAGGAGGGAGGAGGGATAGCTGAGGAGGAAGTTTTGGGGGGAGCTGAAGGGGGATTAGGCTTGGGAGGGGCAGATTTGAGAGGAGCCTCTTCATAGTTTGCTTTCAAGCCAGAGGCAGTCTTCTTTTTTTTTACAGTTTCCCATTGCTCCTCAGATTGAGCAGTTTCATCATTAACTAATTTAGAACGGCGATTGGAAAAATGGCCATATTCACGACATACCTTGCATTTGAAGGGAATTTGTTCGTAGTCCAATTGCTGAATATGCATCCATTCATCCACCTTTAGTTTGATTGCTTCTGGAAGACCCTTGCCGAGATCAACTTCAACACATATACGTGCACACGCCTGCATATTATCCTTGGGCTCACTCCGATCAATGTATTTTCCAACAGCATTTCCGATGGCTCGAACCGAGTCATCTCCCCAATAGTGGAGCGGAAGATGTGGAAGACGAACCCAGACCGAAACAGCATTAGGGACATCCAGCTCAGGATCGAAGTCTGGAGTCCATTTGTTCAAATACAAACCACGAGAGTCCATGAAATACGGCCCATTTCTGAAGATTAAGTCCTTGCCTGCTCTAGATTCGAAATGGAAAGTGTAATAACCTTTTCCACAGAAACGAATGGAGATTTTACCATTAACTTTGTCTGCCCAGTTTCTTTCGATCCATCGTTGAACTGTTTTCGGAGAAGGCCATAGGCCAGTGAACTGACCGATGAGCCCCCGTTCAGCTAAAGAGAGTGCAGCCATTCAAGGAAGTGTAGGAGGGAGATCGACCTCTTGCAACCCATCCAACTTCTTAACAAACTTGGACAGCACAGGGCGAGTTCTCTGAGGCTGTAGGGATTTGACCAATGCAGAAAATGCATCTGCTACAGACTGATCAACACAGCCCTCCGTAGCAGCATTCGGAGAGGCCATGGAAGGCCAGAGGCCTCGCGCAAGAGGGAAAAGACCAGCAGTCGGCTGCTAGGTCAAGGAAACGCGTAGGCAGAGCGCGCGCTCAGTCTTTTTTTCCACCAGTACGCCACTTAATAGACATACCATGGGTTATTAAATTCTTGTTATCATTCTCGCATGGGACAATGAATGTGGTAAATTACAATGATTATTAAAACTTAATATTATTATTAAAATATATTCGATACAGAAAACCTAATATCATTATTAAGCCCAATATTTAAAACCTGAAACCTATATTATTTTACGTAAAGCTAAATCCACTAAATCCTAAACCTAAACCATATATTTCAAAAATATAATTCTTCTCCTCATAAGCATATCAAACTCCAGCAACCATATGAGACTCCCAGATGGATACCGTTCAAATAAAGATTTCAAAACCATAGATTCTCAGACCATTTAAGATATCTCTTTTTAAGTTATTGAAGGCAAAAATAATTTTCCTTTTTAAGATGAGATGAAGTCACGAAAAAGTTGAAAACAAATAAGCAATCTTTACAAATAATCAATCTTTGGCCAACGTTTTGAGCTTCCCGGCAATCCTTCTACACTTGCACCTGCGTTGTTAAGAAAAAATATATTAAACCAATGGGTGGTGTTTGACTGAATAACATATTAAATAAAATAATATATGGCATGCAATGATTGATATAGTTATTAAGTTGAAAAGCCAGATGGTCGAAGCTTTATTTTTCATTGAAGGTTTTTATAAAATACAACATGGAAGATTGGATCAAAAGTTGGGCTTAATTTTCTTATGTTTATTTCCATAATAATTTCTGCTTTTCAAAATACACCATATATTATTTACATACTCTGTACTAATTGTCAAATTGTCAAATATATGGGAAATATCTCCAATGATAAGTTGTGTATACTCTGTACTAATTGTCAAATATATGGGAAATGTCTCCAATGATAAGTTGTGTAGATAGTGTTTTTCCTGGTACAAAGTCCAACTTCTTCGGTAAAGCTCTGTAAAGCTCTGGCAAACTTTCTACAGTTGTACGTATCATATATATATATATATATAAGAAATTGAATACATTAAATAATAAGTTTTCAAGCTTGTGTAGTTTCTGTCTTGAAAATGGATCCTTATTAAGATTGAAAAGTTGATTAAGTTTGGTTAATATGGTGGAGAATCTGAATTGCCATTCTTTAAAATAAATCTTGTTTAAAATTCTTGTAACACCAATAAATTACACATTATATAGAATGAAAATATTGGGTTGGAAATATGGCCTGCAATTCACCATTATCGACAGTCAAGATTTGGCTATGGCCTGTAACATGAGTAAATAACATATTAAATAAAATAAGTAAGTCTTGCTTGGAGGATATGGGTCCAATTGGCCATTAACCAAAGTGGCGAGTTATATTCGCCAAAGCTTTGAATACATCCCTATTTGCCTCAACAATCCTGGCGTTACGAATGTTTTTCTTCTTCATCAAAGTTACCACTTGGTTTACAGGCCCATTTTATCACCATATGCAAATTGAATTAACAAATTAAAACAATTAACCTTTGAAATACAACCATATGAAGAAGAAAATGTAAGGTCAATTCTCACCAAATAATATTGTGATCTGATCTTATGACTCGCCCTCCATTCCCACTCCACCGCTCAAACCCTGGCCATAAAAAGTTACCCTACTCAAATCAAATAGGCCAAAAACCTAAAACTACATTTCATCCTAATGAATAATTAAACGCATCCATTAGGGTTAGGGGCATCATGAGCGGGCAAGAATGTGTTACCAATCTTCATTCATTCAATGCGTTTTCAATCCTTTGGATTTAGGACAATTGTCATTCATTCAATTAATGAATTTAACTAAGTATAATATTGTAATATTGGAGTAGAATATTAAACAAGATTTATTACTATAGGTGCCAATTAGTAAATGACAGTAAATTTATAAATTTTTAAATCATGTAATTTAGATAGGTAAGGAAATTAGTAGTGTAATGACTACAAGAGTATATAGATATTTTCAAATTTTCAAATTTATACTATCTTATTAAAAAAATTAATTAAAAAAAATATTAAAGTAACCAATTCCAATAAAAAGATATATATATATATATATATATATAATTCTTATTCTATTAATAAGTGTTTTGGAGAAATTTTATATCTTATTCATTTTTTAATATAGAGTGATATGTAACGTTATAAATATTAATAACACACACACATATATATAATCCAATTTTAAAGTCACAGCCAAGCCAGACACCAAATTGGTGTATGAGGACCCCTTGTTTGTGGGACAAGGGACCCACCTCGGCGCAGCTATTTGACTGCTAAGTCTACGAAGGCATATATACTCTACCCCTCGGTGGTTTTGAACGTGTGACCTCTTAGGAGGAAACACATGCTCTTAACCATTAGGCGATGGTCAATTACCTCAAAATTTCCGAGAAAAATGCGTTCGACTATATATATATATATATATTACAAAAATAATTATATAGAAAAAAAAATGTGTATTTTAGGTATATATGTTTCTATTTCCAATTATGATTGGGCATATATAACATTTTAATGTGTAAGATGTGAATCATAAATAAAGTATTTTACCATCAACTATGTGTGTGAGAGAGAGAAGAGGGAGAATTCTTATTCGACTACTTTAGGGAGAGTTGTAATTAATTTGTAATTTATTTATTTTTTAATATGGAATTGATATATAACATTTTAAATATAATAAAAAAATAATATATAGATAGATAAATAAACACGTAAAATTTTAAAATATATTTATACAAAAAATTATATATAGAGAGATTAATATATGTTTTCAACTTCCAACTATAATTGGGGCATGTATTAACATTTTAAAATGTAGAATATGAATCATAAATACAACACTTCAAATATATTATAAACTATAAATTGCACCATATGTTGCAAACGAAATGCCGTAAGTCGGTAGTATATGAAGGAAGAGCGTAGATGAAGGCATATGTGATATGTTGTGATTTGAGTGAGATAAATCTTAATTTTATTCAATAAGGTCTTCAAATACAATGTTAAACAAGGTGCAATGTAAGTGCTATGACACTTGAACATGTCACAATAGGGATTTTCTTATTTGAATTATTTGTTAATAGCGTTGGATATTGCAATGGCTAGCTAACCAGAATATATCTTAAATTTCTACTACTACAATCAATCTATGCTCTACTCAGTAAGTGTTTGCAGAATGAAAAAGCACGACATAGATCATGTGAATTGACATAATAACCTACCTACTATTCTCCTCCATTTGTGATCTAAAAATAATAAAGTTCTAGATGACCTTGTGAATGGTGTCCCAATTAAACATATGGATGTTTTTCCTGCGTAAGAGGAAAGAAAAGGAAAAAAAATTCTACTACATCAAATAAAAAATTGATCTCATGAAAGGAATGAACTCCATTGGCTAACTTTTTCTTCCTGTTGGGCTTAAATATTCTTCATCTTAATCTTTTATTGACCAGAATTGTGGAAGTTCCATCTTCAACTTAATGGTATCTAGTTCATTATTACTTTTCATGCTTAACTTAATGAAATTGTTATGTTTGTGTCCTTCTTTATTTACATTACTTCTCACATAATGTATCCACATGTACTCTTGTTTATTTCCATTTCTCAAATTGTATATGTATACATAGGTTTTTCACACATGATTAGGTGATTTCATCATTTTAAATATTGTTATTTATATATATAAATATTCAACAAAACAAATCCCGAAACACAATCCAAACATTAAAACAAATTCACAAACCAGATAATCAAATTGTAAACACTAACTAAAAATTGAATTATATTTTCGTCATTGTTTACTGCTAATTGAATTCAATCGTGGATGATGCAAAGAAATTATGATTTTAATGGTGACTTCCTCGTTGATTTTTTCATTGGTATTTGTAAGTCACCCCAAAAATCGGTTAAATTTCCCAAGTCTTCCATATTAACTCCCATGAATACTCCTAATAATTTCCTATGATTTCTTTCTCTTTACTAATTTTTCATATAAATGTACCAATTCAAATAAGTGGGATGCTAGAGTAAAATTTCAATCATGAATAAAATGCTCGAGTTATGGAGTCATCCTTCCTCTCATTTGCCAAGGATCAAACAAGTTAAGTAAATGGGATTAAATTTAAAGTGTGATAGGAGTAAGATCGCATGATCTACATTAAATATTCAATAAAATACAACCGCCATGTTTTCATGGAAGGTGAAGACTTGTATGAGTCTTTTAAGAAGAAAATTTCCCACCCCATAGGAATTCATTCAATTAAGTCTTCCAAGCCATTCAAAAATAAGAATAATATGTATCATATGAGGAGCAAAATAGAAAACAATGAGTTTTGGAGAGCCAATATCCATTAGTAATGCAAACAACTAAATTGATGGTAGGATGATTTTATAACATAAAATGTTGACCTACAATTAGTCGCAAGATGGAAATTCTCTAGACCAAATAGGAAAAAACAGGGGAATCACAGCTCAAGTTATTTATCCAAATCAATTTTCTTAAAAATATTCTTCTTACCGTTATTCAAAGTAAAAGAGTTAAATTATAGAACATACATCCAAATCAGAAATTTCGTTAGATAACGCATATACACATATGATGTGTAGTTGTTGAGACACAATTTAACCAATAAGAGTGATTTTAATTAAAAGAATTAATGTATTCAAGTGAACTTAATAAGGTTATTGCATTATGAACTTGAGATAAATTAATCTTCGGGTGATATTATTTGAATTTAAAATTTTCTCCATCTGGTGTAGGTACTTTTCACAAAGAAAGGAACCCCTGAAAAGTTCGTTAATGCACATTTCACTTTATCAAAATGTGAGAACTTCTTTCATACAAGAGGATAATTCTTGTCAAATATGAACTTATTTTAAATAGTAGTATATATCTAGAATATCCTAGTTATGTAGTTGTTATGTTGGTGAACTAAAATGTAAAATCAGAACAAAAATAGTAGAATATATATATATAGAACAACATACCTAATAAGCTTCTATATTTGTGAGCTAAAAGTAACAAAGTACTTGATGAACTGGTCAATAGTCCTCCACTTAACCATGTGGATGTTTTTCCTGCCTAAGCATAGAAAAAATCTACTGCAACAAAGGAAATTTTGATCTTAAGCAAGGACTAAACTCCATTGTTTAACTTGTTAATCGGGTTTGGCTCAAAGAATATTTATCTTAATCATGTATTGACAACAACTATGGAAATGTCGTCTTCAACTTGGTGGCATCCAATTAATTATTACTTCAAAGAGAAATTACGAATTTTTCCTATTGTTCAAGTGTGAATTTTGTCTACTTGAAAGTGGGATGACTATATTATTTTTACATATGCAATATTTCATTATGTCTCAAAATACATGGGTTTGTAAAGTTCCATATGCCAGTGAAATTCCTATTATGGAACCAAAAGACCATGATTGACCCAGATTTGTCTAAATTGGGCACATGAATAATGTGCAAAAAACGTAGAAGACCATGAGAAATAATCTTGAGCATACCATATGCCAATGCAAAAAATATCAGTTGCGATTTAAGACACTAGAATGTAATGGAAAAAAATGGTTTATTCCCCAAAAAGAAGGGAATCCCCTGAATTGAGTGTCAACATTGAGTGTAGGAGTCACTAAAGTATGGTGATACATGTTTAACTTAATGTAATTGTTACTCTATGATCTTCTTTGGTGTAATTTCATTACATTATTTCTCACACATTGTATCCACATGTATTCTTGTTTATTGTCAATTCTCAAATTGTATATGTATACATAAGTTTTTCACACATGATTAGGTGATTTCATCACCTTAAATCCCGTTATTTTTACATATAAATATCTAATAAAAAAAACCCCTGAAGCACAATCCAAAAATTAAAACAAAATCGTAAACCATAGAATCAAATTGTAAACTCTAACTAAAAAATGAATTATATTTTTTCCATTATGTATTGCTAATTGAATTGAATCGTGGATGATGCAAAGAACATACTTGTTTATTGGCAACCAATTTCCTTGTTTGTTTGGTCATTGGTGCTTGTAATTCACCACAAAGATTAGTTAAATTTCCCAAGTATTTTATATTAACTCCCATAAATACTCCTACTAATTTCCTATGATTGCTTTCTCTTTTACTAAATTTTCATAAAAATGTACAAATTCAAATAACCAGGATGTTGAAGTAGAATATCAATCATGACTAAAATTCCCTACTTATGGAGTCAACTTTCCTCTCCTTTTCATGCTTAACTTAATGCAATTGTTACTCTATGATCTACATTTGGGTCCTTTCATTGTCCTTTCATTGCATTACTTTTCACACAATATATCCACATGTATACTTTCTTATTTCTAGTTCTCAAATTTTATATGTAAAAATAGGTTTTTCACACATGATCAAGAAATTTCATTATTTTAAATCTTGTTATTTGTACATACAAATATCTAACAAAAAAACTCTCTAGCACAATCCAAACATTAAAACAAAGTCGCAAACCAAAGAATCAAACTATAAACTCTAACTAAAAAATGAATTATATGTTTTCCATTGTGTACTGCTAATTGAATTGAATCGTGGATGACGCAAACAAATTATGAGTTTAATGTTGACTTCCTCATTGGTTTGGTTGTTGGTTCTTATAATTCACCCAAAATATAAATTAAATTTCCCAAATATTCCATATTAACTCCCATGAATAATCCTATTTATTTCCCATGATTTGTTTCTCTTTACTGAATCTATCTCAGAATTATTCACTTGAAAGCCCAATTTCAAAATAAACACTCAAAATTTGAAAAACCATTTTGTAATAAATTATTTGACTAAATAAATCTAATATTAAAGTTTGAATTATTTCCAAAGAACAAAAGGTATAGTATGAAATGATGTAGCTCAATTAGGTCTCATGTTCCTCACGATGAATTCTAATAGATTTAATTTCTATATATTTCATATTTGTCCCATCATATAAATGAATGTATGTCTTTTTGGGTTATGCCTACCACTGTCTTGCTTCGGATCAAGAAATGAGAAAACATGTGTGCTTGATCTTCTTTCCCTCACTATGAATTCAATCCACAAAATTAAAAACCCACCACTTGTTGATTGATGCGAGATCGAATCACATTCCTCACAGCTTCACCCTGAACAACTTGCAGTTCTTCGTACTAACACTGATGTCTACATTCCCCTCGATCTTGTTGATGACCAGGTTGCATCACACACAGAACTTAAGCTTACTTAACTTCAATTTCCTCAATTTTATCTTCACGGGAACACCAACCTTCAAATCCAAGGGAATGTTACCCTGCTACCACTGCAAATTGAGTGTGGAGATCATGTCTTTGGTGATATGAATGTCGCTCCTAGTGAGCATGATGTCTAAGTCAATGGTAGAATGCTAGTAGGGCACCTGTGAAGATCTCGGTGCTCAAGTACGAAACAATGAGATGGTTGTCGTCGAGATAATATATGCCTATTTTCTTGTTCAGATTACAGACCCTTATCTTCACATCGAACTGGGAATTGAGGTTGATATCAAAGTTGAAGCTGAATTTGATGATTTAGATGTTGTTGACAGAGTATTTGGTGGTGGTTGTTGGAACCCACTATTTCAGGGCTGAAAGATCGTACACTCTCATTGCCTTCTTCCTTGCGATATCCACCTTCAAAATCAACAAGGGCTTTTATCGGTTCCATATCGCCAAAATAATTTTATGATATATGTGTATGTTACATTCACCATGGCAATGAACATCATGCTTAATGTCTTTCCTTGCGTGTCTGGCCTTCTCTTCTACATCTTTTATCCCATAAATGGGCTTCATAACGACCGATCCATCTACGTCTGCAACATTAACATAAAACCAAGGTCGTTAAGCATAATATTTAAAACCCATTTTCTTATAGCTAGTTTTGAAATAGTATGTTTTTTTTGGAATGAGACATTTCGTTAAGTAAAAGCAGAACTAAGCAATCTCTTTCTAGCGGGAATTAAAATAAGAAAAAGTAATAAAATGACCAAATTTTGATAGAAAACTTACTATAAGAACTTGAGTTTGGAAGGATTGATGAACAAATAGACCAATCCCTATAAGAGAAATCCTTTTCTGAAAAACCTAGAGGGAAATAAGTCTCTGGGTTAATCCATCAAGAAATCGTTAAGCAATAAACATTCGTTTGATTAGTTTTTGAACCTCCCCATTACCTGCCTTAACTATTAGTTCTCTTAATTATTAACTATTAATATTAGGGCCTAAAAATATTCAATCGCCTAACATTCCATCCAATGGTGCAAACTGGTACACAATGGGTGGGGGAGTTGTTTTCAAAGGGGTTAGCCTTACTATGTAATTATAAATCTTATTTCCAAATAAATAGTTATATATGTATGAAAAAGATAGAGGGGAATAAGCCTCTGGGTTAATCCATAAAGAAATAGTTAAGCAATAAAGAGTCGTTTGATTATTTTTTGAACTTCCTCGCTACCCGCTTTAACTATTAGTTTTCTCTTAATTATTAACTATTAACCTTAGGGCCTAAAAATCTTCAATCGTCTAACATTCCATCCAATGGTGCAAACCGGTACACAATGATTGGGGGGGTTTCTTTTCAAAGGGGAACACCTTACTACATAATTATAAATCTTATTTCTAAAAATAGATATCCATGTAATTAAAAATGCTATCTATATAGATATAATTAAACTACAATTAATTATTATAATATTTTATATATTTTTATTTTAATATTTTATTTTTTACAATATAATTCCATATATATATATATATATATATATATATATATATATATATATATATATATATATATATATATATAATCGTATTCTGAAATAAATATGTATCTATTTAATTAAAAATACCACTTATTTAAATATAATTAAACTGCAATTAATTATTATAATATGGTATATATTTTTATTTTAATATTATAAATTTTCTAAATATAACTCCCTCACACACATATATAATATTATTTATATTTTGAAAAATAAATATATAACTCCTAGTTTGTATTATAATATTATACTATATTATAAATGATATTCCAAAATAAACATGTATACGCTTCATTATAAATATTACTCATCTTAATATAATTAAAATTTAATTAATTATTATAATATTTTATATATTTTTTCTATATCCATATTATAAATGAAATAAAATAATAATTGGAAAGGAATATTCCCTCAAACTTATGGAAGAGTGATTATATATAAAATTTCATATGTAAAAACACAATAAATTTGGCTAGTAATTTCTTGTTAAATAGAATAATATATTAAATAGCCATAAAAAGTCAAATTTGAAGATGACAAATAATGAGAAAGGATATATATTCCCTCAAACTCATGGAATATTGACCATATATAAAATTGCATATGAAAAAACAAAATGAATTTGGCTAATAATCCTTTCTTGTTAAATAGAATAATATTAAATTGCCATAATTTTAAACTAGATCACTTTTTCTTAAGACCGTCCTTAGCATCATAGAAATAACTGATGATAAGAGAAGCACAAACTTCATTGTCAATAGTGGGAGAGTCGCCTATTCTGAAGTAGGCCGAGACCTGCACCACAAATAATTCTTTTCGCTGATAAAATAATCATATGGCCCCAATTCGAAAAAAAAATAGCATCGAATTACCAAACTATTGAACATATTATTTCAATTTCTCATCATATTTTCTTCTCAGCAAATCTTTGTGAGTCCCATGGCGGCTTTAAATAGCAAACGCTTCTCCTTTCCTTCCAACCATGGTCTGTAGCTCCTACGAAGAGTATGTGCATTATGGATTTTCCTAATTTTCCTGTATCTTCCTTTTAGAGTGGCCAGTGGAAGTGTTGCCACAATAGCTATTGTTGGTTTAGTCTCATATTTCCTCTTCAAATGGTTATTACATAAGAGAAGAATTAGCGTCAGATTACCCACACAACCCTTTCCATGGCCTATCATCGAAAATCTACACCAATTGATATTGTATGCTCACCTTGGTATTAAAGCTATTTCTGAAAAATACATATGTTGCTAGGCTTTGTTCCTACTGTAATCGTTCTTTTTCTGAGATGGAAAAACACTTTTTAAAACTCGTTATTTAATATTTTCCAGCCAACCTCCAACCTCTGTTGGGAAATACATATTTTACAGTTTTAAGTATATGGAATATTTTTCACCCATATGGAGATCAAATTAGAAAAATATGTGCCACACAACTGCTTAATAAAGAAATGATCGATTCCTTCAAGAGCATGAGAGAGGAAGAGTCATATGTCACCATCCGCTCCATTTGGGAGAAGATAAAGAGTGACACAGTTGCAGTAATTAAAGAAACCCAAGGGCATAATCTAAACATTAAAACAAAGTTGAAAACCAGAGAATGAAACTATAAACTCTAACTAAAATATTAATTATATTTTTTCCATTGTATACTGCTAATTGAATTAAAACTTACCAGTTCAATGTTGACTTCACCGTGTGTTTGGTCATTGGTACCTATAAATCACCCCCAAAAATCAATTAAATTTCCCAAGTATGTCATATTAAACACTATAAAGTCAGCCAAACAGTTACTCTTCAAATGAGAAAAAAGGAAACGAAGAAAAACCTTAAGTAGACTTCGAGGAAGGAGTTGCTGCCACTTTTGAGCACCAGCCTCTACTTATATCCCACTAGTGTCTCCATGTCACATAATGAAATCTATTGTACCTATTCCAAACACTGAAAAGAAATGTTGAAAAATTTAAGGAAGGTGCAGAGTGATGCAAGGTGGCACTTAGGGGAGTTGTTTTCAAAGAGAAACGCCTTACGACATAAAAATAAATAACAATAATTATAATAATAATAATTATTATTATTATTATATTTATAACAAAAATAAAAATAAATAACAGTAGTAGTAGTAATAATAATAATAATAATTAATATTATTATTATTATTATAATTATAAAAAGAAGGAAAGAAAGGGTTTGTTATGGATAGATGCTTTCCCTTTCAAAATATTAATGGGTTATTTATTAATATTTTATTTGTGTGTTGCTAAAAATCTACATAGATCCATGTTAACTTCGAATCTACCAAGAGCCAAGAGAAATCAAATATTTTGAAATGCAAACCTTTCTTTAAGTTTTGCATTCAAAAAAGGGTTTGTATCTTGAAAGATGTAATCTCTCTAAACCCTTGGGAGATCTAGAATTAAAATGAATCTATGTTGGTTTGAAAAAAATTAAAATTATGTAGCTTAGATCTTGGATATCACATGAAATATTATTATTATCTATTACATTATAGTGGTTATTTAAGAAATGTAAAAGAAAATAGAAATTAATTATTTAATATTGAAAGAACATTTCAATAACATTTAATTTAATATTAAATCTTTAGAGGTATTAATTTAATTTTAAATGTTTTGAGTTGCAAACTTTTTTTCAAAATTTACATCTAAAATATGGAGAGATGGAGAGATTTTAGAGTACATTGACGAAATGCCAAGATTCACTTATAAACAAAATATTTATAGGTTTTAATTGATATTTAATCTTTTAAGATGCAAATTTTGTTAGAGAATATAAACTTATGTTCCCTTTATGTGGGATGTTGTTGGATCTAGTTGGTTGATACAAATTTTCCAATTAGGTAGGTGCTTCCTAATTAATGTTTGGTTGAGAGATTTGTTCAAATAATTAATTCTACCATCAAGATGGTTTTATCTTGAGGTAAAATTTAATTATTTATATGTATGAGTGTTTGATTAATGTACGAGTGCCTTCTCATTTTGTAATTTGGTATCAAAGTAATTATGGGCTTGACTCCCTCACGGAGGGCTTATGAATAAGAATATGTGAGGAGGGTAGAGTATTTTGTATATTGTTTACAGTTCTAATTGTTTCTCTGTAACATAGCCACTTTATATTACTCACTAGTGACAACGGAAAAGGGATGGTATTCATGGCACTATGTTGCAGCACAAATAGTTGACTGTGAGAAGGACCTATGTTTGAGGGATAATCATGTTAATGAACTATGTATCTAAGAACGATTCCTAGAGAAGTAGAGAGTATAGTGGATAGTACCCATATATCTCGGTAGATTGATTTATTTTTATATGAACATCAATGAAGAACAAGTTCATGTAATAATTAGTTATATGTAGGTACAAGAGGAAGAAAAATAAAGTTTAGTGAAGAAATCCCATGGTGAAGAAAGTTCATAGTGAAGAAAGTGTAAGTGAAGATGTGATCATTAATGTACTAGAAAAGAAATGCTAGAGACAATGTACATCAAATCATTATGGCAACAATGGAAGTCAAATTATGGTGAAGAGTAAAAGCACAAGTTTATGTGTGTTGTGGAATAGACTCAAATACTATATTGTAAGGTGAGTCACTCATGTCTTTGTAAGCAAGTCTAGTAGTCCTATAGAATGAATGTACCTAATATCTCCATGAGTGGTGTTTTTAATAGTATGTTCCTAAATCAATTGACCTGATGAGGCATGTGCACTCCTATCTAGTTCATGGTAATTTGAAAATCACTTTGTAAGTGCAAGGTTTGTGGTAAGTTGAAACCACTTGTATGTGAAGTTTGTGGTTAGCTAGAAACCACTTGGTGTGATGGTTTGCAATCATCCAAAGCCACTTGATGAATTTTTTTTGGTAAGAAAAAACCACATGAGAAATGCAACATTGTGAGAGGTAGGGAACATATGGCCATGGGTTCCTGGTTGGGATTTTGATGCAAGTGCATGGAATCATGGTTAAGGGTAAGTTGGATAAACTCAGAGCATGATTGAGGGTAAGAAAATAAAACTCAAAGCAATGTTATGTGTGAGTCGAGAAAACCCAAGAAGATGATGGTGGTGGTGATGTAAGGGGAATTAAAGGTACATGCACATGAATGAAGATATGACTATTGAATGAGCCATGCAAATGAAGGGTGCCCTACTAGATTAGCAGTCGCAGCGACTAGTTACCCATGCATTCCACTAGATGGTTGTTCATTTATATGGTGTCAACGTTTTGGTAATATTTGTAAATGCTACTTTGGACCAAGATAGACTTTTCTTATCACGAAGCACTTCATTACTTATGTTGCAGAGAACATCAACTAATCGAGATTAAGAGTATTAGTCACTAAGGAGGAGTATTATAAAATATAACTCCTATTTGCCTTTGGTGTGCTCGTTAGTAATAGAAGAAGTTTGTTCCTAGTTTGTAGGAGGTTGTTGGATCATATTAGGTAAGAGATATTCTCCAACTAAATACTTCCTAAATTAAAATGTGATTGAGAGATTTCATCATGTGATCAACATAATTTCTTAATCATTTGATTTATGTAAAAATATCTTAGGATTTTCTTTAGTTGCAAATTATTCTCATAACTAACAAAGATGAAATGCATAGATTCACTTATAAACAAAAAATATTTGAGAAATGAGATTATGCATTGCACTTTCTGATGAAGTAGTGAGTTGAAATTTTGAAGTCTCCATTGATGGTCTTTGGAGGCTTCCTTCATGTGAGTTAGGTAAGTTCATCACTACTTGTGACCGATTGGTTTCTAAAGGGAAATTCAGCTTTCCAGTTTCTCTAGGGAGATTTCCATTCAGGTTTTCTTCGAGGCTGAGTTAGGATTCAAGGCTTATCTTTCCCTTTTCATTGGGACTTATGATTAATTGTCACTAGGTGTCAACATTTTGGTAATATTTGTAGGAGTTGTCTAACTAGCTAGAGGAATTGCCTGGATTGCCAAAATTGGCCAGAATCTGGGCAATTTTTTTTCCAAAAATCTTGCAATAGCAGTGTTTGAATCATTTTTTTGATGGTGGAAATGGATTCAGCACCATCGAAAACTTCTAGGGCACCCAAAATATTGAAGATTGATATCTATAACCTGGATTTACAAAAAACCTTGCCAGATTTTCTTAAAATTTTACCTGAATTTCAATGATTTTCACGGCAAAAAGGCAGTCCAGTTAGACTACGGCATATTTGTATATGTTAGGTTAGATCAAGATAGACTTTTTTTTTTATGAGGCACTTGAGTTAAGAGAGATTAATAGAAATAATCATTGAGGAGTGTTGTTAGAGAATATAACTCTTACTTGTCAATGGTGTGCTCATTAATAATACAAAAAGTATATCCCTAGTTTGTAGGAGGTTGTTGGATATAGGAGATATTTTCCAATTAAATACTTTCTAGATTAGTGTGTGGTCTAGAAATTTCATCAGCTGATTAATTATGCCATAAACATAGTTTCTTTATTTTACCATTTGATTAATATAAAGTAAATTATCATTTTCTAATTAATTTTTATCTAAACTTTAGATTCTAAACTAAATTTTAGATTCAAAAGATGGGGATTCCTCCCATAACTAACAACAAAGATGAAATGACTAGATTCACTTATAAACAAATGAGTTTCCCCACATGCAGTATTCGATGTAGTGAGTTGAAATGTTGGAGCCCCCATTGATGGTCTTTGGAGGCTTTTTCACGTAAGTTGGATAAGTTCATCACTTCTTGAGACCGCAAATTCGGCTTTTCATTTCCTCTCGGAAATTTCCATTCTCAGCTTTTCTTCGCGCTGAGTTAGGATCGGAGGCTTATCTTTCCCTTCTCTTTGGGAAGTTGTGATTAATTGACACTGCGCATATCACATGATATGCGCATCCATAAAATGATGGGGATCCGTGGAAAAAAAGGAAATGTCAGATGTTGATTTTGATTTGTTATCTTCTCTATCTTGTTTTGTTCCAATGGGTTTATTATTTCTTCCTCTAGGTACCTTGCTTTGTTCCGATACTTCCTGCAGTATTGTTAAGTGTTAATGGTTAAAAACATTACTTTCCATGCAAAATCTACCAAGTATTTGACCAATAACATTATGAAAAGCTGTTTGTTACCACATAGATAGGTCGGTTGGAGGAGAAACTGCCAAAACATGGGGAGTTTTCCTTTACGTATCCAAAATGAAAAGCACAGGTGATGAGGTAGTGAGTTTAAATTCTGAAGCCTCCATGGCATTGTTTTCGTTGTTGGGTTGGGCCAAGTTCAGCACTGTTTGGTACCCACTAGTTTTCTATAGGGAATTTGGGCTTTTTAGTTCCATATGGGATTACCATTCTGCCTTTCTTGGGAATGAGTTGGGCATCCTAGGGTTACCTTTACCTTCTCTTCTTTGTTTTGGCACTTGGATTTATCTTGCATTTATTATAGGAAATGGCTAGCAGAGGGAGTGGCCCTGCAAATATCATGGCATCCATAAACTGTGCATTTTTTCTTGTAGTAATTGCCATAACAATGGCATTGAAAATAATAGATGCCGATTCACTTCATGAGATTTTGGGATCCGATGCCGATACACTTCATGAGATTTTGGGATCCGAGGCAACAGAGGAAATTTCAGAGCTTCAAAGGGTCAGTCCACTACGTATTGTAAACATTACTTTGCTGAAGGATGCAGTTCGCACAGGAGCTGGTAACTTCAGAAATCACTGCTAAAAGAATGGAGTATATTGTGTTGTTATACAATGAAAGCTCCCTTATGAATTTCGTTTATTGCAGTTTGTACAGACGGAAGTCCACCAGCTTACCATTTAGACAGAGGATATGGGTCGGGGGCGAATAGTTGGCTAGTCAGCATGGAGGTTATTTCTATTTCTCCTAGTCAACTTTATTATTGAGCTTGTCATTGTGATTTTTGTCATTGTGATTTTAATATCAGATGGCCTCAATTTACAATAAATTTCACCAATAATCTTGTTATTGTCCATCAAATTTTAGGATATTTCGTAAGTCTGCAATTTAGATAAAGATGTTAATCAAAACATATATGAACAAATTTTATAAATATGTAAATGCATATTTCCATAGTTATTTATGTTTGGTTTAAATTGATATTGAGATGGACTTTCTACCAGGACAAGTTTATATCTATTTGAAAGTCAAACTTTGCTCATTCACTCACAATTTATGTCCCGATGTAATAAACAAACTTGATAAATTCCATGAATTATTTAGCTTTTAAGAGCTTTATTATATTTAAGTTTAAAGATCAAGTGAAAAATTTGATGTGTTTGAAAAATTTGATGTGTTTAACTAATTTCATGTTGATAGTGTTTCAGGAAGAGAATTGTGTAGTAGAATAAGTTAGGTCTAGTAGAATAAGTTGGTCTAACTTTTTTGGTGGCCACTCCAACTATCATTAGTGACTAAAGAGTTAAAAGTTGTTTGACCTAGTTTCAAAGAGTCTTTTAATAGTCAAAATAGTATATAAATTAGACAGGGGAGGGGAAATAAAAATTAATGGGGACTTTTATCTAGATGTTTGACCTAGTGCCAAAGAGTTTTTTAAGGGTCAAAATAATATATAAATGAGAGAGGGGAGGGGAATAAAAACTAATAGGTACCTTTATCTAGATGTTTGACCTACTACTAAGAAGTTCTTTAATGGTTAAAATCGTTTAAGGGCAAGTTTGGCTGAGTGAAACCCACGAGACCAAGGTTCAAATCCCATTGAGTATATTCTCCTGTTATGATCTTGGCTCAAGGAGTAGGTTGGAGTTGTTTAATGGTCAAAATCGTATATAAATCATACAATGCTATGTGGTGGCAAGTTTCGCTAGGTGAAACCCACGAGACCAAGGTTCAAATCTCATTGAGTATATTGTCCTGCTATGATCTCGGCTCAAGGAGTAGGCTCCCCTATTTCCCTTGGGGTCTGGGCTCTTGCTAAATCATAAAGATTGCTAGAATATGCTAGTGGTGTTATAAGGCAGCCACGAGGATTGATCCTGGGACCTCCCTTAGATTAGTCTAAAGAGTTATCGGAATATGCTAGTGGTGTTATAAGGCAGCCACAAGGATTGATCCTGGGACTCTAGGAGGAAAAAAGATTAATAGATACCTTTATCTATTTAAAAGACTTATCGACATAAATTAGAGAAGGAAAGAGAAATGAAGATTAATAGATACCCTTATCTATTTAAGGGAGTCCTAAAGGACTCACACAAACCTATTTTAGTTTTCTAGTTTTTGATAATAAGTGAAGTGGTCATCCAAAGCTCGGACTTACTTTACTACAAAGTTCTCTTCTAAAAAAAATTACTGTAATCATGTTTTTAGGGTTGGTTTCATAATTTTCAGGTTTGGTACTTTTATGTTGTGGTTCATTAGATCTCCTTAGGTCTTTGATATTACAAAGAGCAGATGCACCATTATTTAAGGTCTTTTATATCTCATTTTTCTTATTCCTCTCAGTTCAAAACAATTATGATAAATCTACCCCTATCACATCTATTATTGTTTCAATTGAAAATAATGAAGTTAATTCCTAACGAGCAGGGTGGAGGATGGTGTCAGAACACAGCTTCTTGCTTGCGCCGTGCAGGCATGCACTTGGGCTCATCTCGTTACATGGGAAACTCAATAGGATTTTCAGGCATCTTAAGCAACGTTCAAGAACGTAATCCAGGTATTTAATTAAATCCAGAGTATAGTCATTTTTTTTTTTTTGTATAAATTACTTATAATTCACAGGATTCAAGAATACATATAGACGATTATACACTGCCACTGAAATTAACGAAAAGTGTGACACAGATTTCTATAACTGGAACCGCGTTTTTGTTAGATACTGTGACGGGTCGTCGTTCACTGGAGATGTGGAGGAGATAGACCCGGTATTTTGGGGGGCCGGGGGGGAATCTTTGCTTGGAATTGAGGGATTTCATTTGCTGGAGTTGACTATGAATTTACATCTATCTGTATAGATAACAATTCTGTACTTTCAACTAATTAGCGGTATTTTAGGTTACCAAACTCCATTTTAGAGGGCAAAGGATTTGGGAAGCAGTAATGCAAGAACTTCTGGCAAAGGGATTAGATCGGGCTCAACAGGTGCACTTTCACAATTGTTTCTTTAACACATATTCCATCTTAATCAACATCATCAGATGTTGATGTCTATGTTGATATGTTGATGTTTTAAGTTCAAAGATTTAAATATAAATAAATTAAATTAAAATGGGTGATTATTAATTAATATTATAATTAGGGATTTTAAATCAAAACACTATTAAAAAAATGTAGAGTTTTTAAAACATGTAGAATTTTTTCTATGTTGATGTTTTAAGTTTAAAATATAATTTTAAATCAAAACGCCATAAATATGTAGAATTTTTTCTATGTTGATGTTTTAAATTCAAAGAGTAATTTTAAATAAAAACACCATAAAACATGTCGAGTTTTTTTTTCTATGTTGATGTTTGAAGTTCAAAGAGTAATTTTAAATCAAAACACTATAAAACATGAAGAGTTTTTCTATGTTGAAGTTTTAAGTTCAAAGAGTAATCTTAAATAAAAACACCATAAAACATGTAGAGTTTTTCTATGTTGATTTTCTAAATTCAAAAAATAATTTTAAATCAAAACACCATAAAACATGTAGAGTTTTTTCTATGTTGATGTTTTAAGTTTAAAAAGTAATTTTGAATCAAAACACCATAAAAACATGTAGAATATTTTCTTTTTTAAATGTTGATGTTCAAAAATTTAAATCTAAATAAATTAATGGGGTTTTATTAATTAATATTACAATTAGGAATTTTAAATCAAAACACCAATTAAATAATATTATAGTTAGGAATTTTAAATCAAAACACATCTGAAATAGAGTTTTTGGTTATACTACTTTTATTTAGATATTTAGGTTGATCTTAGGTCGGGGTCTATTGGATGAGGATATATTTACTAATGTGAAGTTGAGAAATTGTCTTTCTGGCATATTTTAATTTCCAAAAAAATTGCTTCTATAATTAATTCTTTCTTTTAAAGATTGAAATTTATAATTAATTCTTTCTCTTAAAGACTGAAATTCAAAGGGTAATTTTAAATCAAAACACCATATTACATGTAGAGTTTTTTCTATATTGATGTTCTAAGTTTATAGAGTAATTTTAAATCAAAACACATATGAAATATGTAGAGCTTTTGGTTATATATATATAGATCCTAGGTCGAGATCTATTAGATGAGGATATATTTACTACTTATGTGAAGTTGTGAAGTTTTCTTTTTGGGATACTTTGATTTCCAAAATAATTGCTTCTCTAATTAACTCTTCCTCTTAAGGTTTGATCTCAAACTTTGTTGATGTTTTAAGTTCAAAGAGTAATTTTAAATCAAAACACCATGATTACTTGTGGAGTTTTTTTTTTTTCTATGTTGATGTTTTAAGTTTAAAGAGTAATTTTAAATCAAAACATCATTTAAAGTTTTTTTTTTACGTTGATGTTCAAAGATTTAAATCTAAATAAATTAATGGATTTTTGTTAATTAATATTACAATTAGTTAATTAATATTACAATTAGTAATTTTAAATCAAAACACCTATTAAATAATATTATAGCTAGGAATTTTAAATCAAAATACATATGAAATATTTAATTTTTTTTGTTATACTATTTTTTATTTAGATATATATAGGTTGATCCTAGATTGGGGTCTATTGGATGAGGATCTATTTATTATTTATGTGAATTGTGTAAAGTTGAACAGTTGTCATCTTAAAATAGTTTAGTTTTCAAAAAAATTGCTTCTATTAATTATCTCTTAAAATTTGATCTAAAACCGTGAAAACACCAACCTCTATTCAAATCAACTCATCTACACCTCACAAATTCATGTTTTACATATATTAAAATTAATAATTATTTTTTATTTAAGATAAGTTAATTAAATTATTTTACTACATTATTTTTATTTACCTAAATCAAATTTAATATTTTCTTTGTTAATTTGGTTTATTTTAGATAATTAAAAAAATAATTGTTATCCTCGTTTAAATTTAATTTCACTTAAGCTTATATTACAATATATTATTGTAATTGCTTTAAGCTTATTATTATATTTATATGTTGTAATTGTTTTAAGCTTATTATTATATTTGCAATATATTATAGTAATGGTGTTCAACTCATTATCTTTCTTTGTAGATTCTAAAATATTTTGCAAATATAATGGAAAAGAGTGAAGTGAACAATTTGTTTTAGTTGCTATTTACCATTTTTTCAAAATATAGTTTCAAGTTACAAGAGTCTTCCAACATGATTGCTGTTAAAAGCCATAAACACAAAAGAGTATCTTAACTTTTCCTATAAATAAAAGGGAATAATCACTTTGTTATAAGTCATCAATATAGAATATTGACGGTATTTTAATTTTGGTATGTTACCTAATAATGATAATTATCAACTTGTATGTTTCAGGCGCTACTTACTGGCTGCTCGGCAGGCGGCTTAACCACGTTTATTCACTGCGATGCTTTTCGTTCTCTCTTACCGAGCAGTGCTCAAGTCAAGTGCATGACGGATGCCGGGTTCTTTTTGGATTCGTATGCCTTCAATATGATCTTTCCTACTATCACGCATCTAGAGATTTGAGTTTTATTCCACACGTTATCATGCTTTGAAGTATCCAGAATTCTCATAATCTAATTATATACATGGGTCTCCTTGTTCATGGTGTGCAGGAAGGATGTATCAGGAATTAATTCCTTCAGATCCTATTTCAATGACATTGTCACACTTCATGTATATTTCTTTCTTTTTGGGTAACTACTTTAGGTTGATGTTGATCGTTCTCGTTCTCAGGGGAGATCAATTGTTTGATACTTTCTTGTTTGTGGGATAAGGGATTCACTTTCATTTAGTCATTTGACTGCTAAATCTATCAAGACATACATACATAGGCTACCATATTCTATCTCTCTAGTTTTGAATCTGTAACTTTTTATGAAGAAACACATGCTCTTAACCATTAAACCCATTCAAACTATATTAAAAATCAACATCCATCCCATATTGCATTGGAAATGCAATAACACTTAAACCTAACTTTACAAATCCCATGTCCTGAATCTTTCCAATTATTTTAATTCTAATGTCAATGCATTAATACCTAAACCTAATACAGATTATGTGTCCTGAATCTTTCCAAATAATTTAATTCTAATGTTTTTTACTTGTTGAAATTATGATGCATTGCAGGGATCTTTAAAACATCTGCCAGCTGCTTGCACATCAACCCTGAATCCTGCAAGTCTGGTAATGTAAAGGCTATTATAAGTTTCTCTCTTTTGAAATAATATAGTATCCATGCTTTCCTTATTGCTGATTACTAACACCAAGTGATATGAAATGGCAGTGTTTCTTCCCACAATACCTCTTACAATCAATCAAAACCCCTCTTTTTGTTCTAAACACAGCATATGATTCATGGCAGGTAGACACAATTTATTTTTCTCATCTTTACACAATTTTCCCTTTCAGCATATGATATATTGAACTTGATATTGTCAGCCTGATTTAATACTTTCTAAGCTGGCATCGTGTTTTGCACAGATGAGAAGCATATTGGTACCTCTGGCAGCAGATCCCAGTAATCGATGGCAGAATTGCAGAATGAATATCACGCATTGTGTTCCATGGCAATTGAATATAGTGCAAGGTTAAGGTTTACAACACTCAATATCTTTTTATTTTTTAATTTCTGTATTTTTTTTGTAAAGGTAGTTTGGGTAAATTTCACTAGAGATCAACTTGCGATTTTAGAGATATTGTATGATATTATTTATTGAACCGAGAGATTCATTGAATCTAGAAGCTCATTCTATAGCTCGGTACTTAAAGTAATTAGAAGTAAAGAAAATGTATGAATAAGATATTTAAATCTTATGCATTTCAAAAATATTTAAATAAACTATTTGGAGATCTATGTTAACTATTTTTTGTCTATATCAACTTCATATATATCCATAAAAAATAAAAAAAATATGGTTAATTTTTTTTTTTTTTTGTCCTATTTATATACTCTGATTAACATTCAAAAATACAATTTAAACAAAATGTATTTTGCACTTTAAAATAGTTTTCACTTGAAGAAATTTGATCTTTCTAGATTCATGTTAGATCCGTACTTAAATAAATTTATACTCATATTAAATCCATACTTAAAATAGATCTATACTGATGATATTCATCATAACATTAAACATGAAATTTCCAAATTACAATGTAATCTAACATATTTTATTTATATATTCTACTAACTTTGCCTAACAATAACAGAATTCAGGGATAATATGATCAATGCCCTAGCACCAGTGAATAGCGAACAAACCGGAGGACTTTTTATCAATTCATGCTATGCACATTGCCAGACTACTTTGCAAGCTCTGTGGCACTCACCAAACACTTCTCCAAAATTACATTCCCTGGTATTTCCCTATTTTCTCGGTTAATAAAATACCTTATTGAGTTTAAAAGTTTATGGGTACTTGGAAGCATATATATGTGTATCATTTGCAGAATTTTGAATGTTGTTCTTCATTGCATTGCAGACGATTGCAGAGGCAGTTGGAGATTGGTTTTTCGATCGAGAGGTTGTCAAGTTTATTGATTGTCCATATCCCTGTGATTCTACTTGTCACAACCTTCTATAGCGTTAGAATATTAGGAAGAAAAAGTGTGTATATTATGTACTCACCTCAGCTAATAAGACGAGGCTTCCAGTGCAGTGTATCTTCTATTCCTGAATTTATTTATTTTTATATTGTTGGCCAAAGATAAGGCAGCCATAAATAAAATAAATACTGACGTTCAAGTAGGAGGAGAGCCTACTTAACCTTACGCTTTGTCTTGATTTTGTTGAGACTTTTAATTTAATAAAATTAGTACTTCCACACTTTCCTCTTTTCGCAGTTTCCATGTTTGTGTTTCATCCTTATTCGCAATGGCTTAGTTTATTTGACTTACACCAATCAGTGCATAAAGATGCAGCAGAAACATTATTGAAGAAATTTATGCTTTAAAGGAAATTTTGTGATTTTACTTTAATCGCACCAATCAGTACATAAAGCAACAGTAGAAACACGATTGTGATTTAAAGGAAAATTTGTAATACAATAATCAACACATAAGAATCATCTTTATCATTTTATAGGAAATTTTGAAAAATACTAAAAACACATTAAACGATACATCAGAAACACATTTATGGTTTTAAACGAAGATTTGTTAATGAGAGAAGGACAAAATTATGCAAATCCAAAGACACAATAATATCTAAAGACACAATAACTAGGAATGTTATTATTGTTATATATATTTTGAAGGTTGTAAAATTTAGTATAGTTTACTTTTTAATAAGGATAATAATTATCTTATTTGTGCATACAAACTAATTCATTATTGTTATTGAAGGAAAACTATGTTACTTAAACGATTATTGGTGGTTCATAAGTGACAGGGCCTATAGTTGGGCGCACCTTTAACCAAGGTGTGCGCCATGAGCGACATCTTCATCGCATGATTTGGGATGAAGATATCACAAGACTGTGATAAAAGTGGAAGTTAGCCAAGGGTGCACCAACATGAGGTGTCTAAAAACTCACACTAGTGGTTTCCATTAGGCGCATGTAGGCAGCTTGGTGACACAATGGGCATGAGTGACCAAGCATCTGACTTGGCCAAGCAATGGGAAAAACACCCAAGGAAACTCTATGGAGGCAACATGGGTGCCCCAAGGCACATGTCAAAACAACGAGGCTAGAAAAGCAGTCAAGAAAATCAGGAAATTTTGCGAGGCATGTAAGATCGAAAAGGAGGGCATCACACAACGAGTGATGGGCCAAGATATCGATCATGTAGATTGAAAGTATGCCAACCTAGCGAGGGCGGCATGACATGGTCATGTCAACCAAGCACATTGTGTGAGTGTGTAGGCGATAGAATGGAAAGGTGAGGTTGGTGGAACCCAAGGCACCCAACCCATGAAGGAGAGTCAATTTGAATGTATGTTGGAGTAAACCCACAATAGTAGTGGGATGGTTTGTGTGTTTATGTGTGTGTCACATGATGGAATGATCATCGAACAACCAAATGCAAGAAATAGCATAGTCAAAGTCACATAAAGTAAAAGACTAGTGCAAAGGAAGAGCATTGATATAAGGGAGCCGAGAAGGGAACTCAGGGTCTTCGGTCGTGCAAAAAAGATTGAACATTAAATCCAAACCACAATAGGAAATGAAGGGTGGTAGGGGATTGGTAGTGTGTCATGGTGAACCATTAAGGTGTTGAAGTGGCCCAAAAAAGTGGCAGTGGGTGGAGGAAGGTTTTGTGGTAACTTTCTTGTGATTCTGGCTATATATTCGTGTTGCCACCTTGCTTATAAAAAGGGATTTGTTCTCTAGGATTATCAACATGAGTAATATATCTATTAGTTCTATTGGTCGTGACATCAATATGAAACAATCTATGAAGCCTCTAGTTCTTTGAAAGAGAGATTTATTCTTCAACAGTAGATGAAGGGAAAAACCCAGGGATAGACATAAATATATTATCATTGGAAAGACAGAAGGCACCATGTACATACATTTAGTAATCATATCTAATGGCAAGCCAACCCATAAATGAATTATATTAATAAAATTTGTAATTGTGGTTTATTAATAAAATAAGAAGGTTGGAGGGCCATTTCTTTATGAAATCTTGTACATGTGTATGATGATCTTATGGTGAATTTATATCTTGCGTATAAATTTGATGTCATTATAAATGGAAATTTAATTGAAGTAGACGAGATAGTAATATTTCTTGCATTATATCGAAGGGTTTGTAAAATCCACATAGATCCAATTGATCTTGTAATATGCTAAAACAAAATAATGAATCAATTCTAAAAATTGCAGAAACCAATTACGATTGCACAATCACATGAACAAGAAAGAGAAATAATTTCAATCACATAACACAAAGATATATCTGGGGAAAGCCTCAGCTAAAAACCCCACTATCTGTATTTGCATTAATTCAAGAATATGAAACAATACAGTGTTATTTCCCTTCCTAAGAAACCTCTGCACTATCTATGACTGTTTCACCCTTATCTTGTCAATTTTGGTCCAATACTTAGCCAAAAACTTACACATGACTGACGAGTCTAGCTGAGGGAATATTAGCCCGTATTAAATAGGAAATTCCCACTAATTGATTTCACAATACATCCAAGGTGTCTTGATGACCTCATGCATGACCTGTACAATTTTCTAATTATACAACTAATAGTCTACTTCCATTTAACCCCAATCTCAACTAGGTCACTCGTAGAACTGTCATGCAACAACTATTTATAGTGAATTATTAGTTATCTGAGTGATCATTTCATGTGAATTAAATCAGATTTAATTCACTGGACCTCTCACTAGCTCATCCATAAGTCAGCACTAGTTAAACTGATTTTAACTCAAATAGACTGAGTTAACTAATTATAACTCAAAATAAACTCAACGAGGGCTCCTAAAAAGTAGAAGACACTCTACATGCCTCTAGTTTGATCCTCAACTCGAATTGATTGAACTAAATAAGTGTTCCTGGCTCAATTAACTCGTACAATTTGTCATGTGATGTGGAATCACAATTTACTTCTAATTTAATTAGGGAAAATTAAACTAGAATCCCTTTTGATTTTATTTTCAATATTTCTTGTTTCCAATTTCAACACTCCCTCTCAACATTCTACTGCAACTTTTGAAACTGAAAAACATCCAAATTGAATCAGTATGATGCATCTATCATGAAAGACTCTGATTGCTACTAGCTTACAACATTGTCAACTGAAAACTTTGCATTGTTGTTGACTCTGCATTTGTGCCATCTGCACTGCTACCAACTCTGCTCTATGTTCCAATATATGACTGCTGCTAATATTTACATATGTCGCTATGGCATCTGACTACATAAACTGCCACTAATCCATCCTACTACTGTGTATTTTGGTCCCCCATAGCAAGGTAATGATCCATGATATAAGACATCTCAATGGACACTACCCAAATTTCTGCTCTCATGGGACTATTGCTTCACATCACCCCACCTCTTAGGTGGAGGTGTGGTTTCAAGTGCTCCCTGTTCCCACTTAGCTCAAAATTCCCCCCCACTGGAGGTCTCTTCTTGAGTGGATGAATCCACTTGGTCTCCTCTCTCCTTCTCCAATTGTGGCTACTCCACAACTTGTTGAGGCTCCTTTTGAGGTTGCATGTTGAGAGGTAATTCATGCTCCCTCTCAACCACCAAGTCTCTAACATTTTCCTTTCTCCTCAATGATTTGCACACATATTCGACCTCGAGAGCATAAAGGTTCTTGAATCACACACTAATATGTTTCACCTATCCCGTGGCGATGTGTCTAAGGAAAACCTTTCCTTTGCTAAATATCACATAATAGCCACGGTCTTCCAATACCGCTACGAAAATAAGATTCTTATTTAGTCCTAAAACAAATAAAACACTTGTAAGTTTGAGAGGGGAGCCAGACTCCCTCTGAAAGGTAATTGTACCTATGTCAATCACGCTATACCTCTCTTCCTCTCCAAACTCTATTTATGCTTGAGGTCTTTCTCCTCCAAGTCACTGAAGAGATCTCTATCCCCTGTCATATGGAATGAGGAATCGTTATCAAGATACCACATGCATACCATTACAGTTTTAGCTATGCATGCAATGAGATTGAAATCAAGTTCAAACTGTGAAGCTAGAGGTTCACCTGCTACTGCTACTACAGGCTCCTTCTTGCTTTCCTTCCGTGGAAATTTCGTGGCATAGTGCCCATACTCGTGACAGTGAAAACACTTGATGTTGGAAAAGTATTTATTATTTCCCTATACGCCTTGGGACTTATTTCGCTTGGCTTTATTGTCTTTTCTGACTAATACATAATCTTCTTCTTTGTCTTTGAAAGAGGACTCGTCTCTTGTGTTCTGCCTTATCTCTTCTTGTACCAATTCGAACCATAATTGCTCTCACTCTAGTAACTTCTCCCTCCCATTTACTGAATCCTGGTAGTTCTACCAACTCTTGGGAAGTCCTAGAACTGATAGGCTCACCATATCATCCACGGGAATGGTAACGCCAACAGTTCCAAGCTCATCTCAACTTTGAGCTTCCTCAAGTATTTTGGTGTGGGCTCGCCCTCCTCCATATTGATTTTTTTGAGCTTGTTCTTCAGCACCAACTTCCTATGGTTGTTGCAATTTCGAAACATATATGTTAAGGCATTTCACAAAGCATATGGAGTTTCCTTTACATGGAGGTTCAAGACAATATGACCTCGAACTCCTTCTAATATAATCCTTCTCGCCTTTGCTACATTATTCTTCCATGCATCAAGATTTTGAGCATCTGTTGTTGCGGGCTTGGGAATATCATTTTCTATGAATTCCTTCAGTCTGATGTCCTCCAACACTACCTCCATCTTGTCCTTCCTTGCTATGTAATTCAAACTACCTTCAAGGGCATATTCGAGTCTCAATCCACAGAAATACACCATGATCTGTTGTTGGTCCTTAAGAATAAATCTGCAAATTCGATTCACCTCGTCAAAACAAACTCTGGTTCTTCTCTTCTATAGTGATTCCTGCTTTGATATCATGTATAAAATCCACATAGATTCAGATGTTCTTGTAATATGCTAAAAAAAAATACTGAATCAATTCTACAAATTGCGGAAACCAATTACAATCACACAATCACGTGAAAAATAAAGAGAAAAAATTTCAATCATACAATACAAATATGTATCTAGGAAAATCCTCAGCTAAAAACCTTGTTATATGTATATTGCATTAAGTCAAGAATATGAAACAATACAATGTTATTTCCCTTCCTGAGAAACATCTACACTATCTATGATTGTCTCACCTTGATCCTGGCAATTTTGGTCCAATACTTAGACTAAAAATTGCACCTAACTCACCAGCGTGGATTACACATTCCTAAGGGAATTGAGCCCCTATTAAACAGTAAATTCCTACTAATTTATTGGGAAATACATCCAAGACATCTTGATGACCTGATGCATGACCTGTACAATTTTCTAATTATACAATTGATAGTCTACTTCCCGTTAACTCCAATCTCAATTGGGTCACTCTTATAACTGACATGCAACAAATATCTCTAGTGAATTATCAGTTATATGATTGATCACTGCATGTGAATTAAATCAGATTTAATTCATTGGACCTATCACTAGCTCATCCATCATTTCGAACAAGTTAAACTGATTTTAACTCAAATAAACTGAGTTATCTAATTACAACTCAAAATAAACTCAACTAGGGCTCTTAAAAAGTAAGAGACACTTTGCAAGCCTCTAGTTTAACCTCAACTCGATTTGACTGAGATAAATAAGACTTCCTCGCCCATTTAACTCGTACAAGTTGTCATGTGATGTGGAATTACAATTTACTTCTAATTTAATTAAGGGAAAAATAAACTAAAATCCTTTTCGATGTCATTTTCAATACTTATTGTCGTCGATTTCAACAGGGTTATTATATTCCACTAAGTAACTAATGATCTATATATATATATATATATATATATATATATATAGATATTACTTTGAGGAATATTTTGGATGGAATAACTTTGAACTACATGGGGAAAATGTGAAACATGTCAATTTCGCATGCTCAAGGGATCGTAGTGCACCCAAAAGGTGCCTCATAACTATAGGACTCCATAGGGTCATGAAAATAAGGGAGAAAACTTCACACTTGCAAGATGTCATTGGATCTTAGATCATTACCCAGTTTCCTTATGTCTAAGGAAGATAAGATTAAAACTAATTGGAAATATGTTTAGGTTTCATGTCTCACAAGGATGATTTTAATCCCTTTATAGTATCACATGATACCTAATATCCCTTTTTCTCCATTATCATTAGGTCTAAATAAAGGTCATGTTACATAAGTATCCACCTTGACTTAACTCCATATATAAAGTTACAATACTATACCCATTTGTATTTTTATCCTATTAGGTTTACATAAATTAATGTCAATAATTTTTTTTCAAAAAAGTCTAATACATTATAGGTTATGATGATGATCTAGTCTTTATAAATGCCCTTTCTTAATAATTTTCCTCCAATCAAAATCATAGGTAAAGCCCACTTCTTCAAATTTCAAATAAAAACCATGAAATTCATTTCTTTTCATAAATATTAGACAAACGAGCATAAACTATTATGCAAATTCAATAAGTTAGATCAGAAGGTTCTAAATTAATAGTTTTAGAATGCATCCGACTGAAGTCAAGTATGACTATATCATAAACTTGTCGAAGTCAATCGACTATATGAAACGTTCAACAAACAAGGGTCGACTAAGGGTCAGGCCGACCTCGGGGTTCTCGACAATTTATAACGTAAGTTGGTTCTCGACTGGGCCGTACTCGGGGTCAGGGCTCCCAACTATTCCAACAAAACTTCACCTCACGCCTGACTCTCGATTACTCCTCGAGCTCTTTGCTATGAACAAGAATTAAACTATTTTTACTTATTTCAATTTTTATATATTTTGCCCCTATGAAACTCTTATATCCAACGATTGTAGAATAATACGATGCTAGAGAACTACCTCATTAGAGGGGAATTCGATCTATGATATCTTGCCAATGCCAAATAATTTATATGCAGAAGCATATGGTAACTTTGATTGCGCACTCAGTGACATGGCATTCACGTTGAGCCCTAGAACAAAACATAAACATAGATTTGCAACAAATTTATAACACTGAACTTGGAAAATAATTCAAATCAAAGAGAAGCATTAGTAATCTAGGAAAAAAAACAAGAAAAAAATCTTCAATTTATTTTGTCTCTTTCTTCGGAAAACACACTAAATCTCACTCACACACTCGCAATGCTCTCTAACTATATGAATTGTCCTTAGCCTACAAATCCTATTTTTAATAAAAATGAATGACCAGTTCAGATCCTTTATTTGTGGATCTGAGTTCTAAATTTAGAAAATATATCAAATAAATAAACTGTTTACAATATCTCTCGGATATTAGATACAATAAATCTATAATTTATGCAAATACATAACAATTCCAACTAAATGCTAATTTTCTTAAGTATTTCAAACAATTAAAATAATTTAGGAAACCCACTTTTTGTATCAAATTAAATGTATGACCATTACTATTAAAATGAATTTATTGATGGTGATGTGACTCTCGAATAAAGAAATTATTCATAAGAATTCCCACAGTGGTACCATATTTTGAAATTTTTGCCTCTGTCATCTAAATAGAATATTCAATGGGTTGATTCTTCCACTTGATTAAAAATTGATAATATTCCTTATCTCTTGTTATTTTTATCAATTTTTGATCCAACATTGCTTTAATCTCTTTTGGAATTATTTTTGGCAGGTAGCTTTCCCATCCACCAGTATCATTTTAATTACTACTAGTTACATCATGTAGGGTGTTGTATGCTTCTTTCAAAAGGGTATAAATTAACTACATTAAAGATAGGTGAATTTCCAATATCTGAATTACTGCTAGTTACATCACTTGGAGTGTTGTATGCTTCTTTCAAAAGGGTATAAATTAACTACATTAAAGATAGGTGAATTTCCAATATCTTGCGGGAGTTTTATTTCATATGCATTGGAGAAAAACTTCCTTGATATTTTACAAGGACATATTTTCTTCATCTTGAGCTTATTATCTGTTTTTGCTAAAAATCTCACCTTTCTCAAATGTATCATGACTAGGTCACCAATCTAAAAATATTTTGTCTCTTCTTCATGTCCACATGTTGTTTACATTTGCTATTATTTTCTTGTAGTTTTTTTCTTCAACCTTTCGTGCAACTCCTGCACACTAATCACAAAGTATTCTATGGTTGCAATTCTAAATTTTTGAATACTCAATTTTATTAATTTGTATGCACCTCTAATATGAATTCCATATAAAATTTGTAATGTGCTCATACCTTTACTCATGTTGGGTGAATCATTATAAGTGAATTCAGCTTGAGCAAGCACTAGATCCCATTGTTTTGGATGATCACTTATGAAACTCCTTAGAATATTTCCCAAACTTCAATTTACCACCTATGTTTGACCATTATTTTGCAGATGGCATTTTGAACTAAAATTTAAATTGGTTCCTAGCTTCCTCCATAAAGGCCTCCAAAAATGGCCCACAAATTTGGTATCCCTATTTGACACAATACTACGAGGAAATACATGTAATCTTACGATTTATTTGAAAAATAAGTTGCCATGTTTGCTGCATTTGTAAATTTTTTGGTACATGGAATAAAATGTGCCTTTTTTTAAAACTGTTCCATAATAACAAAAATGGATGCATTACCTCATTGAGTTTTAGGTAACCCATAACAAAGTCCATGCTAATTGAATCCCATGGTCTATTGAGAATGGGAAATGACTTATCTAACCCAGTGATTTGACTTCTTCCTTTTTCCTGCTGACAAATTTTGCATCTCTCCATAAATATCTTCACATTATCTTGCATTCCTAGTTTGGAGCCTCAAGACTGCCTCAATTTTGATACTCATTTCCACTGTCTTTCTTTTTTTTTACAACCCCATAAACTCAAACAAGTGTTGAAATGCACATTTTGACTTGGTAAGGTATCCTAATGATCTTCTTTTCATATTTCCAATTATTCCTTATTATTAGAATGAAATTTGTAATTAGCTACGAAATTAATGCAATTATGTATCTAAACTCTGTTTCTGTAGCCACCGCCATGGTTCGATAGGTTCTAAGGAATTAGTGGAGCAGTGAAACATATGGGAAGTTGAAAAATGATCTGGTCATGGATCCTATCCTATCCACCTGTCGAGAATCAAGTAAGAAATTTCCATAAATACGGTCAAAGGGACGGTCATCCAGGTGCTGGAACAAGCGAGCAAGGAAGTCTGAAGCTTCACGATTTGCTCTTCCACATAGAAAATCGTGAAGCTACGAAATTCTCATTTATGTTTAGAATTTCGGATAGAATTTGCTTAGTCTTAGAAGGCGTAAAAGCCTCAAAACATTTAATGACACGCTTTTATAAATATCAGGCTGAGTAATTGTATAAACATTATGAATTATTAGGATATTGTGATATCTTTAAAAACTATGTTTTTATTCCCTAATCGAAGGAAGAATATTTTTGGAGTTTCAATGTGAATTTAGTAAAGAGTAGATTCGAAGCCATCTGTTGTGGAGGGCCCCTGCAACAGAAGAGGTTCTATTTCGTTTTCTATTATGTTTACGTTCTTGCATTTAGATGTTATTTCATAGCTTCATTTTTGTGTGTTTACAGTGTTATGTATCATAGATACATGCTCTGCTTTCATTTCTATTTTTGTCACAATCATTTCCAGATTTCAACATTGTAGATGTTCAGTTTAGCATTGTTATTTTATTACTTGTTATCATCATTTCTGGAATGTCATTATGTTAGAGTAGATGTTATGTTTCTATAATTTTAATAGATTTATTTCCTAGATGGTTAAAAACCAGAGATAATTTATCATAAGAGCTTGGCATAGATCAGTTTATCATCGATTAGTTTATCAAGGATTAGATTAGTTCATTTTCATTCAATAGTAGCTTATCATAGATTAATTCTTGTGAGGCATATTTGAAGTAGTAATAGAAGATTTTGTTTCTAGTTTTAAATCAATTTTGTCTTGCGATCTCAAATAGTTTTACTTCATAACAATGATTTCTTTTCTGAGCATAACAAATCATTTTAGTGATTCTTTGGTTTAAGTTTCATTCACATTAAATTTTCAAAAATATATAAAAATGAGAATTACTTTTTGGTTTTATAATTTTAGTTCTTCTCAAAATTAATCCTTAGCTACTAACAATATTTGTCATTTCAATTTCTAGGACTTAGTTAAATTTGGATTTAGTTTATTTTTCATAATTCAGTTTCTTAAATTCATTCAAGGACATCTAAAATAAAAACATTTTCAAAAAAAGCCTTCACACATAAAATCACCAAAATAAATTAAGAAAGAAAGGCTTCTAGCATATATAGTGCATTTCCACTTCACAATATTACCAACTCTGGTCGATAATTTATGATAGCAGTTTAAGACAATTAAAATGACTAAAAACCTAGCCAATAATAAAGCAAATGCAACACAAAAAATATTTTATCAACTCCGAAATGTCCAACCAATCCTCATGTCAGGCAAGGAGATAACGCCACAAGACGAATTGTGATTTTGCATTAAGAATGAACACCAATATATATATATGGAGGGGGAGACTCTTGGGATTCATGTCCCAATGTCTCTTCATATTCCATCTCTACTTATTTTATGTTTACATTATTTTACATTTTCACCCAAGCCCAAGGATAAGGTGACAACATTCACCCCCTTAATATGAAGGAATGTTGGTGATTCCAAGCATCGTTCTGAATATTTCTAACTTTTCTCTTCCAAAAGCTTTGGTGAAGATGTCTACAATCTTCTCATTTATGGAACATGGGGTAGATGGATTGTCTTGGCCTCTGTTGAAGTTTGCAAAAAGAAACAATGAAATTGACATCCGGAAACAACATCCTTGATCCTACACTAGGTGGGGCCCACACAGGATATTTTTAGGAGGATGTCTATTTATAGATGCATGATAAAATTCTATTTATAGATGATGTCTATTTATAGAAGTATGTGGAAGTTCTATTTATATATTGCATGTTTATTTATAGATGCATGTCGGCAATTAATATCCCTTAATATTAGTTGGACAATAAACAATAATCCATTCTCAATGAGCACTTGGAAATAGTTAACTGAAGTGGAAAATTAGTTAGCTAAGTGAATTTAGAGTTGATTGGTTGGTTGGTGGGACATGCAAGTGGACTTGAGTTGTAACAGAGTGATTCTAGTTGTAACAGAGTTGGAAGTGTAGTTATGAGAGTTGTAAAGTAGTTTAACTCAGTTAAGTGAGTTAAACTGAGTTGTGCTAGTTGTAACTGAAGATACACTAGTGAGAGATCAAGTGAATTAATTATTAATTAATTCACAATCAATGGTCTCACATGCAACTAAATATTTACTACTATTAACTACATGCATGTCATATCCAATGGAGACCTAGTTGAGATGTAGGTGAAAGGGACATATTGACTATCAGTTTTGAAATTATCGGTTGCACACATGAAACCACACACACATTGGATGTGCCTATGAGGATTTTGCAGTAAAGGCAGGCAAGAATCATTCATTCAGAGGTTCTTGACCATCAGGGATTGCGCAATGGAGGCAGGATGTCTAGAGACAATAAATTGGCAAAGGAACTTGCCAATTTTTGTATGACAATGTGAGACAGTTAAATATTATACTGAGAGCTCTTGGATTGGAGCTTTGTATGTAATTGTTTCATGATCCATGATATAATACATAATATAAGATAGTGGGGTTTTTAGCTTTATGCTTTCTCGATAAAATTATCTATGTTATGCGTGATTGATCTTTCTTCATGATATTGATACTGGTGATTGTGTTTTAAATTCCGTGAAGATTTTGTAGAAGTGATTTTGTATTTAACAGTGGCATATAATTGTTAGATCAGGAGAATCCAGGCAATACATATTTTGTATTAAATTTCTACATGGTATTGAAGCAGAGAAGATTGAAATTTTGAAGTAGGAGTTGAGTTTGTTGGTGGAAAGAATTCAAATTTGCAGAAAGACTTTCTTGGTGCTACATCTTATTCAAGATCGAAATGGCTTTGAATGGCTTGAGGTTAGATTATGCACTCTAGGGAAGCTCGAAATACATTTCTTGGAAGGACAGGATGGATACAGTACTCGAACACAATGGCTTGAAGGAATTCATTGAAAAATATGTTCCTAAGCCAGATGTTGCAAATGCTGCAAATCTTGATACATGGCAAAAGAAAGTGGCAAAGGCGAGGAGGATTCTGTTAGAGGGAGTGTGAGACCACATTGTCTCAAGCCTTCATGGGAAATCCATACCATATTCTATGTGGAAGGCTTTGACGGATCTATTCCAAAGCAGCAACGACCATAGGAAATTGGCGCTCAAAGATAAAATCAGGAAGATCAAGATGGAAAAGAACGAAACTATTACGGTATACTTAACAAAGTTTGTCGAAATTTGGGATGAACTTTGGAGTGTAGGAATAAGTGTTGTTGATGATGATTTGGTGAGTTTGGCTCTCTTGGGACTTCCTAAGATTTGGCACAATTATGAAGACTCTGTCAACGGACGAGAAAATTTGTTGGAATGGGAACAACTGTGGTCGAATCTGGTGTAGGAGGATTTCAGGCGGAACACCAGAGATGGCTCTTCATCAAAGCATGATGATGAAAAGGATTGTGATTTGGCTTCCAAGGAAAATAAGGGGAAGGGGAATAAATTCCAATCTAAATCTGAGGCCGGTAAAGATGGAAAGGAGCACAACATGTCCAAAATGAAGTGTTTTCACTGTCACGAGCATGGACATATTGCCACAAATTGTCCACAAAAGAAGAAGAACAAGATGGCTCCTGGAGCTGCAGCTGGTGAGGCCCTTGCCTCACAATTTGACCTTGAATTCTCATTGATCACATGCATGGTGTCAAGTGCATTGGGATCGGGGTGGTACTTAGATAGTGGTGCTTCCTTTCACATGACAGGATATAAGAAAATTTTCAATGACTTGGAGGAGAAAGGTCTCCAGATGCATATTAAGTTGGTGACGATAGAAGATAAAGTGCGATTGGCATTGGTACCATTACCTTTCAGAGGGTGTCAGGCAAACTCTTTAATTTAAAATATGTAGTGCATGTACCAGTTTTGTAGAAAAATTTAGTCTCAGTTGCAATGTTAGAGGATAGAGGCTATGATGGTGTCTTTAGTGAAGGAAAATTTTTCATGCAACACAAAGCAACAAGTAAATCCAAGAAGGTAGGGATTCAAGTTAAGAATATATATAGATTTGATGTAGATGGGATTTCTACAGAGCTTCCTACTGTTGGGAAGTGTGAGAAAGCCATGCAATTGACCCTTGAGAGAGCGCTGGATTTGCATGTAGGTAAGAGTGAACCTCAGGATGTGCAGTAGCCACAAGATGAGGATCATGTAGTGGGAGAAACCACTCATGCAGATAAATTTCATTCAAAATGGCCAGAGGGAGTGCATGTAGCTATACCACCAGGTGAGAGGTGGGGTGACATGCATGAATAATCCCAAGAAGAAATTTCTGGGCAGGATTCATTGAGATGGTGTGGATCTCATGAATCAAACCTCGCTACGAGGAGCCCATAGAGCAAAAGTATCAGGATCAGTTGGATTGATGCAGTCAAATGTCATGAGGACATGAAATCAAAGTGACAGTGTCGGATACTAGAGTGCGGGTCAGAGTTGACAGCAAGTGCAGAGTGCATGGATGCAGAGGTCAACAGCGTAGTGGATCCAGAAGACATGTGCAGCTGGTACCACCAAATGTCAGAAGACTTTGATGACAAATGCATTATATGGATTCAGTTGTTTGGAGGTTATTTAGTTTCGGAAGTGTTGCATGCAAAGGTTGCCTGTGCGAGAAACACTAGAGAAGTGTTGCATGCAAAGGTTGCATGGTGCATGCATGGAGTTTCATGGCACATGCATGGATTTGCATGTCGCATGCATGGATTTGCATGTCGCGTGCAAAGACATTCCTTTCTTGTTGATACGGAGTGTTGAATTTTACAACAAGAAACAGTGAAATTGGCATCCGGAAACAACATCCTTGATCCTACAGAAAATTAAGCACCTACACTAGGTGAGGCCCACACAGGCTATTTTTAGGTGGATGTCTATTTATAGATGCATGAGAAAATTAGATTTATAGACGAGGTATATTTATATATGTATTTGCAAGTTCTATATATATATTTCATGTCTATTTATAGATGCATGTCGGCTATTATTATCCCTTAATATTAGCTGGACAATAAACAATAATCTTTTATCAGTGAGCACTTGGAAATAGTTAACTGAAATGGAAAATCAGTTAGCTAAGTGAATTTCGAGTTGAGTGGTTGGTTGGTGGGACATGCAAGTGGAATTGAGTTGTAACATAGTGATTCTAGTTGTAACAAATTTGGAAGTGTAGTTATGAGAGTTGTAAAGTAGTTTAACTCAATTAAGTGAGTTAAACTAAGTTGTGCTAGTTGTAACTGAAGATACACTAGTGAGAGATCAAGTGAATTAATTATTAGTTAATTCACAATCAGTGGTTTCACATGAAATTGAATATTTACTACTATTAACTACATGAATGTCAGATCTAGTGGAGACCCAATTGAGATGTAGGTGAAAGGGACAGATTGACTATCAGTTGTGAAATTATTGGTTGCACACATGCAACCACACACACATTGGATGTTCCTATGAGGATTGCATAGTCAAGGCAGGAAAGAATCATTCATTCAGCAGTTCTTGACCATCAGGGATTGCATAGTGGAGGCAGGTTGTCTAGAGACAGTAAATTGGCTAAGGAACTTGCCAATTTTTGTATGACAGTGTGAGACAGTTAGCTATTATACTAAGAGCTCTTGGATTGGAGCTTTGTATGTAATTGTTTCATGATCCATGATATAATACATAATATAATATAGTGGGGTTTTTAGCTTTATGCTTTCCTGGTAAAATTATCTGTGTTATGTGTGATTGATCTTTCTTCATGATATTGCTATTGGCGATTTTGTTTTAAATCCCATAAAAAATTTGTAGAAGAGATTATGTATTTAACTGTGGCATATAATTGTTAGATCAGGAGAATCTAGGCAATAAATATTTTGTATTAAATTTCTACAACCTCAACATGATGTTGAATCATATGATATTTTGTATTGATGTGTTTCGTTCGATCATGGAACTTTGGATTCTTAGCCAACTTTATCGCAGAAGTGTTGTAAATCATGAGTAGAGTTGAATGCATTTGTTTCTCCTAAAAATATTCTAGAATTTTCCGGAGCCACATTTTTTTCTTTTGTCGCTTCATTTGCTACCACATTCTACCTCAATTGTGGAATCCGTTGGAACTGATTGTTTGCATAATCTCCAGGATACAATTCCTTATCCAAGACTCATAGTATGCCCTGAAGTAGATACCCCAGTTTCTTTGTCTCCATCGAAGTCTGAATCAGAGTATCCAATCAAGCTGAATTCGCCCACTTGTGTTTACTTGAGTCCAAAATCTTGATTCCCCTTCAAGTGCTTTAGAACTCTTTTTGCAGCATACCAATATCCCTCACAAGGCTTGTGCATAAACCTGGAGATGATTCCAACAAAAAATGAAATGTTTGGTCTGGTAGTAGTCAAGTAGTTGAGACTTCCTACAAGTTGTCTATACTTTTTTGCATCCTCAAATTCTTTTCCTTAAATGGATGTGATCTTTAAGTCTTGTTCAATTGGATTAGTCAAATGATTGCACTCAGCGATGCCAAACATGTTCAATAGATCTCCAATGTACTTCTTCTGAGAGAGAAATATAAAATTAGGATCTTGAGTTACTTCAATACCAAGATAGTAGTGAACATAGTCGAATTCAGTCATTTCAAAACCTTTCCTCAATTCCTTCTTTATGGATGCAATGTATCTCTCCTGGTTCCCTGTCATCAAAAGATCATCTACATACACC
Organism: Pinus albicaulis; assembly: GCA_034641835.2. Taxonomy (NCBI): domain Eukaryota; kingdom Viridiplantae; phylum Streptophyta; class Pinopsida; order Pinales; family Pinaceae; genus Pinus; species Pinus albicaulis. The sequence goes on along the minus strand of CM076577.1, from coordinate 1,124,098,643 downwards.
ACAAGATATACAGTTGTTTTTCCAACTTCTTTAGAAAAAAATAGTTGCATCATCAAGATCATAACGTTTGAATTTTAGTTTCAGAAGATGCTCAGTTAACTTCTCATACTAGGCTCGCAGTGCTTGCTTGAGGCCATACAAGGATTTTACAAGTTTTCATACTTTTTGTTATTGGCCCTTCACAAAAAATCCTTCTGGCTGGGACATAAAAATATTTTATTTCAGATCTCCATTCAAGAAAGTAGTTCTTGCATCCATTTTATGGACTTTCCAACCGTTCTGAGCTACCAAGGAAAAGAGTGTCCAGACAGTAGCCCATTTTGATGTGGGGACAAAAGTCTCCTCATAATCGACACCTTTTTTTTGTGCAAAAAAAATTTCCACAAGCCTGGATTTGTGCTTTTCAAGTGATTCATTAGCTTTATACTTGTTCTTGTAGACCCACTTGTAGCCGATTGGTTTGGTTCCCAATGGAGGATCAACCAGCTTCCAGGTGACATTCTTTATTAAGGCATCATATTCCTTCTGCATCGCTTCTTTCCATTCATCATGAGAAGCGGATTCTTTGAAGGAAAATGGTTCAATATCTGTAGACAATTCATATCATAATTATAAGAAACATCCATATCAATAGCTCAATCAGAATCATCTACATCACTTCCATTTTTCCTGGTGGAACTTCTTGTTCATGTCTTTCCAACCTCATCAGGATGAACATTTTCAAGTTTCTTTGTCAGCCATTTTGGAGGACCTTTCTAAGATGGCCAAGGCTGCTTATTTGATTGAGTTGGGGTTGAATCAAGATTTAGTCTCCCAATTTTGTCAATCACATCACTCAAAGTGTCATTCGTGGCTAGAGATTCATGAGGGGGAGAGAGTGCTTTAGAAGAAGATTCCACATATTGATCCGGTATAGGAATCCCCCCTTCAAGATGTGGAATCTGATTATAAAATTCTTGAAATGAATTTTCATGCTTGAATCTATCCAAGCGATCAAGTTGTCGCTCAACAACATTGTCAGTCTTGGAAGATTCAAGAAATATCACATCTCTAGATCCTACAAACCTCTTATTAACTTCATTATAGAGATGGTATTCTTTGGAGGCATTTGAATACCCTAAGAAGATACACTTATGAATCCTTCCACCAAGTTTGTTTCTTTGTTCCTTAGGTATCAAGGCATAACAGGTGGAACCAAATACCCTGAGATTATTTACCAAAGGAATGTGGCCATGCCACATTACATAAGGAGCCTTGTTTCTAATAGCATTAGAAGGATACCTATTCTTTATATACACAACACATAGAACTAAATCAGCCCAAAACATCAATTTTACATTCTCTAAAAACATCATGGATCGTACCATATTTAAAATTTTCATGTTCATTCTTTCAGCTACATTGTTCTGTTGGGGATTATAAGGCAAAGTTGTTTGATGTTTGATCCCATGTTAGAGAGGACAGTTTTCAAATTCATTTTAAGTGTATTATTTTCCATTATTAGTGTGAATAGAGCCAATATGATTTTGTGCATCATTTTCAGTACATGCATGAAAGTTCTTGAATGTTTGAAAAGCATCTAATTTTTTCTAAAATAAATAAACGCAACAGTTTCTGGTGTAATCATCAATAAATGTCATCATATATTTATTATCATTTGTAGAAGGAACATGCATTGGGCGACATAAATCTAAATGAATGATTTCAAGTTTTCTATGTCCTATGGAATGTGAATCATGAAAAGACTGTTTGTTATTTTTTCCTGGAATACAAGCATCACCTTGCTTACCTTCATAATAGTGAGAATGATATGCAAAGTTTTTTTCACGAGTAGAGGTACCTTGTACCTTTTGAAATCTTTATTCTTCTATAGTATATACCCGACATGACAAGTGAGTGATTTGATTCTTTTCTGAACTCAACCTTGCCATAAAACATATGAATGGATTGTCCTTGCTAGACGATGTGGACCAAATATAGCAAAATTCTCCTCAACTCTGGGTGGTATAGAACATCATGTAGAAGAAAGTCTAGAAGACCAAGCAGTTTGATCCTGATTGTGCAAAGCCCCGATGGCTTGAGTTTTTATTTGTTTGCAAAGTACACTTCTCCATCAACATTTTCAATAAATTCTTCAAAAAAATATATTCTAAAATTCATGTGGCATGTTTCTCCTAAATCAAGCAACCAATCATTTTTCCAGGAAGCAAGTGAAGCGTTAAACAAGTCTTTAGTTACTCCAATATTACAATGTGCCACAACATAGTGAGTGGATTCAGGTGCTTTATTTTTCTCTTTGTCATGATTTTTTCCTTTGGCTTCATTTATTTCCTGTCCCAAGGTAGCTTACATGTGGATGAATCATGTCCATCTCTATTGCAATGTGTACAATGAATATCATACTTTTCTCCTTGAATTTGTCTACCCCCCTTGCCTTTGAAATTCATTCTTCCTCTTCCTCTTCAGCCACCTCTTCCTCTAGAAGAATATTGAGCATGATTCTTCTCTCTATATGCAAGACACAGCTTCTTCAGAAGACTGATGATTTTTCTTCTTCCCAAAATCATTTTCTCTCATAGAAAACATCTTCTCAAGGGAATCAAAGCTAATCTCCTAGAGATTTCCACTTGCTTTCAATGATTTAAGATAACTTGAGTAAGTGGGATATAGTGTCTTGATATAAGCTATGAGAGGAATTTCTATTTCAACAATAGTTTTTTTAATGTCTTGTATAATATATTTTATTTCTGATGTTAAAGCAAGAGGGTCATCATTTTTCAATTCAAGACTAAATAGTTTAATCATCAATTGGACAAATTCAAATTCAAAGTGTGAGTCATACAATTATTTCAACTTCTTAAAGGCATCATAAGCATTTGACAATGATTAAATATGGTGACTCACCTCTTCATTTATAGATGCTGCAACAAAGGCATAGGCCTTGTTGTTCTTGCTTTCCCAAATGGTGATCTCCTTGTCTGAGGTGGGATTTGTAGGTGCATTATCTCCTTCTCCTTCACAAATTCCTCTCCACAACTCATTAAAAATCAGAGTTTGTTTTATCTTCCTTGAACATTCAGGATAGTTCTCTTTTCCAATGAGAACCACTCCCACAATAAATTAGCGAATGCATCATAAAAAACCTGATTTGGCCTCAAAAAAAATTAGTGGTTGCACAAAAATTGATGTATTTGTAGTAAAAATCAATGGTTATGTCTCCAAAACATGATCATCTATATTATCCATATACAATACAGTCCCTTTTTTAAAATCAAATCATGTGGTTTTCAAAGGTCATGCATTATATATATCCATCATCCATTATACCAGTGCACATTGACACTATACATTCACCATATAAAAATTCACATCTTGAACATGTCTTTGCGAAACTTGGAAAATCGAAGAAATAAAAGAGCTTCACTTAGAACCTGGATAAGTGAGAAAATTAAATAGTTTCAGCACCATGGCCATGAGGTATACCTGTAGCAACTTGCATACAAAGGCTCTAAGGAATGGCTAACTGAGTCTGCACCTGAGGGAACTACTGACATAATGGCCATAGAGGGACATTAGACTGTGTGGGAGAGGTGAGTGGGAAGAGATGACTAATGACTAAGATATCCAAGTGTGGAGAATGCATTCAAAATAATTATCTGTAATTCAAATGCATTCGAGTTTCATGATTTTCTTCTATCAACTTGAACCCAAATGTTGGAGTTTTATCGCAAGCGCGGTCCGAGGGTGGACGGGCACTGGTGGTAGTAAGATGACTGGTTCTGTGGGAGGAGGATCAGCTCTGTTGGAGGAGAACTGCGCAGTGGGGAGGATCAGGGGCTGACTATGGTATGGTCACATTATAAGGACTTTAGAGTGATTTATGGATTAATCCCTCTTACAGACAAGAGCAATCTCCCTAGAACCCCAACAGGTAACTAGAAACAAACAACCATTTGAATACCTCTTTCTCTAAAATATTGGCATTTAGATTATTATAACCTTAGAAATGAAGAGGTTATGCTCCTACCTTTCAATGAGACGTTTGACATAGCCTTTTGCCTTTCGCTCCAAAGCAATTCTTCAATGTTGAGAAGAACCTTCAATCACAAACAATGCAAATGATCAAAGCACCTATATTATATAATAATCAAAAATACCGGTTCAACTTAATGATCAAGGAGAGACTAAGTATTGATATTATTTTAATGAATTCAGAAACAAGACAGTGAGAAAAAGAGATTCATATGTATTATGAAGAATAAAAAGGAACAATCTTACAACCTGAGCCTTGATGTTGTACATATTTCTCCCATATGTCTGGGAAATTGTATCTATGGTTTTACAAGTCTTCCTCTCTAGAATGACTAACATATATTTATCTTCAATGAACTATTGTGTACAAAGGTGTAATATTCACTGTCCAATCAACTACCAACTTAGTATCTACCCTTAAACCTAAAACTTCAGCTCAATTTATAAAGAGATTAAGGAGGTTTTAGATCCATCAAGAGAGGGATGAGATCCTTCGAATAATGGATTAGGGTTCCTTTAGCCAAGGGATAAGCTCCATGAGTGGAGGGATATAGCTTGAACTAGCGGAACTCTAGAGGGTTCCAATTGGGAGAATATTCGTCCGACTAGGCTTCTATAAGTTAATTTTTCATGTTTACTTCCTTTTACGGGGGTGCGCAGTTTTTATTGGCAAACATAGCGGCAATCGTTGCGGCTAATAGAATAAGTATCAGCGCATGTGCAAGAAATTGTCACAAAAAATGTGTAGGTAACTTTTTAAAGGTTTTAAAGATATTTTTTCTAGTTTCCAAGACTTGGTTCAGGAACATGAATTTTTTTTACTTCTAAGGAAGCATGGATATGAATGGTGATAGATCCATAATGACAGTCAAATTCCATGGTGAAAAAATGACGTGTAACACAGAGGCATCAAACAATTCAACCACCATAACAAACTCCTGTATATAAAACAACATCACAACACAACATACCATGACAAGCCTTGGACTGTAGTAGTTTTTAATGCCTCAACTTGGTCTCCACACCGGTCTGCAAACACGGAAATGCATAAAATTTAGAACTGACACTCACCCACACTAGGGACCGAGAATCACTCCAAGGCTAAGGATGATAGAAATTTTGCAGACTATATAAATGGCAGAGGGGAGTTACAAGGGCAGAAAAGCTAATTTGGGAGTTGGCTCTGATACCATGTCAGGTCAAGAGGTAACTCCACAAGATGAATTTTGATTTTGCATTAACGGTGAACACAAATATATACATGGAGGGAGAGACTCTTGGGATTCATCTCCAAGTGCATCTTCATATTCTAGCTCTCCTTATTTTTTATTTACATTATTTTACATTTTCACCCAATCCCAAGGATTAGGTGTCAACAACTCCATTGTGCTTTTCCTATATTAAATTATCTCTCATGGAGCATTTTGGAATACAAAGTATTTTGTATTTAAATAATAAACCATCTTGAATCGTATAACTGGACCACTGCGTTGTATTTGTGCTTATAGTATTTTTACATGTTGCATATGCTTCCTTGAAATCAACATCATTCTCATATATTTCTTTGATCTCATCAAATCCTATAACATAAAACTGAAATTCATGTAGAATTAAATTGATTCTACTTAATCTGTCTCCTACTTTATTTGATGAACCGTTGGTGCGCTAAATTACAAAAGTAAAATTTGGGTAAAAACTCCACCCATTTAGCATGTTTTTGTTTGAGTTTTGGTTGACTGTTTATAAATTGTAATACATTATTATGAGTGAATAAAATGAACTCCTTTGGAATTATATAATGTTGCCACTTCTTTAAAGCTTACACAACAACATAAAATTCCTTAGCGTATGAGGAGTATTTTTTCTTGGTTTCATTTAATTTCTCACTAAAATAAGCTATTGGGCATCCTTATTGCCTTAAAACCACTCCAATAGCACCATCACATGCATCTCTGTCCACTTGAAATGTTTCTAAAGCCAAACAACACTAAAATTAGATGTTCTATGATTTTTTTTTTAGAAAATTTAAATTTGTATGCTACTATAGTCCACTTAAATAGTTGATTAATTTTCTTAATGGTTTTAATAGTTGGTGCACACAAAATGTTGAATATTTTAATAATTTTCAACAAAAACTAGAAATTCCATGAAAACTTCTTACCTCATATACATTGCATGGAACTGGCCAATTTATAATTTCCTACACTTTGTTTGGATCCATATCGATTCCATATTGTGAAATTACAAAACACGGATAAACCAATTTCTCCTTCCTAAAATTTCACTTCCTTAAATTTATCAATGATTTTTATTTTCGCAATATGCCCAGAACTTTATGATGGTTGATGCTTATAACATGATGTAAATTTATTGGTAACTCATCCACAATAATATCAACAAACTGATCTAACATATTTATAATTTACTCTAAAAAATCATTTAAATTTGTGTTGGTAAGAATTACGAGTGGCTTCACAATTAAAGCAAATTGTAGTTCTTCTTTTTTTGCTTCCCGCAACAGCTCATTTCCACTCATAAGAAACACATTGGGACCTACTTCTTTAGTTTCTTCATCTGATAAAGCTAATAGCACATGCTTTTTCCTATCCTTCTCAAAAGTGTAAGTATTTTTCCTACCATCATGTATGGCCTTCATGTCATATTTCCACGGCCTCCCCAATAACACATGGCAAACATCCATCATCATTATATCACAAATAAATTCATCCTTATATTTTTCAATATGAAAATATACTTTGCGCTACTCATTAACCAACACTTGGTGTCCTTTTTGTAGCCAAGATACTTTTTAAGGATGAGAATGTGTGGTTCTTTTTAAATTTAATTTCTCTACCATTTCAACAAAAACCAAATTATCATTACTTTCGCTATCAATGAAAATTTTGTAGTACTTACCCTTTAAAATACATATGGTTTGAAATGAACTTCTTCTTTGATATGATTCCTTAACTTCCTTCTCATCTTTTATCAAAAATTTGTTCATTAATCAAGATTTTTAGACTTTCGGCACATCCTCAATAACAACCATATTTTTATTTTATTCCACTACTTCGACAACTTGGGCACCTCTCTAACTTTATAATGAAGTTTCAGGACATTCCCATGACATATTTTCTGAGTTTTCCACATACGAAACATCTAGGTTGATAGTATATTCCTTGACCTCTGCTTCTGTAGTATGATCTTCTCCCTCTCGAATCACCTCCTCTTGGTGATTGATTGTTGGAACTTCCTTCATATTCTCTTCTTGTAAATTGAATTCTTCCTCTTCCAGTATATTATCCTTTGCCTCTTATATGACTCCTTACTCAACTTCTGTGATTTTTGTTTCTAGCAAAATTTTCTTATGTCTTCAAGGCAGACTGATATGCATCTTCAGTAGTATTTAAAAAAATAAGCTAGTTTCATCTTGAATATCAAATCCCAAGTCATTAATATATCTAGCAACTTTATCAACATCATAGTCTACTAAACCAACTTTAATGTTCAATTTATAAACTTCCTCTATATATTCTTTAATTAACATGGACTTCTATCTAAGGTTATGTATCTATCTAAAAATATCTATTTGATATTCTTTGGTTAAAAAATTATCTTTGAGTTTTTCCACTATTATGTACAGATATGACTTTAGCATTACATAAAAAATTAGACACAGTATGGGCACATCCATATATTATAAAGAAGTCTATTGTATCATGAATACATAACTCCTCGCAGCCTGGATGGTGAGACTAGATCCAGGGTCTTGATTTTTGCTTCTTGAACTAGTACGAATCTATCCATGCGATTGATTGTTTCGAAGTATAACATGGTAGAAATCATTTGATTACTGGTCAATAATGAAAACCGTTAACAAGTGTGAGAGAAACCACCAATAATGACAATGGCTCTCAAAGTAATTCAGTACAATCTATGAATTTTGAAAGAATGATTTTGACTCAAATAGTCATAGAATCATTCAATCGAAGATTAATGATGAAAACCCATCGTTGAAGGAGAGAAACATGTCATTAGGTCATACAAAATCCAAGGTACTGCTAGGATTCTAAAACAACTTTCTAGATAATGGGCTGATGCCAATAGAAAGTGATATGTCGCAGGAGGGCCTATGACATGGAACCATTAGTTCAAGTTTTGAATAAATGTTTTGAAAATATTAACTCATGGATGGTCAATGCAAATGGAGAAAAATGTTTGCAGTGAATGGTGAATTTGAAGTTTTACTTTATCTTGAACACATAACGACATTGTAAATGGCTTGGCAGCATTTGACTTAAAGATAATACCGAAAACCAGCTGAATAATTTGAATTAATTGTAAGACAAAAGAATTACCCAACCCATAAACGAGTGCGACAAATTTTCGTGTTCAAGAGCGACATGCTTCTTTTAAAACAAGAATAAAAAATGGATTCTTTTTCTCACTTTTTCCCCCACTATAAATGGCAAGTATCTCTTTAGTTTTGTCAAACCTGAGGAGGATAAAATTTTCTTGTCATGTAATATCTTCCTTCGGACGATTCCATCTCAATATTTTTATCAAACCCTAAGAAGGAGTGGTTCGGTCCTGTTGTAATCGACAGGTCCTGCACTTTTTAATTTTCAATGAGTCCAGCATAGGATTAACTTAGTGTTTTTAAGTTTTAGGGAGTCAAAAGAAAAACATAAGTAAATTTCATAGTGTTTTTTTTTGCAAATTTAGTATCTAAAACCCGAAAAAGGATAAAATTATGTAGGAGAGAACTTTGTTGACCATGTTTAGTCAACATATACCTTTTTCATAAATAGTCTAGTTTAGTCCGGAAAAGGGGTAAACTTATATTGAATAGACTATTGTTCATTTATTTTAACGAGTTCAAATAGTAAAGTGCTTGGAAATATTTTCATATTTAGAGAGTCTGAAAAGGGCTTAAAATAGGACTCCAAGTTTTCTCTTTTTCGTATTTTTTGAGAGCCCGAAAAAATGATAAAATTTTACTCATTGTCAAAATCATTCATTTTCAAACACAACCTGTTCCCTACACAAAAACTCAAAAATTGCAATCATCTGCTCTCAATCATGAAAAAAAATTCAAAATTTAACTTCTAAAGGTAAAATTGAACAAAATAATATTAGTTTATTCATCAAAACCTATAAAAAGTGGTCAGAACAAATCATTTTTACCTTTTAATTTTTAGATAAGAGAAAAAGAGCTTTTACCATAAACCTTCTGGAGCAAATATCGGAAGAACCAGTCAGCCATTTCAAAAACCATCAGTTCTAAGTATTTCATCTCTTCATTATATTGCTTTTCATCCGTTTAGTTTTTAAATTTAACTTTTTAGGTTATTTTTTAGGAGGAAACAAGGTTTTGGAATCCGTCCTCAGGAGTGCGCAAGTTTTTGTGGTAGAACCAGCGCACCCTGATGATATTTTAATATAAAAAATCATCGAGACGCCGCATTTTTTTATATAGAACTCTTGTGCAAAAACACACTGTGTATGAATAAAAATTATGCAACTGTTGTGGGAATTTCAAAATTACATTTCTACCCATAAAATCTACTCCAAATTCTCCCTAATGTTTTCTAATATTCCTAAATGATTATTTGCAGGCAAGAAATCCTGCTAGAGTGGAGAGAAATAGAGCATTAGTTGCATGATAATGAAGCCATGGATGACCCAGTAATGCTTTGTGTGTTGAAGAATTGTGGTCTGTATAAATTCTGGGCAATACAAGGAATGAAAGCAAAGGTGGAACTTATAACATGGCTAGTCAATAATTGGGATGTCCAGGAATGGTGCTTCATTATTGGGGATCATGGGCTTGTGATCGAGATAGAGGATATTTATTTCATCACTAGATTATGCCGCAGAGGAAGAGATATTTCTTTATTTGGGACATGGCGAGGGGGACTTCCTACTACTTCTTATATGGCATAGTATTGCACCCAAGATTCACACCTAAAGGAGGGTCGCATCGTCGATAAAAACCATCGAGAAACTAGACCTTAAGATCATTAATTTTACAGTTACCCGATTGTGTGGAAATGCAGCTCCACATGTGGCTACCAAAGCACAAATGCAGAAGTTGTTGAGTGTTTCATGGGGACAATTTTCAACTGGTGTGAAGGAGTGTTGGTCAACATGAAAGGCTAAATCACGAGAACAAAGAATGGGAAGCTGAAGAACTTCGACTATGGAGCCATTCTCATATATTTCTCTTTGCATAGGATTCCACTCTTGGCACCTCAGCAATCACCACTGGATCCGACAGGACCGAGGGAACCATGCATGTTGCGATGGGTTTCATTGATGTCTCGCGATAGTGACGATGGTGGTCCTATCATTCGATATACTCCTCATTTTTTTATATTTCTTAGGATTCAAATGTTCATGATTGAGGAATTTCCTTATGCACGGGTTGATTTTAGGGGTGACCCTGACACATCACTCCCACTGGGAACACAATGGGATGCATCAAGTAAAATGTCTCATTTTGATTTTATCTGCTATCTAATTTTTATTTGATTTTTATTATCCAATACTTATCAAAATATTAAAATGCAGATGTTGGCCCAGCACAACCAGAGGTACTTCGTCATTTTGAAAAATGAGATGCGCAGCCTATAACAATAGGTCCACCACTGACTGATGCAGCATAGGCCCTTGCAGAGCTATAACACAACCTAGATAAGTTGACTATTTACATTCGAGAGACTGGGATGGATGACATGCCTCTCAGGCTCAAGAGACATGTGACTGGGGTTCCAGGTCCATTCAAGCGATATCTGCACAGAGTGGCATGCGCTATACTCTGCTACCATGATCATCATCATGGATAGTTGATGGTTGATCTATATTGGAATTAAAAATTTTTTATTATTATCTTTAGATCATAAGGTGTTTTAAACCTATGATCACAGGCGATGTAATATATTTTTGACACACAACTATTTTGACCTAATGATATTACTACTTTCAATCTCTGAGTATCTTGTTCAATATGGATTAAATATTGTTTTGTTTTAATTTTAACATTGCAAATTTCTATTTAAAACTTTATTATCTAATGCATCAACCAATGTGTTTAAATTTATTTAAATGTGTTGATATTCAATGTAATCAAATTGTCTTTCCAAGAGACGAACCCTTAAAAACGTTCTTAACAAATATGGATTTATGATAGCATAAACATTGTTTAAATGTAATACAATGAGTTGTGAATCTAACCTAACAATCAAACATAGAATTCCAAATCCAATGGAATCAAATAATAGCTCAATGGTTGTGCTATATTCTGTAATATTGTTCGTCGCTTGACCAAGGCAAATCCCAAGAATGGAAACTAACTCACCGGTGGGTGAATAACTAACCCAAGCAGCAGAAGAAATGTTTTGTGTACTATGATAGGTGCCACCAGCAAAGCCAATGTATGTATGAAGGAACGTTTACATCTGCAGTATCAAGAGTAATTAAGATAAGCAACAAAAGTAGCAAAAACTCATCAAGAAAAATAACTAATCTATCGTACATTGTTCTAATCTTAGGCACATTGTTTTAATCTAAGGCACACTGTTCTAAAATGTAACTAATGTACAAAAAGGATCTTCACACGAAAAATAATGCATAATATCTCTTTAGATAAAGGCCATTTCTGGGCTTATCTAAAGAGACGTCGTCATAATCAATTAAATCATAGGCCCATTTTGCAAGCACACGCTTAACAATATATGGACCATGCCACATTGGTTTGAATTTACCAGCACCTAGTTTGTCATGAGCTTGATCGTATACTAAAACTAGGTCACCTTCCCAATATATACGAGGGCTAACACTTTGATCATATTGAGCCTTAACATTTTTTTATGAGCTTCTGTAACTAATGCAGCAGTGCGACGAGTCTCATCTAATTGTGCTAGGTATAACAAGAATTTTTCCTCATCAAAGGTAGCTGGTAATAACTCGATGGCTAATTTGAGTGACACGATTTCAAATTCAATGGGTAACAAAGCTTCCAAACCATAAACAAGTTGAAAATGAGTAAACCCTATGGATTTTTTTGCAGAGGTACAGTATGCCCACAATGCAAAAAAAAAAATGGTATGCCAATTTGTTTTATGACTTCCTACAATTCATTTAATCATGTTGGTTAAAACCTTGTTCACGACCTCAACTTGGCCATTGGCCTATGGGTAATATGGTGTATAATTATCATGGCATAGGCCAAGTTGAGTGGAAAGTTTCGTCATCATAATTTTTCGAAAGTGGCTACCATGGTCCATACTTGAGGGACACCGAACCTATCAATCACATGATTGAATATGAAAATAGTCATAGTTTTGCCATCAGTCGTGAATTTCGACATCATCTCGGCCCATTTGGTAAAGTAATATACAACAAGAATAATATACCCATGCTCCCCAGCCGAGTGAGGGTTACATGTGACAAAATCGATGCCCCATTTTGTGAAGGGACCGACAACAATGATTGGGTGAAGATGAGTTGGAGGTGAACACATCTTTTGATCAAAAAATTGGCAATTGTGGCATTTCCTAACCGCAATAATACATTCTTTGAATAGTGACGGCCAGAAATATCCAATGCGTAATATCTTTTGGTCTATGGCAAACCCATACATATGACCACCACACACTCCAAAATGGCAGTCATTTGAGACCCTTTTGGCTTCTTCGTGAGTTATACAATGTCAAAAAACAGAATCGGAACCATGACAATAAAGATTGCCGCTAACAATATTGTATTGTTGAGATTGGTATTGTATTCTATGTCGATCAGATCATGAAAGTTCTGGCCGAAAGGTTTGGGTTTGAATATATATAATGATATCTCCGTACCAAGGATCTAATGTACTGATTAGAAATAGAGATTTATGGGAAAGATGGTCCTCTACCATTGTTTCTAATTCAGTATAGGGAAAATCACACATAAGTTCAACAAAAACCAGTGATTTCTTAGACTTGGATTTATCGAACTCCAAATCAAACTCTTGTAGGATAACTATCAATTTAGAGTATTTTCCCCCGAGCAATTGTTTCGTCAAAATGTAAATCATAGGGTTGCAATTAGATATCATTGTGTTTTTACGTAACAATTTTTAATGACAGAATCTTTGGACAGCTTGAACGGTTTCCAAGGCCAATTTATCCACATGTGAATACTTGATCTTTGTCAGCGTGAGATTCTGACTTAGGTAATAAATCACATGTTCATTGTTGGAGTCATCCTTTTGAACTAAAACCATTCCAATCATGGAATCAGATGCAACGAAATACAAAAATTAATCTCGATGATAAGCAGGCGGATGCAACAATGGTGGATGGGTCAACGCATGTTTGAGTGCATCAAAAGGTTTATTGTAAGCTTTTCTAAGATGAATGGAACATCATGTTTTAATAATCGAGTGAAACATTTAGTTAAATCCGCATAGTTAGGGATAAAATGACGTAAAAAAAATTGCTTTCCCTTGCAAAATTGGAGTTGGCGAAGAGTGGAAGTAGGAGGTAAATTGATAGTGGCCTCAACCTTTAATGGGTTGACATGAATGCCTTATTTCGAAACAACGAACCCAATTAAACATCCTGATTTTACATAAAATACACACTTGTGTGGATTCAAATGAATTTGTAATGCCTACATCGCATAAATATGGCACGTAAATGTGTAGGATGATATTGTCTATGTAAAGAGTGAGTAGGTAAGTCATCCAAGTAGCGCAGTACAATGTGTTTGATATCGTGAAATGCATAAGACATAGCTCTTTGAAAATTTGTGCCAAAATTTTTCAGTCCAAAAGGTAATTTACAGTATGAAAATGTTCCCCATGGACATACAAATGTTGTCTTGGGTTGATCAAAAGGGTGTATGTTTATTTGATTGTAACTAGAAAATCTATCCATAAATGAATATATTTCATTTCCAGCACAATCATCAACAAGATGATCGATGTAAGGGGTAGGATAATTTTCTTTAGGACATGCCTTGTTAATATCCATATAATTGACACATACTCTGATATTTTCTTGTTTCTTAGTCACTAGAACTATATCAGATACTCAATCCGTCAAAGGATTACGATAAATAAATACTGCATGAAGTAGATTTTCAACTTCAGCTTTAACAGCGGTAGCTTTTCACGGATGTATCAGACGTAATCTCTTCCTAATAGGTGTAGCATCCATGTATGTTTTAATTTCGTGAATCACAATCTTAGGATTGATACCTAACATTTCTTCATAAGACTAGGAATAAATGTCTTGGAATTCCTAAAATAGGTCTTTGTGAAAATCGATCTCTTCAATTGACCAAGAAGAACCTATACAAATGTTTTCAGTTATCCCAGGTTTGATTGATATGTCAATGGGAATTGCAGCGGAAATATTTCCTACATTTGTCTTAGAATCCGAATGAAGAATGGACATAGGATTTGGAGGTTCCTCGACATAATCAATCAAAAATATGGATGAAAAGTAATTTTCGAGTCTATCAAGGTCAAGTAAAAAAGAAGATCGATGATGAAGGTCATCCCATGGTAATTCATCCAATGACAATATTTCTTGGATATTTTCAGCAATTGAAAACATTTGTTGAAAAGGATCAGAAAATGATGTCATGGTCGAGCTTGATAAAGAAGAAGGCTCTTCACTGACCACATTCATTTGATCAATATTAGTTGTTGAAATGTCAGAAAGTGATTGTCCCACTACATATGCCGATTTATATGGACTTAACGGCATTTCATCATTGTAAGGTTCCAATTCAGATTCTAAAGGCACATTCCATGTGTCATCAAATGGAATTGTGCTTGATTTAATAATATTTATATTGGCAATAGTTCGAGGTACATTAGGAGGAGGTGTAGAAAAATTTCCCATAAGAGCGGAATATTTGACGAGTCCTACCCCAACATCTTCATAAGGGATAACCGTTTTTCTGAAATTTTGGATACTATCCGTAGAGGTAGGGTCAGAAGCGAAGTAATGCAACTGATAAATTTTAACAATATTTCCTTTATGAGGAAACATGAAGCGGCATCAACAAATTCTACCTCAAGCGTTATAGTTTTACCTTCTACCTCTATAGGCAGATCCTGGAGTATTCCAAATGAGCGAAAACCTCTTCCATCAAAGGCTTTTAGAATTGTGTGTGATTGATTGATTGGTGGAGAACCAAGATTTCCCCAACAAGATAAGGACATAATTCACATAGATGCACCCACATCAATTACTATGCGAAAAACTCGCCTAAACTTGACTAAAACTGGAATTTGAAAAGCCATTTGGTGTGGGAGTCGAGGTATAAATTTCTCGAGATCAAAGACAATGAGATTAGAATCTTGAGGATCAATTGCTCCTCAGTTGATAAAATTAATTTCCTCTGAGTTGGACAAGATTGCAGCACCTCGAGGGCCGACATTGTTGAAGGGGATATGGCCAAATCTTCAACAATATTATAATTTTGAGTGGCTCTCGCATGTGGATTGAAAGCCGATTTTTGAAGTACACCTTTAGTAGGCAGTTTAATTACCAAATCACGATTAGGTTTCTCGATGTGTAATGATTTAGAAACAAGAGGATTTGATATTGGAGGTTGAATGGATGATTCAGTTTCCTTTCCAGTGACAGGACTCTTAAATCCATAGTCTTGAGATTGTGTGGCAAAAATGACCTGGGACATCATTATGATATCCGTTGATGAATTGGAAGAAGATCCAATCATTGTTCTGTCTTGTGAGGGAAAAGTATCTTTAAGGACAGTGGGTGTGGGTGAACCTTTGACAAATTTTGATACCTCAACCTGATGTGGGAAATCTTTGGTGTAGATATCCTCGTCATAGATAAAACAAGGATAACAAGGTTTCTGTTTTTCGTCTAATGGTTCAGTTTTTTTTGTTTTATCTTTGGGAGAATTTTTTTGTTTATTTTTACCCTTCCCTTTCTTCTTATTTCTGGATTATTTAGCTTTGGTTGTAGATGAGTCTATGACATGAATCTCGACAAAAGTTTCTAGGGAAGGATCTCCTTTAGGTGAATCCGGTAGATTTATGATTGGAGAAGTAGATTTAGATGATTTCTTCTTACACTTTGACATATTAACTGTACCGATTACACCGTTTTCAGCATGAGTACTGGAAGGATTTGTATTAATTTGACCTGGACGTGGTAAATCAGGAATTTTTTCATACAAAGTATCGGACTATGTGTAAACAAGATCCAGATTATGGGCTTGAGTGATGATTTGTTCTTCTGTTACAATGCCTCCTTTAGCTACATCTTCGGTAATCTTAGGAAATAATGATTTAATGAACCATTCAGCCAGAATTTGATTCGAAATGAAAAATTTGACTAAGCGGCATCTACGTCGCCATTCGTGGATGTGATCTGAAATGTACATAGACGTACTTTGTTTAGGTGAAGTCAAAAGTTTCGTGCCATTATCATAACAGACTGGAAACTGAAAATGAGTCAAGAAGGTTGTTGTTAAAGCATTGAAATTGTTGAAAGAGCCTCATGGTAACTCAATGTACCACTTTGTAGTTAAGTCGATCAAAGCTCTTTGAAAAAGTCTTAAACAAATTGAATCATCGATTAAATAATTGGATGCACACCACAGATGATAATTCATCACATGATTCAAGGGGTTTTCCCCTGATTTTCCTTTAAAATTTGGAATGTCACTGGGTAACTTAGTATGCATTGGATCATTTGTTAGCCGAGACAAGTCTAATAAATCTAAAGTTGAAATGAATGGTAACTGCCTGTTAGGGTCTTGCTGAGCGAATTGATAACCTTGAGGGAAAATCCAAGTGCTAGGAGGAGGATATCCAGGAAAAAATGGGATATCTTGAGTAGTTGGAATTGGTATACCTCCAGGGTATCCAGGGGTAGCTATACCAGGTTGAGGTTGAGCTGGTATTTGATATGTATAACCAGGGTACGGTTGGCTATGCATATGATAAATCAGATTTTGTCCAAATTGTCCATATTTTAATTTCCCTTGAAATGTTTGACTTTGAACAAATTGACCTTGAAAAGGTTGACCTACTAAAGTTTGTCCCTAAATAGTTGGTCCTATAAAAGGTTTCCCTTGAACAGATTGACCAATAAAGGGTTGTCCTTGAAAATTTTGACCTATAAAAGGTTAACTTGTTTGTATATTTGTTGCACTAGGTTTTCCCAAAGAAGTTTGAGGAATTGACTGGACTGTAGGTCTAGTTTGATGAGCAGTAATCTGAGGAATAGCATGCGTAACAGTTGGCATTGACATTTGAAGCATCGTAACAGTAGGGATCTAAGAAACTCCTGTGATAGGTGTACTTGGTTGTTGAACAGAAGTTTGTACAAAATATTTGATAGGAGTACTAGGAGTACTCGGACCCGCTTGTTGACTACTTGGTACAAATACCTTTGGGATAATTTGAAGTGCACCTTGAACAGGCTGTTGGATTTGGGTAAAACCAAATTGTTCAGTTGATTGAGAAGGTTGATTATAAGGTACTTTCAATTTAGGTTGCAAATACTGTTGAGTAAACAAAGGGCTCCACACAGTATTTATCCATGGGTAAGGAGTTTGCATTGAATTTTGTGATGCATTAGGTTGACCATAACCAATTTGAGGCATTAGAACATAAGTTTGATAATTACCAGGAATATTTTTTCCTACAACCCTGGGATAGGTTCCAGTAAAAGGTTGTCTTCCTTGAAAATATTGAAGCTCTTGAAAAGGTTTTTTCCCTTGGAAAGGTTGCTTCCCTTGAAAAGGTTACTACCCTTGGGGAGGCTGATGCCCTGGGAGAGGTTGTTTCCACCCAGGCACTATCTAGCCACATTGTGTGCTAGCTTGATGGATATTCCTAGAAAACATATAGACATGTTCTGTTGTCAAAGTTTGGGTAGTAGAATAAAAAAAAACAGTTGACATGGTAAAGGTTTCAGAGAATGGAGATGCTCCTGAGAAAGTGCTAGAAAGCGACTGGTACCCAACAAGATAGAAGGACTGCCATAAAAAAAAGTTTTTGGTGAAGAAGAAAACATAGACGACTCAGTAGACATGCTTTGATAAGCCATGTTACTATTTGTGGGTAGAGAGTATAATGGTATACGACATGGTGACTGAGTGTAACCAGAGCTATGCAGAAAATCGGTAAATTGATGATACCAAGGAACCAGTCGAAAGGGAATGAAAGGGTATATCGGTTCACTAAACCTTATATCTAAAGATTCTTGATGAGAGGGAAGTGTAATCTCTTCTTCTATGTCAGATATCTCTTCAATGCTAATAAGGATAAGAGGAAGATTCTCAATGATGAGAAGGTTTACTCGAGGTGAACGGGGGTGAACAAGAGTCGGGGCTATAAGATCTGAAGGTGACTCAGATGAAGTGGAATCACATTTAGGCTCAGATATTTCAAGTTCAGTGAGTTGCGTATCTGACAACTCACCAGTAACAAATTCAACTATAATTACTTCAGAAATTTATAGTTTCTCTTATTCTTTTTCAATTATCTGAGGTTGATTAACTTCAAAATCAGGATGTATTACAATGTATGTTTCTCCTTGTTCAGAATACCTCGTTCTTGATGATTGAAATCTTTCATTTTTTATTTTTTTCCAAATAACTAGGTGTATTTTTAGGGGGTTTCCCCTTCATTCTACGTGAATGTCTCGATAATTCAGCCACCATCAATTTATTTAACACACGAAATCAAAAAATTTCAAAAGAATCACACCTAAGGCCTATAAAAATCAATCAAATGAACATGCGGCTACAAAATCTAAGAGACAAACCACACACAAGCAGTAAGTTTCCAGATTAAAATCACTAGTTTGTGATGAAATCCAACATCGTCGAGATTAATGTGGAGAACTAACGGTTGAAGAAGTTACCCTAACAACCTCCTTAATGAAACAGTCTGGTGCAAGTAACTTCACTATGCCATCTCAAATTGAAGAGTATTCTCTGGAAAGTCTAAGTGAGTCTAGTCAATGTCTGCTCCAGGTACAGTGGGGCCTTCCCTCCACCGTCACTTTGGGAAAAATCCTAAATATTATGGCCACTAAAGTCATCAACTGAGACAATTGAACCTAGGGGGACAGCTTGTGGTCCGATATACATGCAAGGGTAGAGTATCAAAGCTCAATCCCCTTGAAAGCTCCTCGACATGGTAAATCTCAGGTTTACTACCAAGTGATCCCAGGCTCCTCGACAATGGTTAATATGAGGTTTACCATTTGTATTACGTGCACATATTCTATCTTCACCAATGAAGTAGGTACGATTACCTCATTGGGTCCGATATGACCTCGTGCTTGAATCTTTTAAGAAGAGCTTCCCAGAGCATAATTGCAATAATTAGGTTTTTCCCTAATGCAAGATGTCACTTGTTTGTTTTATCTGCTTTGAAATTTTAATTACAACCTATTCCAAAGCAACAGCCCTAAGCTAAATTAGTGGAATGAGCCCTAGAAAGTGTAAAAAATATCTAGATCAATTTTATTAAGCATTGTAATGATTTGGATGTCATTTACATAAAGGGGTATGAAGATGAAACTTGATGATATTGTGACCGACTCAAAAATACTCAAAATGCATCAATATGGAAATGCAATTCTTTATTTCGATGAATTCTATTCAAGAGAAAGTTGAAGGACTTTTGGACTAAAAAAGTACAAGCTTCCTAAAACTTCACATAAGATTTATTTTTCATTAAGCAAACAATTTCATTTCCAAGCATTACCAATATCTCTTTGTAATGAAAAAAAATTCATTGATTACAAGGCAAGAAAATACAATTTGATGAACAAACAATTCTCAAAGGAAAATCAACTTATAAAAAACCCTAAAAAGTGTAAAAAAATCAAAGAAAATCAAAGCTCTTAATAACAATCCTAACTAAGATACCTATGAGTGTATTTTGATGATTTCTTTTAGTTGAAAGAAAACTAAATTGTTTTCCACTTGCACTAGAAGAAATGAAAGCATAAAAGACTAGCTTGACACAAATCACACTTCGGTAATCTAGAAATTTTCCTTTTCTCTAATGAGCAAGAAAAAATAACTCAAACAATTAAGGCTGACAAGAATCTTGGTGTCTCAAGAAGGAAATAACATAAAACCCGTGATATTTGGCAATGAATCTATTTTCCAAAAATAGCAATACATCAAACTAGGGAAAACCCTAACTGAATATGAAAAAAGGATGATTTATCAAAAAAGACTCTAAGGTGTTTAAGAAGAGTTCATAGAAAGACTCTGAGATTTGGTATAGATCAGGTTAAACCTTAAGAAATTAGTTATCTAACTCTGGAAGAGAAAATATTAATTTTTTCAAAATTTCTCGGGGTGCAAACCAGTGTGCATGCGCACTGAACTAAACTAGAAACTTTTGCAGGTTTGCGCTTTATTTACCACAGAAAATGGCGCAGGGTAGAGAAATGTTAGGAAAAACAAATTTAAGGCTTTCTTATTCAGAGAATCTAAAAGGTTTTATACCCAACCACACTCAAAAAAGTAAAACTCGGAAAGTTGGAATGTCAAACCAAACAAAATCAAAGGAAAACTAAGGTTGCCTTCCCCAACGGAGTCGCAATTTTTTTTTTTGGATTAATACCTCTTGCAGGCAAGAGCAATCTCCCTAGTACACCAACAAGTAACTAGAAACAAAATTTCAAAATTTCCCGAGCGGTGCGCAGGTTTTCAGTGCAAACCAGTGCACATGCGCACTGAACTAAACTGGAAACTTGCGCAGGTTTGAGCTCTATTTACCACAGAAAATGGCGCAGGGTAGAGAAATAGTAGGAAAAAAAAAAATTAAGGCTTTCTTATTCAGAGAATCTAAAAGGTTTTATACCCAACCACACTCAGAAAAGTGAAACTAGGAAAGTTGGAATGTCAAAACAAACAAAATCAAAGGAAAACTAAACTTGTCTTCCCCAACAGAGTCGCCAATTGTTTTTTGGATTAATACATCTTGCGGGCAAGAGCAATCTCCCTAGTACACCAACGGGTAGCTAGAAACAAACAACCATTTGAATACCTCTTTCTCTAAACTATTAGCATTCATATTATTATAACTTAGAAATGAGGAGGTTATGCTCCTACCTTTCAATGAGACATTAGATGTAGCCTTTTGCCTTTCACTCCAAAGAAATCCTTCAATGCTGGGAAGAACCTGCAATCACAAACAATGCAAAGGATCAAAGAACCTACAGTATATAATAATAAAAAATACCAGTTCAACTTAATGATCAAGGAGACTAAGTATTGACATCATTTCAATGAATTTAGAAACAAGACAATGAGAGAAAGATATTCATATGTATTATCAAGAATCAAAAAGAGAAATATTACAACCCGAGCCTTGATGTTGTACAATTTATCACGTATGTCTGTGCAATTGTATCCTCGGTTTGGCAGGCCTTCCTCTCTAGAATGACTAACATAGATTTATCTTCAATGAACTCTTGTGTACGAAGGTGTGATATTCAATGTACAATCAACTACCAACTTAGTATCTACCCTTAAACCTAAAACTTTAGCTCAATTTATAGAGAGATTGAGGAGGTTTTAGATCCATCAAGAGAGGGATGATATACTTCAATGAATGTATTAGGGTTCCTTTAGCCAAGGGATAAGCTCTATGAGTGGAGGGATATAGCTTTAACTAGCGCGACTCTAGAGGGTTCTAGTTGGGAGAATATTCACTCGACTAGGCTTCTAGAAATTAATTTTTTGTATTTACTTCCTTTTACGGGGGTGCGCAATTTTTATTGGCGAACATAGCGGGGGTCGTCGCGACTAATAGAATAAGTATCGGCGCATGTGCAAGAAATTGTCACAAAAAGCGCGCAGGTAACTTTTTAAAGGTTTTAAAGAGATTTTTTTCTAGTTTCCAAGACTTGGTTCAAGAACATGAATTTTTTTTACTTCTAAGGAAGAATGGATATGAATGGTGATAGATCCATAATGATAGTCAAATGTCATGGTGAAAAAATAATGTGTAACATAGAGGCATCAAACAATTCAACCACCATAACAAACTCCCACATATAAAACAACATCACAGCAGAGGCCTTGGACCATAGTAGTTTTTAATGCCTCGACTTAGTCTCCACACCGGTCTGCAAACACGGAAATGCATAAAATTTAGAACTGACACTCATACACACCAGGGACCGAGAATCACTCCAAGGCTAAGGATGATAGAAATTTGGCAGACTGCATAAATGGCAGAGGGGAGTTACAAGGGAAAAAAAGCTAATTTGGGAGTTGGCTCTGATACCATGTCAAGTCAAGAGGTAACTCCACAAGATGAATTGTGATTTTGCATTAAGGGTGAACACAAATATATACATGGAGGGAGAGACTCTTGGGATTCATCTCCCAGTATCTCTTCATATTCTAGCTTTCATTATTTTTTATTTACATTATTTTACATTTTCACCCAATCCCAAGGATTAGGTTTCAACAGCTCCACTGTGTTTTTCCTATATTAAATTATTTCTCATGGAGAATTTTGGAATAAAAATTATGTTGTATTTAAATAATAAACCAACTTGAATCATATAACTATACCACTATTTTTTATTTTTGCTTATAATATTTTTACACG
Organism: Pinus albicaulis; assembly: GCA_034641835.2. Classification (NCBI taxonomy): domain Eukaryota; kingdom Viridiplantae; phylum Streptophyta; class Pinopsida; order Pinales; family Pinaceae; genus Pinus; species Pinus albicaulis. The sequence goes on along the minus strand of CM076577.1, from coordinate 1,124,075,977 downwards.
TTGCATATGCTTCCCTGAAATAAACATCATTCTCATATATTTATTTGAGCTTATAAAATCCTGTAACGTAAAAATGAAATTCCTGTAGAATTAAATTGATTCTACTTAATCTATCTCCTACTCTATTTGATGAACCATTGCTGTGCTTTATTACAAAAGTAAAATTTGGTAAAAAATCAACCCATGTAGCATGTCTTTGGTTGAGTTTTGGTTGATTGTTTATAAATTGAAATACATTATTGTCAGTGAATAAAATGAACTCCTTTGGAATTATATAATGTCGCCACTTCTTTAAAGCTTGCACAACAACATAAAATTCCTTATCATATGAGGAGTATTTTTTCTTTGTTTCATTTAATTTCTCACTGAAATAAGTGATTGGGCATCCTTATTGCCTTAAAACCACTCCAATAGCACCATCGCATGCATCTGTGTCCACTTGAAATATTTCTAAAACCAAACAACACTAAAATTGGATGTTTTATGATTTTTTCTTTAGAAAACTAAAATTTGTATCGGCTAGTATAGTCCACTTAAATAGTTGATTAATTTTCTTAATGGTTTTAATAATTGGTGCACACAAAATGTTGAAGTTTTTAATAAATTTTCAACAAAAACTAGCAAGTCCATGAAAACGTCTTACCTCATATACATTTCATGGAACTAGCCAATTTATAAATTTGTTTGGATGCATGTCCAATCCATATTTGGAAATAAAAAAACCTAGATAAACCAATTTCTCCTTCCTAAAATTTCACTTTCTTAAATTTATCAATGAATTTTCTTTTTGTAGTATGCTCAGAAATTTATGATGGTTGATGCTTCTAACATGAGGTAAATTTATTGGTAAATTTTCCACAATAATATCAACAAACTAATCTAACATATTTATAATTTACTCTGACAAATCATTTAAATTTGCGTTGTAAGAATTACCAGTAGCTTCACAATTAAAGAAAAATATATTTCTTCTTTTTTTTCTTCCTGCGATAGCTCCTTTCCAATCATAAGAAACACGTTGGGACCTACTTCTTCTTTAGTTTCTTCATCTGATAAAGCTAATAGCACATTCTTTTTCCCATCCTTCTCAAAATTGTAAGTATTTTTTCTACCATCATGTATGGCCTTCATGTCATATTTCCAAGGCCTCCCCAAAAACACATGGCAAACATCCATCAACATTATATCACAAATAAATTCATCCTTATATTTTCCAATCTAAAAATATACTTTACACTACTAATTAACCAACACTTTGTGTCCTTTTTGTAGCCAAGATACTTTTTAAGGATGAGAATGTGTGGTTCTTTTTAAATTTAATTTCTCTACCATTTCAACACAAACCAAATTATGATTACTTTCTCTATCAATGAAAATTTTGTAGCACTTACCCTTTAAAATAAATATGGTTCAATATAAACCTCTTCTTTGAGATGATTCCTTAACTTCCTTCTCATATTTTTGTCAACAATTTGTTCATTAGTCATGATTATTAAAATTTTGGCACATCTTCAATAACAACTAGGTTTTCATTTTCTTCCACTGCTTCGACAACCTGGGCACCTCTCTAACATGCTAATACATTCTCGGGACATTCCCATGAAATATGTCTGATTTTTTCACATCTAAAACATCTAGGTTGATAGTCTCTTCCTTGACCTCTACTTTTGGAGTATGATCTTCTCCCTCTCATAATGATCCCATCATAATGCTCACTCCTAATGTTCCTACAACTCAGTACACAAATGCAAACTTCAAAAAGTCTCATTTAAATATAACCTCAAGTATTGGGGAGTTGAACATGATTGTTTCTAGGGCTAGAGAAACATTGAATCAGAGCCCTTTTCTCTGATTGGAACTTGTCCAACATCTCCGGCACAACATCCTACAACTAATACACCACAGCGCACTGTCATTCACATGTGGCACCCTCTCATTCACATTGGAAACCAATCCTTGCTTGTAAAACAAAACTACATACAACCACATAATATCAAGCTTAGCCTCCATAAAGACACTGGAACTCAAAAAAATAAATCCAAAAGAAATTAATATCGACCCTAAACCAATTGATGGTTGAAGAGAATTACTACATCTATTATAGAAGAAGAAGAAGAAATAATTTTAACATCTACGAGGCTAAATATAACATATGGTATAGATTTCTTCTCCATCTGGCTCTTGTATTCAACCATTTTCCTATGAAGTCTCACAATAAACGCTCCCATCTTCTTGACAAACCCCCCGTTGAATATATTATCCCAAGAGCTAGCTACTAGAATATTTGCATAACTTGCCATGTTGTCTTTAAAGGCCTCGCATTCTAAAATGAAACGATTTTCTGTTTCCACTTTTCTAAAAGAGAAAAAAATACATACTCTTTCCTCCCACACTTATTTTGGCCTTTTACAACACCCTGTTTCACAACATAGTTGATGAGAATTAGTCCATAGTTGAGCAATAAGAATTTTGTCTCTCCAAGCAATATTTGCCCCTATGTACACTTTTTGTTGATGATTATGAGTGGGATTAAACTCTTCATTATAGTAATTTTTCTTTCTCCCTAACTCCTTATCCCAAGTACATTTATGGAACTTGTCCATAAAAGAAACTTTTATCTCTTTATTGTTTGTGGGACACATGCTCAAGAAAATACCCCATTTACTAAACCATTTTTTATTTTTCCCCCATCCAAATCTTATTTCTTTTGCACAATATGTCATTAAACAAAACCTTAGGCCATCTGCCCTCTTCCATTTTCTCATTTTTTTTAAATACGTTATGACTCGCACCATAGAAATTGCTTCAATAGGAGCAGCCCATTTTTCACTTAACAAGATAGCTTAAGGAACTACACTTTTAATTTTGAATTTGTTTGTAATCAAACACTTTTGAATTTTATCAATTTGTTTGTACTGCATGTCAGATGTATTGTTGGCCCACATTTCACAACCATAGATAATCACCAGAATCACTAAAATCCCAAAAAGAGTTAGAGTGGTTTTCCAGTCCCATAACTCTACCTCTCTACACCTATTTCGAAAATCATAAAATTCTTTCCAACCCCCCAAAGTTATTTTCTTTCTATATCCATCTCAGCTTAGATTTATATTGAAGTCAATTCCGAGGTATTTTTAGTTTGCAAATTCTTCCACAATGTTTCCTTCAAAGTAGAACTTATGCTGGTTATCTTTTCTTTTGTTAGAGAAAGCCAATACTTGTGTCTTGCTAATATTGACTTGTATCCCCACCCTTCTACAAAAATTCTCAAGGGAAAGTAAGTGTTCTTGTAAAATAAGAGTAGATTTAGCAACCAGAATAAGGTCATATACGTACAAAATAAACCTTATAACACACTTGCCCAAATGGATATTATCACCCCCTTGGGAATTTAGCGACTCTTCAAGCTTATCGATATATAAACCAAAAATGTTAGGAGACAATGGGAAACCTTGCCTTATCCCGATATCACTTCTAAAACTTTCATAAATGCCTACTGAAGTTATAATTTTACTTTCACCTCTTCATACATCCTATGCACAGTTGCTCTCAAATGCTTGGGAACCCCAAGTTCCTCCATTTTGTGAAAAATCTTATCCCTAAGAACCGTCTCAAAGGTTTTTATGAAATCAACAAAACAACAAAAGTATTCTTCCTTTTTCTCCCAAAATTTTTCAATGATGTGCCTTAAAGTTATACCATGATCAACTATGGAATGTTTAGGTCTAAAACCTGCTTGCCCTTTAGCACGTTTATCTCTTTCTTCTACCCACTTTTTTATTTATTTTCTAAAATTCTTCCAAATAACTTTGCAAACAAGGGGTTTATCATTATGGTCCTATAATTTGAGGGACAATTTATGTCTCCACTCTTGAAAAGAGGTATTTCTAGACTAGTTGTCTAATCTGTGGGGAACCCTATTGTATGATGTTATTGAAAATTTTTGTAATGTGAGGTGAAATCATTTTTAAGCCCCACTTTATATACTCTACTTGGAGTTCAGCTGAGTATTTTTCTTTTCCAACACCCAACTTCTTGATACCCATCTCTACCTCTTGCATCATGAAGAGTTTTGAATCAGTGTTAGCCAAGGGAGGAGGGTCAACCTTGGGATCTTGTTGATAAAGTTGTCTTGCATGGTCAAACCATTTAGAAGTTGTAATATTTTTTTTAGTTTGCATCTTTCTCAGTTGGAGCTCCTTTCAAATTAATTTGGGGTTATTTTTCCCAGAGAATATTAGTTCTTCTCTCCTCAAAACCATGAAATCAACCTTTTTCTTTCTTAATATCTGCTTGTAACTTTGAGATTTATGTTATCCTTGATTGACTATTTCCACATTCACCTTTCCTTTTTGCATTCCTCGTCTTTGAACCAAGAATTAACCGAAAAGAAATTTGTTTCAGACTTCTTAATTTTTTCTATTTTGCACTCTGCAAGTGTGCTCTAAATTAAATGTGTTAATTCATGACTATGAAGGTCGTGAAATGGGATTTTATCCTTCTCAAAGAACCTCTCGAGCATTATTTTGAAGGTATTACAATTTTTTGGAGTCAAAATAAATTTTTCCCTTTGGGATATTTTATTGGACACACTAAGTTTTTAACCCTAACTACTTATTTCATGTCCAAGAGACACTTAAATAAATAGGCTTGTGATCTGATTTTGAGTCCCAAAGTTGATCTCCAATCAAAACTTCGTCCATTTTCTCACACAAACTATGTGAGAAAATTACATAATCTATTACACTTGGTACATTGTAAGTATTGCAAGTTAAATTACTATACTTTTCCCATCTATTCAAACCATTACAAATGACTAAATAGAAATCCCCACATAGAGTAAGAAATTGTTCACAAAAGATATTGTAGCCCTTATCCTCTGAAATTCTTTCCCACTAATGATTACTATTTTTTGTAATCCAGATAGGGTCATGGTCTTCTTTACAAAAAATAATGCTAGCTTGCTCACTTGCAGTCCTAGCATTGAAATCAACCACTATAAGGACTTCACCTAACTGAGAATATTTTGTAATATCTGATTTTAAGGCTGAAAAGGGACCTTTGTGGTCAAGCCCCCTACATTTTAATATTTTTGAAACTTGTGGTGCAAAATAGCATGTTGCAATTCTGATGGGATTTCCATTTTCTGATATTTTAAACCAAAAGAATTGTTTATTTGAGTCTTATTTTTCTAGCTGAATGAAACGACCTTAGTTTTCTCTCACTAATACCATGATACCCTCATGTCCTTTTCCATTCCCTCTTACCTTGTTCCACATTTTCATCTTCTTGTACCCTTCAAACAAGGGTGTCTTGCACCATTTATGCTCATTTGTTTCTATGAGGAAATTATGTCTTTATCTTCTACAATAGGCCCTAACCCATTTGCTCATCTCCATGGGTAACCTCTGCATTTTCAACAAACCAATCTTAAGGAAAATTGGGTTTGACTTGATTTCTATTTGTTTTTACATGCAAGACTCATATTTGAGCCTTTGTCCATGCTTTCCCATACTAACCTTGCTTCCTTATCTCTTGCTAAATAGTTTGTTGTCTCTTCTTTATTATCATATTGTTGCCATATTTTGGAAGGAGGTCCAAATCGCGCTATCACAACTTTACCTTTATAAATCCATGCTCTCTTTCCCTAATCTCTTATTTCCCGAACCTTTAAAATTTCCTCACTTGTGTAAAGAAAACGACCCTCTATTTATATAAAACTGCAGGAGTCTAGAATTTAAGAAAGTGGTGACGTATGGAGTAACTGAGCATTTAATATTTTAAACAAGTGAAAAACTTAGTAAGTACACTAATGCCCCTGAGAATCTAAAGAAGAATGAGAACACTAATGAAAATGTACAGCGGATTTCCAGGGATTTCTTGGTCCCACCCTTGTATTTAGTTTTATTTAATTCACTATAAACAGAGAAAACCATGAGCCTATAACTAAGAAATCAATGATTATGGATAGCATGGAAAAATCATGGGGTTTTGTATTTTAGAGCAAACTCAAGGAAGGTTTGAGATTATCATTGATTGGGGTTGAAATACATTTCAAAACAAACTCACTCTTTTCACAGTTAAAAAGAAGGATTTTGACGATTTTGCACTTTTTTAAAATTGTATTAGTGTGACGGGAAATTTTCTTATCAAATCCCCTCCCTAGCATGAACCTGGTCTGGTCAAAGCATTTAAAATGAATAAGCAATCAAATTAAGAGAGGGGTGTGATTGTTATTTTTTCATTTATTTAATATTTGAAATTTGAAATTATTATTATTATTTCAAATTTATTTTATTCAATAACATTTGATAAGACATTACAAAGACATTACAAAATGACATTGATATGTTGTTAATTGAAATTTCTCATTATATTCTCAAATATTTTACATAAACACATGGTAATATGATGGACGTTATGAATATAAAAACGCATAGGCTAAACTAGGTTAAACCAACCACGTCTTTGCCTTGAAAAATAATGGGCATTCTTGCATGATTTTGAGAAATTATGGCAGAATGTTTTGGAAATCTAGGTTAAAATTGTCAAGCTTCGGGATTTTGGGTTCCCTATGGGTTCTTGATGGTGTTGAATCCATTTCCACTATAAAAATCAATTCAAACACTCCTACAGTAGGATTTATGGATAATTTCTCACCGGATTTCAGTGAAAAATTGGACATCCTGGAAAAATTGTGGCCATATAAAAATAAATAATAATATGTTATTGAGTATTTTATTGTTAGTGAGTGATATTTATAAAGGCATATTTTCATACGAAAAAAAATGTCAGAATACAGCCTTTTTTCTCAAAAAAATTGAGAGTAGAAGTGCTTGAATCATGTGTTGATGGTAGAAATGGATTCAGTACCATAAAAAACCCTTGGGGCACCCAAAATATTGAAACTTGATAGTTGTAACCTGGATTTCCCAAAATTCCTATTGGATTTTATCAAAATCTTGTTGGCATTTCCATTTTTTTTTCCGGTGAAATTTGAAGTCTCATTAGACTACATGAGTTAGAAAAGGATGAAGATATTGATTATGATTGATATGTGTTAAAATGAATATTTTTTATTCAAATTTAAGAAGATAAGAGATTATTCTGAATTATTTAAAATTTTATTTCCATACTCTAAAAATATTAAGAGAAGTGTTTCAAGATTAGGTCATAATTTTGTTGAGTTCAAAAATTGAGAAAATTGGTAGTGTAAAGAATATTTTGAAATTTATATTTAATGTAATTTGGACAATTTAAGAGAAATTACTTTTCATTTTCAACCATTTTAATGTCATAAAGGTGACATGCTCTTTCATCCATAGTGTTTTGGGAATTAACCTAAATCTAGTTTCACTATGGAATTCATGAGAATTTGTTCTTATTTGAACACTACTTATTTTTTTCAATATGGTAATTAACATTAAAATAAAAAATAAAAATTGATTTTAGAGATTTGGATTGATTACATCAAAATAATATCTTAGTTTATTTTTTCCCTCTAAATCTTTGTCTCCCCACAAATTTTCTTTAAATTTTTATGTAATGATATTTTTAATGTTATCCTTATTATGAACAATGCACAATTTCTACTTAAATTTTTATATAATAATATTTTTGATATTATATTTATTATGTGTGTTTATTATGCACAATGATCTCTCATTTATTTCCAGTTTTGTAGTCAAGACTAAGAATATTAATGTCATCCTTGCTTTAGCCTAAGGTGATTTTGGCTAGAGTTAGAAGGAATTTTAAGAAACATCTTGCTTTTGATGTTGTTTAACCTCTTACTGTACATAAGATACTTAATCATAACCATGCTTTCATTGGGAGAGGGCTTCTTTCAATGAGAAGGATAATACATGGTGTATCTCCTTTAATCTTAAAATTATATATTTTAAACACTTGGATAATGGCAGAAGTGTCCTCAAACACATTATTTTATTAATCAGGAAAAGAAAATATAGTAAAATAATTGCAAGAGTTTACACCGGTATACTCCAACACAATTGCAATCAAGAGAATGAGCTATATATAAGCTAAATGTCCTAACCTATTTTATTTATTAATCAATTATTAAAATAACAAGTGTCCATTTACAATAAATATCCTCCTAACAAATCTACGAACTTGTTTCTTATATTAGAGCCTAAGATATGACATTTTTCTAGATGTCATATCTTTGAAACTAATTTTATTTCTAAATATTCTCTAATATTTTATTAAATATTCCAAATATTTAAATATTATATTCTAACCTTTAAACTATGATGTTTGTATTTTTGGACCATCTAACATTGGATTTGTTATATCTTCCTCAATGACTTTATCCAGATATTGTATAGGTTATATGTTCAAACCAACATAACTCAAATAATACTAGATATGAAAAACACTCTATGAGAAGGAAAAACATAATGAATTTGTCTAATATGGTTTGTATTTCTCTATACATGAATCTTAATATGTAATACATATCAAGAAGTAGATTGGCAAAAAAACTCCCCAAGAAAATATGTTTTATATTGTGCAAAATTCATGTCTGTTGTCTTGCTTTGGATTTTCTAAATAGCAGTAATGTCTATTGTGCTTGATGATTCCATCATGGTAAAATGGAAAGAATATAATAAATATTGATATTGTTAGATGAAAGACTAGAAACAATAGTCAATTAGTCAAAATTAGATAATACTTGTATTGATATTATTACAGAGAAAAAACAAATGAGAAATAGTGAAGTTAATATAAAAGGATAAAATTATGTTAAATGAGACTTGAAATTTTTTTTAGTGCTTGATGATGCCATCATGGAAGCATGACACGAAACTAAGAAATATGGATATTGTTAGAGGGAATACTAGAAACAATCGTCAATTAGTCAAAAGTAGGTAGTAATTGTATTGATATTATTACATAGAAAAAACTAGGAAATAATAAAGTTAATAGAAAAGGATAAAATTATGTTAAATGAGAGTTTAAATTGTGTTAAGTGATTGATGTTTTTATTTATTGTTTTTAAGAAAAATCACATCCCGCAAGCAAGTAATTATGTTGTAAGCCTCGTAAATACTTTCCTATGTAATAGTTTTTTTGGGAGAAAGATTTTAATGATTTGTCCTTGGTAGCTTGTATTGAAATTTCCATGAATGAAACACAATCAACAATGAAACAGATTGAAATAAAGAATCCAAGTTTATCTTAAAATGATTAAGATTGAATTTTGAAGCATAAGATTCTGTCTGTAATTAATTTGTATCAGTATGTGGAGACATTTGAATAAATTATAATGTAAGACTAAGAAATTTGACATGTAAGAGAGAAAAAAAAAATATATTAATTATAAATATGAACTTAGAACTTCGAGTATAATATGATTATCAGTGATGACAAGGGAAATTTTAATCTCAACAACTTGTCTATTAATGCCTTTTAGAGACTGCACTTACAAATGGACCAAGATCTCACTTGGTTAATCAAGTAGAGTGGCTTTTAGGTATTTTAATAAACCTTGAGATCATTAATTTCACTAATACCTCCCTCTTTCACCAGCTAAGTTATAAGCCATATGTTATAGTATTTATCATTCATCACTAATTGGCGCTAGGGATTGGTGGTGCAAATCAAGGAAGGATTCTAAAAAGGAAATGAGCATTTAAATCTCATGTACACTTTTTACTTATGAATTTCTCTTGCAGTCTAATTAGGTGGTTTACTAAGCTTGCCTTAGGTGCTTAAAGAAAAATAATTTCTTGGAGTGAGACTAAAACTACCTATTAATTAACAATTTCACCTATAGTCTAATTTTTTGGTTTGATAAGCTTAGATTAGGAGCTTAAAGAAAAATAATTGCTTAGAGTGAGACTAAAATTATTTTTCAATTAATAATTTCTTAATAAGTGAAGTAATTTAAGAATCCTAAATCTAGGAAATAGCTCTAACACTATATAAATTGTAGACAAAATAAATTTAAAAAATCAATATTAACTTTGTATATATAAATCAACAACAATTTCAAGATAGGTGCATTTGTTAGTAAAATAAAGGTGGCATGTTAGTTAAATACTAATTACATGGTACTTTGTGTACTTAATGCAATGGCCAACTGAATTGAAAACTCAGTGGATATTAGGGCCCTAAAAGATAATGATACTCACATTATGCTACAAATCCAAAAAGTCTAAGTCAAAACAAATTCAACATGGCAACATTTACCCTTATGAAACTAGTTTTTTAATTAGCAGTTGAATCTAAATATAATATGAAATTTGGTACAACGTGAGCAATGTAGAAAGTTGGTGAAACATATATATATATATATATATATGGTTTAAAAATTGGGGAGGGAACTAAAAAAATATAAAAATTTGAGTATTAGTTTTACAAACCCACAATCTATTCAAAAAATTATTTTCAAAAAAGCATTTAGAAATTATAAAATTGTAAGAGGAAATATAAAGAATGAACAATTATATAGGCTACTTAGAAAATGATTGGTAGTAGATCTAATAACAATGTTGTTTAACAATTGTAAAAGATAGCATATATGTAAATGATATTGTATATATGATTAACATATGCTAGATGCAAACTAGAAATGAGCATAGAGTATTATTGATATTATTGCAAAAAGAAGCAAACAAATGATAAAGAAATTAATAAGAAAGTTAAAAAATGGAAAGGGAGTTGAGGGAGTGGAAGGTTGGGCGGCTAACCCCTAGCCACCCCATCCCTCTATTTTGTGCCTCCCTTCAATAGTGTCGTCGCGGTTTTCCTCTTTTGTGGAGCATCCAGAGTTGTTTATGTGCAGGTTTCATGGTGGTGTGCATGGTTCATTATGGCCTCTCTATCTGCACGTGTTTTTGTCGCAGTCCTTTTCATCAAGGTTGTCGTTGTCAGAGTTCTAGTCTGTGTTGCTCGAGGTCTCGCTTTGATGTGTCGTTATTTTCTTTTGTCATTTTTTCTTATGCCATTATGGTTCGATGTTCATGTTTTCTCGTAGGGTTTTCCATGGTCTTGTTGTAGGGCTTTATTGCCTTGTTATTGTTTATTTCTGTTACTTAGTTTTGGTCATTTCGCTAGGGTTTCTTGGGCATCCTATGCCCAATTTATGAATGATTTTCGTCTACAAAATTTATGCCTTGTATAAAATGGGGCAGTTTCTTTTCTCTTATTAAAAATAAAAATAGAAATAAAATAATAAAAAATAAAGTTGAAAAACTATTTCATGAAAGATTTTTAATTTTGTTATCTGATTGAAACTCGCATTCTTGATTTTCAACCCTAGTGCAAAGAATCTCTTTGGTAAATGTATAGAATAATGTAGAAGAAACATAAGTGCAATTATAAGAGTTGATAGTTTTATAAGTATATGGAAAGTGAGGATTAATTAAAGGGAAAGGGATTATAATATAAACATAATTGGTATCTATTTCACTACTAGAGGCACATGAATTTGCAACATATACAAGGAAAAGTCAGGGTTCTTTTATTACCAAAAATAGTTGTTGATATTTTACAATATTGGCACTAGGAAAAAATGGGTAACTAGTGACAAAATGTGATATTGTTTATGTGAAGAAAAGACACAATGAAAGGGAACAAAGGTTTCAATTTTTTAGAATAGACAAATGCCAAAGAAGGATTTTAAAGGAACTATTGACAATGCTAGAAATTCAGCAACCAAGGGGGTCTCCCCGATGTGAAGTCCCAATTAGACCTCAAAATGTTTGGAATAGGAGCCCCATCTGGGGTATCAGTCCAGATTCCATATATTCTTATATATTTTCCTTGGCTGCAAAGTTCAGTACAAGAGAGTAATGCACAGGTAATCTCAGATCAACAAGTGAGTATGCCTTATAAAATTTTCAGCTGCAGATAATATCAAGGTCCTCCTATTGAAAGGGAAGAGAAAAGTTGGCCCTTTAAAGATAAGTAATAATACTAATCTAGAAAAGGCACAAAAACATATACATATGGATGAATCGTTGATCAACTAGAAAAATTGTTCACAAGGAAGAAAATATTATTAAATAAAATACAACACACCTTCAATAACAGAAGTACCAAACCATCAAAATAGTTCAATTTCCTTAGTACAGATGAAAACAACATACATCGCAAACATTTAAAGAATAATATTACAATATTCATGACATATGCATCAAAGCGTGATGGCTCAACGAGCTTCTAAATTAATTTAAAGTTTCAAGATACATCAAGACAGTGAACACCACTAGCCCCAATAGTGGAGCATTAGAGAAATCACATGCTCCTCCAAAATAACTATATTTCTCTATAATGCCTAGTGAAAAGTCATTTGCATGAACATTGAGGGTGTATATATAACAAATGGGATGATCATTCACCTCCCTTATGACTCTTCGACTACCCTCATGATTGTTTGACTTCTCTATAACCTTTTGACTCCCACATGACTTTTCACATTACATGGATGACCCTTGGACTTCCACTTTACATTTCGTTTTCCAATATAAAAATTTACATAATCCATAAATGATGTGGCACATGAGGACTCATGACATGGATTGAATGATGACATGGAAATTTCATGTCACTCTTTGTTGCTGCTATCTTTGAGTCTTCTTGGCATATAGTGCATGTTCTTCTTCTTCCTCCTCGTGAATTGAAGATAAGGAGTCTTCAATTTGATCTTGATCTTCTATCTTCATGAGAGATATGCTTTGTTCTTCATATCTCCCCTCCAAAGGTTTTTGAATCAGATTTAGTAATCATGCAGTCCTAATCTTTGGTCTTCATTTGTAATCCAGTGTTCATTCATCTTCTTACATGATTATCATCTTATCTCCTTAACTCCTTAGGTGTCTTTTAGCATGGTCTCTTTCTCCATCTCCTCCATCTTCATCATTTCATGACATAATAGAATACTTGTGACTGGAATCCACCCATGACAAGACAACATCAGTCCGATAAACCCCTAGCATAAGATGCTTCATGAAATCACTCGTTAGGGATGAAGCTGATGCTTGGTTGAGTGACTGACTCATGGATTTCTTGGTTCTATAGGCCAAGGTCTGGGACTAAGGCTTGAGACTACGCAATGTGCAATTCAGGATGGCCAAGGTCAAAGGATTTCATAGTTGAGTGACTCAAGGACTCAAGTTGGAGGCTTGAACCTTGATATTGTGCAATGTGCAGTTCCGGAGGACTAGTCCAAGGGACTTCATAGTTTAGGGACTCAAGGTCTCAATATAGACGCTCGAGGCTTGATATTGTGCAGCTTTCATTTCTTAAGGCCTGGGCTGAGTGAATACATAGTTGAAGAACTCAAGAGGTCAATATTGAGGCTTGAAGTGGACCAATGCATAGTTCATATAGAAGAATAAGCTGAGATATTTTGCATTTGAGGGGATCAAGGCCCCAAGCTTGAGGCTTTAGGCTTGAAGTTTCCAAATGCATAGTTTTGTGGGGAGAGAGGGCAAGTGATTGCATAGTTCTGCAGTTCAAGAGCTCAAGGTTGAGGCTTGATGCTTGATATTATGCAGTACGCAGAGAAGGCTGGCGGGAAGCAAGGATTGTGTAGTTCTAGAGCTCAAATACTGGGACTAAGCACTGATAATATGCAGTTACAAGAGCAAGTTTAGCTCTTGAGGGTTGAGACTGCATAATGTGCAGTTCAGGAAGGCTAGGTAAACTCAAGTTTCCTAGGAATGAAATTTTTCGGATAAGGCTAAGTGTAGGATTAGTGATGCTCAAGTGAGTAAAGAAAAATTTATAGATCATGATCACACACTTAGAACAGTCGATGAAACTACATTTATCACTCCTAAAAAAATAACAACATGATTCCATCAATGTGACAATCATGCACCATACCTCTCCATGTGCGACAACAAAACTAATGACACTTATGTGATAGTGCATGAAACATTGGGAATGAGTGTAAAACATGTCTACATGACTAGTAGGACTCATCAACACCAAATTCACCCCTTGAAACAAGAAAAAAATCCACTTTACATGATAAGCGACACTACCCATGCCAAAAGACAACATTTTCTATATAAAGATAAAAATGTGAACGACACTTGTGATATGTGAAAGACAGTGAAAAAAACACATGGCAGAGCCAAGATAACATTAAAATTACACTAATTAAGATGAAATAAAGTGAAGGGTATAGTCAAAAACATGAAAGAGACACTTGGGAAAGTGAAGGCGCACAAAAGTGACAGTTTAGAAAACTCAACGAAACGAAAGTAAAATCATATCCAAAAGTGAGAGATTTTCAATGAAAGTGTTCACTAAATGTCGACATGGGTTGATCATTACACAGGCACAATCTGGATGGACTATGATATGCCATACAAGCTTGTGTAAAATAATTCACTCATGAACTTGTTGCAGACTGCGCATGTGCGAGTAGGTGACTTCAACACTTATAATCCAAGAGGGATCTCAAATACTTAAAAAGGAATCAGTTGAACAAGAAGTGACTACAGGACAACCGATCACAAGATTCTTACTAGGCTCCAAAACTCAAGTTTAGGAAAAAATTTAGAGGGTGTTTTTCGCAGAAACTACATGAAATAAAAGGAAAATAGCATGATGGTCAATCTAGTAAGTAATTAATGTTCTAAAGAGAAATTATATTTTCACAATGATGCCAAAAAGTGGTTTAATATTTAACTAGTGTTACTTGTTGCTTTGGTTGAAAGCAATACTAGATTATGGATTTGCATAAATCAAACAAATTTTCTAGTGCATTATTATCCTACAAGATGTATATCACTAATTATTACCATATGCTAAGCACATCCTAAATTGGCTTTATGTTTTTTGTTATAGTGATCATAAAGGAAGCCTTACTTTTAGGAGTACTATAAAATATTTTCTTCTAGTTTCAAACATTAGATTATGTGTGGACAAACTTGAGTTGATGATATAAATTTTACAGAGAATGAAAGGAAAGGAAATAATATCATTGGAAACACACACATTGAATTATTATGAAAGCACAATAATATAGTGAATCCTAGCTATGAATTAAAGAAATAGAAACTGGCTAGAATGAGGGTAACTTATCTTTGAAGAAAGAGGTCTCGGATACCCTTATTTTAAAATTTTCATTAAAAGAGATTGAAACTTACCTTTTAACATAAATTACTAATCCTAAGAGGCCAAAAACCTAACCCTATAAGATGAAGCACCAAAATGATTGTAGGCCTTAAGGCGGTTAGTTGTTATATCAACTTCTTGGGGGTGCAACATTTGCATAAGATATCCATTTGGTGTGCATAGTAGCTTGTTTGAAAGATATAAATGAGAGGTACAAATTTTTTGTAGGCTTCATAAAACTTATGGCAAACATGGGCCCTCAAATAAAAATAAATAAATAAAATTAAAAATTAGAAAACATTTAAGGCCTCAAAATGACCCTTGAAGTGTAGGACATGAAAGCTATAGATAAAAAGAAATATGGAGAATCGTGTTCAATTAGTGAAAGAGGTGGGTGGACACTAATTTCAATTTGGATCAGTTGAAGGAAAATTTGGTGAAATCATAGTTGTATACAATTGCGAGAAAATCAATACAGGGAGATCAATATCTTGGGAAGGAATTTGGGAAGCTTCCTTGCAACATTCTTAGATTCATCTTATGCACCAACAGAATATTGATGGTATTTCTATATGAGGATGATGAAAAATATTTGTATCCCCTTTCACTAACTTTAACATATGTGATAACATTTATTTAATATTTAAGCTTTTTATCACAAGGAAATATTGCAGCCACCATTTTGTGATAGCCTACTCCAGAAAGAAATTGAGAAGAATAAGAGAGAAACTTTAATGTTGAAAATTATCTTTAAGTCGATCAAGATATTGTTAATGTTTAAATAGAGCAAGGACCATCACTAATCTCCTTCATTTTATTGTTTATAATTCATCTCTTAATCAAATTAGGATATAGGAGCATGCACAAGGACATATGAAATTTGTGTAAACAAAATATTCAAAAATAGTTAATTCCCCATAAAAATACAAGTGAATAAATGTATTTTTAAACATTATAGATGTCAACAAGTACTTTATCAAGTGTAAAAGAAAAATGGATGGAATGCATGATCATGGATATGGGAACATAAGGTATTCAATCATTTCACTCAATATATATGTATTTTGATGATAAATCATTTCAAGGAGAGATCGCTTGTAACATATGTAAAATGATATTAAATTTATTACCATAAAGTAATAATAGTTTTAGGAAGATTCTTATTATTATTAATATGTAGTAATGATAAGCCATTGCCTTTGCCAAGAATATGACTTATCACTATTCCATATTTGTATATGTACACTCACTGTATTTAAAAAAAGTGATATATATATATATATATATATATATATATATATATATATATATATATATATATATATATATCTGTGTCTGTGTCTGTGTCTGTGTCTGTGTCTCTGTGTCTGTGTTAGCTTCAAATTCGTAAAGTACATGCTTTGAATTATTACATATTAATGGCCAAAAGGAGGGATTCTTATTCACGATAACCTCTAAGGAATCAAACATTATCTGTTGGTGGTGAAAGAACCTTTCAAATTAAAAGGGCATGTAAAATCCCAGATGTTATTTTGGTGTATATTGGAAAACAAATTTCCCACGGGAGAAAATCTGAAAAAACGATCTTACTATGGTCCCTCATGGTGTGCATTATGTAGAGAATCAGAGGAACAACTGAACACCTATTCTTATCTTGCCAAGTCATCAAAAAAATCTAGAACTCCATGTAATAGGGACTTCCCATATCCATAAATTTGCGAGGAGGAAATATTTTACAACCCTGGGAATTCTGGTGGAATGAGATCACATCACTCAAACAAAGAAACGTATTGGGGCCTATGGATTGGAAGAAACAGAAATATTTTTCATGACTCCCCCTTTTCCCCGAAACATACTTCAGCACAGATCTATGCCATATACTCTCTTCTCCCAGATGATGAAAACCCATCTTCTTCTCGTTCTATATCAATGGAAGGAATTTACCACTCTATCTTTTGGAGATACTTTTATGGCTCCTCACAATAAGGTCTTGGCGGTGGTGGTGTTATTCTCCATCTCAATCAATCCCACCATTGTAGATTTTAACCATGTAAAAAAATTATCTAAAAATGAATTCTTAAAACAGAAAATAAATAATGGCGAGAGCATAAAACGTAAAACAAATATTTCCCCTGGATCCAAAATCTGGGACTACCAGATTGATTTTCCATTATATTCCTTTTCAATGTTAGAATGCATATATATAAATGTTGAAGCATTCATAAACCCCAATCCATAACCCTGTATTAGAACATAAAAATACTTCCCTAGGTTGGATCTACAAAATACCATGGGAATAAAACCATCATGCCCAAAACCATGTGCAAAAAACATGCACAAAACCATGGGTAGGTATGCTCACCATCTATGGATCCTCTCCTCATCCTTGGTTCCACCCAATGATTATTTGGTTTGCATAGAAAAAAAAAACTGAGGGTTTTTCCCAAACCCCTAGATGGGTAGGGTGGGGTGGGGGGGGGGGGGGCGAAAACCCCCTCGTTGCACCCAAAAAAATATAAAACTCATGGAACTAGTCATGGAAATAATATAACACACGCGTGACATCTGTTGAGTGTATAGGTGGAACAATTGTGTGCTTGAGACTCCCATTGTGTCATTTTTGTAGGGGGGAGACACTGAGTTTTGGACTCCTACTAGGTTTAACAGGTGGAACCATGGAGTTCTCTAGATTCCTTGGTGATTTCTTTGAATGGTTGGTGTAAAATCCCTTACGCACTTCACTCCTCAATATTTGAATCTAGCTTAAGGGTGGTTAACTTCAAGAAATATTGCAGTGCAGCTGACCTACGATTTGGTGGAGATTTGAAGTCCCTCTCTCAATTTGTAGTCATTAAATTTATGCATATAATTGTATTTACTTATATTTCATTGTGAAGAATGAATAATGTTTTTATATGTCACAACATTATATGTATATCTACACAGATTGCAAGGTAATGTGTTATTATTTGTTGTTTGCAATGAGATAGTTATGTGAATGATTGACATGGTTATGAGAGGCTAGAGGCATATGTGTATGAATTCTAGTATTATTATGAGTATTAAATTATTTATATGATCATGTATGTGTGTTTAATATGCTTATTTAAATTATTATAATGTATGAAATTCATTGTTTGGTACGATATGAATCGTACGAGTTTTTTTTTTTAAGACTAAAGGTTTGTAAATGATGTTGTGCATCATATGTTGTATTAATACATCTAATATAATATGATTGGGACCCATTATGGGGCCTTGATAGTGTTGTTTTTTTGAATTTTTCAGAGCACCACTAGCTATGTTATATCAGTAGATCTTATACAATTTGATTAGGACCCATTCTCTGGTCATTCTAGTGTTGCGATGTTGAATTTTGCAGAGCGGTATTAGACATGGTTTAACTGAGTACTGATGCTTGATTGTAGCATGATGTTGAATTTATTTGTTATGTTTCTAGTTTGGAATAAGTATGATGTGTTGAATTTGGAATGAAGGTTTCATTCCTGGGAATTCAAATTTTTGAGTAACAATATGCATCAAATTGAGTTGGTATAAGTCCTTGGAAAATTTCCTAGAATTTTCTAGGTACGAAAAAAGAAAAAAAATTGTAGAGAGTACAGTTGTATCCTAGTTTGGATGTGTCATTGGAGTAATGAATGAAATAATGCACCACAAAAATAAATATACCAGATGATTTGATGGAGTTGCCCAAATATGATCTTAGGGGTCTAGTACTACTGTACTTCGAATTAAAAATTACTATGGCTTTGGATAGAATTGCTTTAATGCATGAGTGGTAGGAAGTTTTATATCTCCATTAATGTATTTTTTTAATGGTGATAACTTGATTTTTTTTGTGTTGATGTAAGGATGTATTCTTGTGGTTGGGCATGTTTTGGGTAGAACCAGGCTCTCATGAGACCTTGGTTTAATCCCTGAATGTTTGAATAAAACCTAGAAAATAATTTTGAGTTAAAAGGAAGAAATTACCTTCATATTTGGGTTGAATTCATGTTATTCAGATATATTTAGGAGTCCATATGTTAGGGAGAAATATCACATGATATTTCATAGTAAAAACAGATCTATATGGATCAAATACATCTTTGATTTGGATGTGAGTAAGCTGAATAGGCCATATGTGATGTAGGTCCCATCTTGGGAGCACATGATAATTCTCAGGGTTTGGATTTCATTGTTAGCCTTATTTCAATGGAAATCCAGTGTGGGGATCTCTAGTGGAAAGATGGCATAGAACCATATCTCTTTATGGAAGGTAAATGCATCTAGAAGACTAGGGCATCCAGGGTGAGCACAAGAAGGAAAATATGAGAGGCTTAAATGTGGGCCAGGCCTGGACACACATGAAAATTGAAGGTATATTGGATTTATGGGAGTCTGGAACTTTTATCATGTGAAATTTTATGGGAACACTAGATTCCCCAAGAAACTAAATATAACAATTAACGTGCGAGAGCCAAACTTTTATGCCCATTACTTAAGTGACCTAGAATTATACACAACCATGTTGATGAAAGGAATCACGTAGAACTACTAGGGTGAGGTGGTGCTTCCACATGGAAGGACCTTGCCTAGGTGGCAAGGGAAGTAGCTAAACTTAAAATGAGAATAACATTTGGTCGAGGCAACAAAACACAATAAAAATTATATCACCATAAAGCTCTCAATGAGACGAAAGCAATGATGTGATCTAAAGTAAATTATGCTAACTTTCGGGAAAGGAGGTATTGTGTAACCCCATTTCCATAATAAGAGCATAGAGGTTGGGTTAATTAAATGTAACATCTCCCATTCAACCTTGAAGACTCTAAGGGGATGGGAGGGAGCATTATAGAACAATTACTAGACGGTTACTTTCTCGTAATGCAAGGTTTCCCCCCCCCCCCCCCCCAACACACACACCCTACATAAAAAAAAAAAATGCAAATCTAAGAATTACTGCAAATGAGTAAAATCCATCTCAACCCTTATGGACTTGTAATGCCATATGCAAAGTGAATATTTGCATGTATCAACAAACTTTCATTCTATCTAAAGCATTTACTATGTTGAACTTTCTTGAACATGATTTTATTCCTTTCCTTTCAAAATAAAGTTCAAATTATTTATATTCTAATAAGTTGGTAATATGGTTTAAGATCAAGAGCCTAAGGAGTTTTGTTTTCCAAAATGATAAATTTCCAAGGGATATATACATAGGAAAATCTGTTACAAAGCTTAAGTAACTAATCTCAATAAAACTTAGTGAATTCATGTTAGGTCCCTATATTACTAGTGTAGTCCCTCATTGTTGTTAGTGTAGCCCCCTTATTGCTATTGTTGTATCCCTGTAGTCCCCATATTGTTATTATTGAAAATAGGACAACGTGGTATTTTTTCTATATATTTTTTCTACGAAGTTTATAATGCTAAAAAAAAAGCCCCATTTGAACTGAAATCTTGAGAAACTTCAGGTAAAAATTTCAGATCTTGGTTCTCTATATTTTCGAAGATATGATCTGAGGAATTTTTGGTTTTTGCAGGATCCCAAGTTTCATCTCAAAGAGGTGACCTAGGGAAAATAAACATAACTTTCTCTCTGAGCGTCAAATTCAAATTCTGTAAATAGTGGTCGAAATTTCACGGACTGTAGATTTGTTTGTATCAAATTTAGAGCTGAAATACAAGACAGTGACACCCATAGTACAAGTTCACTCTACTGAACCAGTCCATAATTAGGTCATTATGGGATATTGGGAATAACTTTGAATTGAAGAATCCAAATCAGGCCTGACCTGTGGAATTGGAAAGAAGACTCTGAGGGACACTACAGTACCAAAGCTTAAATATTGGGGATCTAAAATCATAGAGATACATCAGTTTCAATATCGATATTCTCAAAAGCAAGAAAAAGGTGTGAATCTTTTTTTTTAATTGCATAACTTTTGTTTGAAAAATCACTTTGAAGTGAACCCAAGGGCATTTTGAAACATATATATCAGTATTGGGTAATTCCTCCCAAAAATAATTCCATGTCTGTTAAGCCCTCATAAAACTCTACTATGACGCAAGAAGAGGAATAAGTGCAACATGATATATAAAAATTACGAGACCACATACAAAAAATGTCACTCTCGCAAAAAGTAACCAAAAATGAAAAGGAAGCTAAAATAGATGGTTTTAAGAAAGGCATGGGAGCTAAGATTAATGGTGTGGAAGCTAAGATAGACGGTTTGAAGAATGGCATGGAAACTAAGATCGATGGTATAGAAGGAAACATGGAATATTTGAAGAAATACATGGAAGGTTTGAAGGAAGGTTTGGCAAAGTTGCTACAAGAAAAGCTTCCTAATGGTGAAAAGGTAGTAGAGGAAACTGATGATGAGAACAAAATAAATGTTACTCGTGATTTCATAGACTCTAATTTTGGATTGAAGACCCACCATATTCCAAAGATCGATATGAGGAAGTTTGATGGCAAGGATCTCGTAACATGGATACTATAGATGGAGCAATACTTTGATCTCCATAATGTGCAAAACACATAAAAGGTACGCATTGCAACTTTATATTCAGAACACATTATCACTTGGTCAATTTTTACAAAGGAAATGATAGCACATTATGAGGATACAAAGAGCAACACCTTCTTTAGCCAATTGATAAATCTCAAAAAAAAGGGTTCAATGGTGGAGCACATTGAGGACTTCCAAAAATTGAATATAAGGGTAACTGATATTCCAAAGGAAAATAAGATTGATGTATTCATAGGGACTTAAAGGATAACATCCAACATGAGGTTCGCCTTTGGGAACCTGATTCATTAGAGAAGGCATTCAGATTGGCAAGAAAAATTGAAAGAAAAATTATGGTGACAAGGAAGCCTACCACTCACAACTATAAAGATGGAAGTGTTTTTACTCCTAGACTTCCACAACCTATAAGGTTAAAACCACAAAAATTAGAAGAAAAAAGAGAAAAAGGGCTTTGTTGCAGTTGTGATAGAAAATACACTAAAGGTCATAAGTGTGCTCAGAAGAAATTATTTTACATAGATTTTGAAGATGAGGAAGAAAATGAACAAGAAACTTCAAAAGAAGGGGATATACACCAGGAACCAACCCTAGAGAAAGAATAAATTAATCTGATAATATCTTGTAATGCATTGGCAGGAATTACCACTCCTCAAAATCTCAAGATAGAAGGACATATCAAGAAGAAAAATGTAATAGTTTTGATTGATTCAGGTAGTACTCATAAATTTGTTCATTTTAAGGTAGCCAAGGAATTGAATTGCTTCCTATACCCAGCATAAGAGTGTCAAGTGATAGTTGCAAATGGATTAACTATAAATTTCTCTGTAAGTGCCATAATATCAAGCCGACCATGGGGGAATATGTACTGAATAGTCCAATGAGTTCCATTCCAATGGTTGGTGCTGATATTGTAATATGAGTACAATGGTTACAATTTTTGGGCATGGTAACTTTTAATTTTCAAGAATTTTTCTTTAATTTATTTCCAGAATGAAAGGAAATTGAATTACAAGGTATCATAGGGAAGCTGGGAAAGATAATAATCTCTAATGTCATGAAAAATCTTCTGAAGAAAGAAAAACGAGGCATAATTTCACAATTATGCTCACTAGAAGTATTGGGATTTTGCTGCAACTTATATATAACTTGTATATTTGTAATAATTCCCAACTAAAACAAAATATTCTTTTGGAATTGCACACCTCTACCTTAGGAGGACACTCCAGATTTTTAAAAACTTACCACGGGTTGAAGAAAGAATTTTTTTGGGATGGACTTAAATCTTATGTTCAAAATTTTTTGGTGGAATGTCTGGTTTTCCATCAAAATAAAGTTGAGATAATTAAGACCTCGGGTTTGCTACACCCTTTATCCATTCCAAGTCAACATTGGGAGGAGACCTTTCAATGGATTTTATCATAGTTTTACCTAAGTCCGAAGAAAATAGTGTCATCATGGTGGTAGTTGAAAGACTTACCAAGTTTGCACACTTTTGTGCATTATCTCATCCATTTAAATCAAGTACAATTTCTACTGCATTTATGGAAACAATTCCAAAGCTACATGGAAACCCAAAGATTATTGTAAGTGACAAAGATCCCTTTTTCACTGGAAATTTTTGGACGGAATTATTTTCTTGTTGGGTACTCAAATAGCTCATAGCTCATCTTATCATCCTCAATCTAATGGGAAAAATGACATAGCGAACAAATTTTTAGAAGGATATCTTCATTTCTTTGTATCTGATAAATAAACATAATGGGTCAAATGCTTACCTCTGGCTGAATGGTGGTATAACACTTTCTTCCACACTACAGCAAAAATGACCCCATTTATGGAACTTTATGGATATCATCCATCGTCCATCACATCATCTTTAAGATAAAATTCTCAGGTTCAAGCAGTGGAAGATCACATCAAGCATCAACAACAAATTCTCCAACTCTTTAAGGATAACCTAAATTTGGAACAGAATCGAATGAAACAATAGGCAAATCAACATCGCAGTGAGAGAAGTTTGATGTAGGTGACCCGGTATTTTTACAGCTACAAACATAAAAGCAAATGTACCTTAAGAAATCCAAGAAGGATAATAAATTATTTCCAAAGTACTATGGTCCTTACAAGGCATTGCAAAATATTGGTACTATGGCATACAAATTGTAGCTTCATGTATCTTCCTGAGTGCACCCAATTTTCCATGTTTCATGCTTAAATAAGGTTTAGGGTGACAAAATTCTAGTTCAAACAATATTTCCATAAATTGATGAGGAAGGAAAAATCATATTGGAAACTAAATCAGTCACGGAAACAAGAACTCTATATCTATGAAATTGATCAATCTCAGAGTATCTCATCAAGTGGAAGAACTTACCCACTGAATATTCCATGTGGGAGGATGATAATTGTATATAGAAGCATCCATAACTACTCAAGTGTTGAGAACAACATTTTTTGAAGGAGAGGGGCATGTTAGGTCCCTATATTACTAGTGTATTCCCTTAGTGTTGTCAGTGTATCCCCCTTATTGTTATTTGTGTACATCTATAATCCCCATATTGTTATTATTGTGCCCCACAAAATCTAATATTTTTATTGTTGTGCTTTTACCTTAATATTTTTAGATCAATAGGATAATATTATGACCCCATGGACTCCTATATATAGAAAGGAGGTTTTTTCATTTGTATCATCCAAGTATTTTTCATTTATGTAATGTAAAGTAGGTTTCTCTCTCAAAGAGGTTGATTTCTAAGTTGATTATCTATCTTTTCTTCTATTTTGTGAGTTGGTTTCATAAAAATTCACAAAGCTAAAACACATGTTTCAAAATTTCATTTCACCTATAACTAAGGCAATACACTAGAAAAATGACAAATACATGAGCCTTTTTACTAGAGCTAAATCCCAAAGAATCAATAACTATGCAAAGAAATCCATCTTCGACTCAATCAAAGGTTTTCACACATTTTTTATCCTAAGGAACCAAGTTTTTTAACTTTTATTTCAGACTTTATTACATATTTAGAATAGTGTCTAAGATAACCCTTTAACATTACCAACATGATAGGTTGAATGACATAACCATTTATACCCAATGGTGCTTCACTAATGGTTATTTTTCTACATGTTATGATGCTTCACTAACCATCTAACAACTCATTTTTCCCTGTGACATTGCTTGTAGGAAATCAACCTCCCCTACCAAGCACCGTGCATTTTGTACACCCTCGTTTCAGATGCACCAATATAGGATTAGTGACTCCATTGGACATCCTTTGTCTTCTGGATTATGATGTTCCCCCACGAGGATCGCATCATCATCGTTGACCCATTGACATACCATGACAAATGACCCATGACGAACGTCGATGTCGTTCTACCCTATGTAGACACATCTATAGAATCACTCATGTGGTACCAAGAATATGGCCCCGGCCAATTCAAACTATCATCTATCCTTGGATCATTCCTAGGATACCCCCATGTCATACCAGAATCATTCGTTGATATCATAGGGGGCCTTGTGTGCATGATTTCAATTCCAAACATCAAAACCATCCAGGAGATGGAAACTAGTAGTAACGAAACTTAGGCCACAGGCACGGCTTTCTTACACTACACAATCTCCCAAACTCCATTCTTATACCCTCCACCTGGTTTCGTGTCACAACAAGTCTTGGCAATGGTAACATTTCCAAACATGTCTTTCACAATACATTTTTGGTATCTGGTCCCACCAACCATGTTGGGAGCCCCTGAAATTACATCTACAGGAATAACCCCCATCCCTCCAAAGGAGGTGACATCGGTTAAAGAGATTACCGTAGCAACACCGGTTAAAGCAACCAAGAAAACCCATAAAAAAAGGAAAAAATATAGAAAACCCCAACATGCCAAGGGCACTACAACCTTGTGCATTGTGCGATATTGTAGGCCATCCTACTAATATTTTCTTGAATTTAGATGAATTAAAACCCATCCTAAGCTCTGAAAGAAATACCATGGCCACAAGTTCTCATAAAAAGGAACCAGCCACAAAAAAATCAAGGCAAAGCATTGCGTACCAACCACGCATGTGATATCTGCAACAATTATGGGCATTACACTCATTATTTCCCAGAAATGCCACAATATAGGGATGCCTTACATGTCCTAGAAAAATCATCCTAGGAGGATCCCCCCATGCAAACAAATGGGGAAGAACCTCAGGTCATATTATACCTACAAGTGGCAAGGAAGTCACCTGAGAGACTTTTGTTTGTCCCTCCTCCTCCTGTCCAATGTTGTGCACTCTGTGATGAATGTGATCAGTTCATCACCGACTGTGCAGCCCTGGATTTTTTCGGAGATGTTATCCAATTAACTGCATATACTACGTTGGCCTGAGAGCAGCCCAATATTCATGTCAGATATGTTCTGGAAATCACCTATTACATCATTTCCATTATATCCCTCGATTTCATTCAGGGTTAACCAGTTTACGCATGGCCATAATGCGCCTTTCCCTAGGAGATAGCTCAGATATTGTATCCATGGAAAGCTCTAAAATACAAGAGGATGTGACAAGCAAATCCATTCTCTTTTTGTTAGTGGAAAAGCAGTCAATTGGGGGGAACATAGTCACCCCCAATTTCCCTCCACGAAGAAGGCCAACATGTGCATTATGCAATGTCCGTAAGCCAAATTCCCAAACCTAGAATCGCTACGCAAATGGTATCCAATCACCTCACCATCCCAGAGGGAAGGGAATACCCAATTAACACATTCTTTTCTAGTATGTCAAGACAACCATCATGCTCAACACTACACTTACATCTGTCGAGTGCGCCCACTAATAGACATCATACATTCATTGGAAACATAGTGCCAAGATATAATCAATCTAGAGCCAAGAGAACCTAATGTAAAGCAGATTGCCCCCAGGTAGCCTACCCCCTATCGATACCAAATAATTGGGCAAGTCAAAATGATGCACCGTCCTAGTAGGGCCCATGTCTAGCTGAGGATGGCATGCGGGCTATGTGATAAAATTGACCACCAAGTCAATAAATGTAAGGAACTAAAGAACCTTACAAATAGCCTTCATAGGGCCACCCCCATCCCGTAAATCAATCTCTCTAATCAAGAGAAGATCACACATTTCTATTGCAATATTTGCTCACAATTCCATAATACAATGAATTGTGAGTACCTCCCAAGGCTAAGAGCGGTAAGAGCAACATTAAATATAGCACCCCCAAAGAAGTTGGACCTCCCAAAACCAAAAGCTCAGAGATGGCAACAGAAGAATCATTCCCCTA
Organism: Pinus albicaulis; assembly: GCA_034641835.2. Lineage (NCBI taxonomy): Eukaryota > Viridiplantae > Streptophyta > Pinopsida > Pinales > Pinaceae > Pinus > Pinus albicaulis. The sequence goes on along the minus strand of CM076577.1, from coordinate 1,124,049,036 downwards.
GGCTTGATCCTTTCCGAGCGTCCACTTCAGGGACAAAGAGTAGCTTGGTTCCCACACCATCTACTCGGTAAGCACTGTGGTACCGTGCACCATTTTCACTAGTCATAACCACAAAATAGAAGCATGCTCCTTAATGGAAAAATTTAGGCACCTCGACACCAAACACAATTTCCAAATCCAAGAAAGTGCAAGTACTCTTGGTACGCCTTCTGAGGAATGTAGACTTGCTCTCATGCAAGTTGCCACAAGGGAAATTCCTCCCCCACCCAATGTTGAAAATGCAAAACATCACATACGATTCATCTTGTCGTTGTTACACAGCATTTTATCACTTTCCCTGCAATCCCCAACTCGCACATTGGAGGATCATTTCTGTGACTAATAAGAAGTGTCATGCCTTGCAAAGACCATCATTGCATCCCTTTACATGAGAGAAATATTCCTCTTGTTGACAATTCCCTAAGTAGAACTGTAAAATCTTTTTTTTTTGCCTTGGCACGAGTAGCTAGTTACACCCCTGCGCCAAATGGGAAAACTAACACTGGGCCCGCACCATTTGGCGCTCTGTTTTAGTTAAGCACCCACACCAAGTTATTTATGGATTTTTTTTTAAATAGAGGCAAAGATTCCACGTTAGCAACTTTGAGGATGAGTCATTGGGAGTGGTTGGACTGAATAACCACGGAATCCCTCCTTTATTTTATGGTTTTCCACCTCCCATGAGAACCTCCTAAAGGATAGGCCTCCCTCCCACCTTTTTAGGGATCCCAACCTCCTCCTTTTCCTCTATGAAAGAAGCTATCTCTCTTTGCATCAACTAGCTGAACTTGGAGAATTGATACTATAGCTAAATAGTTGAGCATAGATTGAAGAGTTGTATTGTGAAAGAGATAGAGCAAGGAGGAACTTCGTTGAGAGAGCTTAAGTCCATGCCCTCATCCCGTCCAAATCCCTTGACGAGTATCTAAGACGTGGTTCGGCTGAACCCCACTGGAGGAGACTACGACGTCAAAGCATTAGTTGTACCTCTTCCTTCTATCAATACATACATGACTAGCGTTTGGGTTCCCGTTTTGTGTTATATTTTTTTAATTTAATGCAACATGTTTATCCCTCTTTGAATGGTTAGTGATTACAAATGAAATTATTATGTTGTATGCTTCTCTTGTTTACTGTGTTATGTGTAGGAATCCAAGCATGACTGCTGATGGATCGTGACTTGCCAAGACAGGAGCGAGAGGTCGCCACTACTACAATTGCAACAACAACATTGTATCCTAGGTAGGTCGATCTACCGTGCCCTCTTTCATTCTATAGTTAGGAACCTACATTATAGCATGTCTCTTTGTTTCTAGACCCACCCAAGGGTTAGAGGGATCGTCCCTGTCCGCAAAGAGGATTTACTTGCATAAAAAATTGGTGACTCCACTGGGGAAAACAGTTTGAGTTTGTTGTCTTAGTTTTTTGGGTCATTTTCGGTTGTTGGTTTGCTTGTTTGTATTTTTCTGATTTTCCAGCTTGCTTTCCATCCTTTGTTCAGCTCCAGAGTGTCAAGATTGACCTCTGCTCTTTGGATGTGCCTTTTTTCTATATTTATCTGGCTTGGCGCATTTTTTGTTTGACTAGTTGCATCGATTGGCATAGGTTTCTTTTGGTGCAGTCACGCCAACCCCTGTTTGGCGCTGAATACAGCCTCATAGTCGCACCAACTTCTGTAGAATTAGGTTTACCCTGCTTGATGATTTTTTGGTCAATTATTCTTGCCTCTGGGTTATTTATTGTGTGTAATTAAGCCTTTGAGACTATTTTTACTACTGTAGACTTGGTTTTCCTCATTTGTTTGTCCATCTTCCTTTCAATGTGGTTTAAGGCCTTAGGGTTTCTAAGTGTCTTTGTGCACTGAGCCTTCTTCTTGAAAAACAAGTATCTTCAATTGTTGTCAGTCTCGTTCTTGGGTCGATTGCCATAATTTTTCTTGATCCTTTTGAGTATTTGTTTTGGTTGAATGATCTTTTTGTATTTCGATTGATCTTTCCCCTTATTACTCCAAGCATCGATTACATTGCTTGTTTTGGGTCATTTTGAAAACTCTCTCTTTTTTGGTTGAAAGATTGTGGCATTAGTTTGAGTGCTCTCTTGTTTTTGTTTTGAATTTGGTTGAGCCATTCAATTCCAATTCCTACATTCACATACTCAAGCTCGTATTTTTTTTTATTGAATTAGTGCATTGTGTGCTTCATTTCATTTGAAAAGAAATATATTTTGCATTCTTTCTTTGCATTCAAATTGAAACGTTCTTTTGCATAACTAGCATTTGTTAATCTAGGAAAGAGTTTCATTTTCAATTGATTGTATTAGAGGCATTAGAGTTTTTCTTTGAATACTTTCCTTGTTTGTTATTGTTTGAAATATTTCTATCCTTCTCATAACTAGCATTCATCGAATTGAAAATGATGTTCATTTGCATTTAGGAAGTTGAGCTCCAAATTCGATAGGGCCTCGAAATTGAAACATAATCCAAGATCAAATTTTAAATTTACTTAATAAACCTAAGGAACCATTTAAACCTAACGCAACAGTTTTAGTGGTCTAGGCTAGAGACGTGTTCTGGCGTCTTAAAACCTAGTAACTGTTGTTCACCTTTTGGCTTTAGACAGTGCTAGTACAGACTTGTGCTCCCCGTACCATCACATATATAAAGGGAGACCCCTCTAGGTTGCAATCCTTTTATCCGTAGAAAGCCGAGTCTGCTGCCTTGTAACTGTGATACATTGAACACAGCATTCACAGAGACTACTTGCACGTACGTTAAGTCCTTGGTCATTTCTCTTTCATTTTATCACCAAGGTGTATATGCCAGTTCACGGAAACCTCGTACACCCTCTTTCTTAGAATACCTGAGTAGTCATTTTTATCTTTTCATGTCTCTTTAAATAAAAGAAGAGATCATTGAGCGCTTTTCCTTTCACGCTTACTTCAACCTGAAAGTGATAGAGTCACCTTTTGCCTGTTTCTCGACTCTTAAAATATGAAACGATAGAGTTTTGTTTCAATGTCTTAAAAATTAACTGCCCACGAAATATTCTTGGTTAAAGTTATCTTCCTTAGCGTTTTCTTTTAGAGTTGTTTTCAATGGAAATGTTTCCAAAGTTTACCAACCAAGGAATCCCCTCCGAAGGGAATCCTAGTCCGTTTCCTGCTTTTGGAAATGTCGGTGCTTCTTATATGGAAACATTGTCCCTGCCTAGGTTAACTGTTGGGTTGCCTATTTCGTTATTCTCAAGCTCGGTGGTCCCGAGTGCTCTAACCTCTGTTCAACCATCTCCTTTGCCTGAACAAAATCATGTTGATTCTAAAGTGGACCTCTCCCCTTCTTCTCCTATTTCTTCATCCTCCTCTTCTACTTCGCCTGGTGAAATTATGGACTCTAGTAACCAGGTGGCTAAGAAGAAGAAGAAGAAGTCAAATAAGAGAGAGGCCAACTCTGCGACTATCACGCCTCAGTCATATTCCATTGATAAACCACCCAACCTTCCACAGAAAGTCAAATTCCCTTGCATGTTGTGCAAAGGTGACCATCTTCTTCCAAACTGCCCTGGAATTCCCAAGGTACTTGAAGCATGGTCCGACGGTCATCTGCTGTTGCCTTTGGCTTCTGGAAGTCATGTTGGTGGCACAACTTCGACTAGTAATGATAAGACTCGTAAGAAATAGGGTAAGATTACCAATCCCTGTAAGTTGTGTGAAAGGCATCATCCAATTCACCTTTGTCCATACATGGATGAAGCTAGTAGGGTGTTAAACAAACCTAATTTTTCTACTCCCCACCTTCCGGTTGGTTATAAGAAACTTCCTTTGAGTCCTCCGCTATTTGATTCAATGATTAGTCGAGATTCATCCTTGGTCGATCCCACTCCCTCGAAAATTTAAATTTACGAATCCATTTATGAACAACCATTGGTCATGGAATTGGTTGATCTGACCTCGCCTGTGGTTCATCAGATCTTTTTCGTCGAGAGTGGCTCTCATACCCCTCATGTTCTTCTTTTTTCTACAAATTCCTCGGACTTGGAGAAATATTCTCCTGTCTCTCTAGTTCAAGAAGAGGCTCTTCTTGCTCCCATGTCTGTGGTTAAGGAGGATGCTCCTCTTGCTCCGATAACACCAAGGGATGACCATCTCAGTTCAATGGTACCCCCTCCAAGTATTTTGGTCGCTTCCTTCGATTGGAGTCGATTTGCGGGATATCGTCTTCCTTCTTATGTGCCTTTTGAGATCACGGTACAAGCCTTTAATCTGGTCGTACCTAACACAATTATAGATGGAGGCACATCTATTAGTATTATGTCTTCAACCACATGGCAAGCTTTGGGTTCTCCACAGCTTTTGCCTGTTACTCAGAATTTGTTGGCTTTTAACAGAGGAGCTAGTCAACCGTTATGGATCCTTCCGAAGTTGCCTATTACTTTAGGAGGAAAAAATGTAGTATCCCAAAATAGGGAAAATTAGCAATATTGGGGATGTCTTATAATATCCCAGGAATGGGTAAATAACACAATAGCATTGTAAATCATCTTATGAGGTGTGAAAGGAACACCTAGCTATCAATTAATGTTCAGCAGCAAGAATATGTCCCATTAACTCATTCCAATGTGAGGAAATGCAGCATACAAGGCATAAAAACATTATTTATAGAGAATTACGCTATAAATCTTAGAAAGGGGACTTGGACACCTTAGATCAAACAATATACATCTCACATGCAGAATGGGAGAAAAAATAAATCACTCTAGCCAAGTTAAACAGGTCTCCCCAAGCCAATACCTTTCAAAAATGCCCTAACCACATGACTTGTGCCCACAAAAAATACTGAAGCATGTGATAGCGTTATCTTAGTGAGGGTTTATGCAGAAATTTATAATAAATAATAGATCTGGAGATTACAGTCATCAATGGCTGATAAAAATGGATATCTCTTCCTTTTTATCCAATAAGAGGATAACCCGGCAAGGGCTGCATGAGAGTACAAGTAAAAAATGGCAGATTTGTAGATCTAGATCTAGAATAACACAGTATACTACAGCTCTGTATATATCTAGCTAAAAATGTACAAAAATAGAAGAAGAAGCTTTATACAATCTTCTCGTGAGAAGGGTTGGCCCTTTCCCCAAGGGACAAGCTCAAGATCAAGGGTATTGACCCTACTACTGCAACACTGAGAGAAATGACGTAGTTCCTGAAAGGTACTGTGCTATAGGGGATTTGAAGTACATTGGCCACATGCCAAGATCTTAAATGAGCTCATAAATATTCCTCACTGATCTCCCAAAGAGAGGAATTCTTTCTCCTCTGAAAAACAAGCTAAGGAAGTGGTGTTGTGCACCTTCCATTGCAACACCCTGAAAAACAACGTTACACTCTGCAGAAATAACATTGTAGCTGAAGGACGATGCTTGGCCTCAAGCCTGAGTGTGGAAAACTAAATTACAATGCTCCTCCAAGAGGCCTCTCAAGGTAGGAGAAGGAATCCCTAAGCAGGAATGCCTTGTGCTAAACAACACTGCAATCTCAACTCAACAGCTGAAGAATGCTCAATAGTCATGCAAAACATACATCAATAATCATCAAGCTAACCTCAAATGATTTCCATTCCCTACCTTATAAGCTATGTTAGGCTCCTCACCTTGGGTCCCACCCATTAGGGTTTCCACATGCACATGATAAATCTCCCTCCAAAACTGTGTTGTGTCTCCATTAAAGCCACTCTTCCATACTGCGATGTTTGATTTGGTCAAGGTTGACCTCTTCAACCTGCTTCATCCCTTTTCACACTCAATTGTATTCAATCCAGCTCTCATACTTTTGTTAAGCTGAACCTTGTTCACATTGAGCTAGTTACATTATTGATCCACTCTTCTTCGTGCATGTTTTTGACTTAGTTAAACTTCACTTGTCCACATGAAAAAGTTCCTTTTCACACATGAGGGTGTGAAATCCAGCTACTATAATGATCCCCTTTCACACCAAGATGGTTTTTATGCTGATTTAAGTTAAGTATGGGTCTCCTCCCCCATTTATTCGTCTACCAGGTGCAAAAATCAAAAATCAATATTCCAATTAGCGGCATGCTAATTTAGGAATATTACAGTCCTCCCCTCCGAAATGTTGCTTGTCCACAAGCAACTGCAAGGATAGAACTGAACAGTTTCCTCCCAAGGCATGGAGTCTGAAATGTGTTTGGAAACTATCATTCCCATGTAAAACCTCAAACCCCAAGCTATCATCCATACAAGATGAGTCACCCTCCAACATGGCAACTCATGAAATATCTTCTCCACCATTGGCTCTTGCAATGTAGGTGGGTTGAATAACTAAACATGGTAGACAAAATGGCCTACCCCACACTGTCCTACTCTCCACTTATGATAAGTGTAGAGCATGTGATGACCTTGGGCTGCAACAAGGTTTCCCACAAGTGGCAAGAAGAATATTAGATCTCCAAAGATCCTTTCTCCACTGTCACGAATCATGCTGGCCCAATTCATCCCATTCAAAATAAATGGCACATCATCACCATTTGTCATCCAAGTCAAAGAAATGTTGCAAGTTACATGTAATTTTAGATGATACCAATGGTTTATTAAGTGGATACAGTGCAGTCTTCCCAAATACTGCTTGTGAACATCATGTGGCAAGTTGTTTCTCAATGAATTACTAGCTACACATGTTTGCTTATTTACTATGTGATAGTAATCAGCAATATATATTAGCTTACCATAATCACAACAACTATACACTTGCCCAAATTCATGTATAAATGGGTTGTTATCATTACAAATGTTGGCCCTAAAGTGACCATACAACCCAAGAATAATCTTGCTCTCATGTGGAGCAATGCACTATCCATAGATGGTGAGAAGATACAGATACTCAATGGAACAATCAATAAGTACAAAAATTCATTTCTTACCATGTATAGTGAGTAAGATGAAAGTGAGGTCCATGGATGAGTCCTCCCATGAGGATATCCTCATAAAAATCTGCAAAAAGGAAGGATGCATACTCCCCTTGGAACACTCCATGAATAGAAACATACTCCCAAGTGACAGCGTTGTTGGCCTTAGTTATAAGGCTCTTGCCACTCCATGACTTCTCTCTTTGACATTCCACATGCCAAAGCCATCCACCAATATGTTGCTATGTGAGAAGCTCTTCCTCCTTTGTGGAAGCCTCTCTTTTCCCTTCAATGCTGAAGGGTAGCCTCTTTGCACTTTGAATGTGCCATTCCCCTCTTTATTCTCCTGATAGCTGGAACTCACAAGCTGAGCCAAGGCTATGCTTTGATACCACTCTAGTATCCCAAAATAGGGAAAATTAGAAATACTGGGGATCTCTTATAATATCCCAGGAATGGGTAATGAACACAATAGTAGTGTAAATCAGCTTATGAGGTGTGAAAGGAACACCTAGCTATCAATTAATGTTCAGTATCAAGAGTATGTCCCACTAACTCTTTCCAATGTGAGGAAATGCAGCAATATAAGGCATAAAAATGTTATTTACAGATAATTACGATATAATTGTGAGAAAGGGGACTTGGATCCCTTAGATCAAACAATATACATCTCACATACAGAATGGGAGCAAAAACAAATCACTCTAGCCAATTTAAACAGGTCTCCCCAAGCCAATACCTCTCATAAATGCCCTAACCCCATGACTTGTGCACACATAAAATATTGAAGCATGTGATAGCATTATTTTAGTGAGGGTTTATGCAGAAATTTGTAATAAATAATATATTTGACGATTACAATCATTAATGGATGAGAAAAATGGAGATCTCTTCCTTTTTATACAATAAGAGGATAACCCAGCAAGGGCTGCATGAGAGTTCAAGTAAAAAATGGCAGATCTGCAGATCTAGATTTGGAATAACATAGTATATTGCGGCTCTATATAGATCTATCTGTAAATGTACAAGAATAGAAGAATAATATTTATACAATATTCCCAGGAGAAGGGTTAGCCCTTTCCCCAAGGGACAAGCTCAAGATCAAGGGTATTGACCTTGCTACTGCAACACTGAGAGAAATGATGCAGTTCCTACAAGGTACTGCACTATAGGGGATGTGAATTACATTGGCCACATGCCAAGATCTGAAATGAGCTTATAAATCTTCCTCACTAATCTCCCAAAGAGAGGAATGCTTCCTCCTCTGAAAAACAAGCTAAGGAAGTGGTGTTGTGCACCTTCCACTGCAACACAATGTTTCACTCTACAGAAATAACGTTGTAGCTGAAGGAGGATTCTTGGCCTCAAGTATGAGTGTTGAAAACTGAAGTACGATGCTCCTCCAAGCGGCCTCTCAAGGTAGGAGAAGTAATCCCTAAGCAAGAATGCCTTGTGCTAAACAGCACTGCAATCTCAACTCAACAGCTGAAGAATGCTCAATATTCATGCAGACCATACATCAATAATCATCAAGCTAACCTCAAATGGCTGCCACTCCCTTCCTTATAAGCTATGTGAGGCTCCTCACCTTAGCTCTCACCCATTAGGGCTTCCACATGCACATGATCAATATCCCTCCAAAATTGTGTTTTTTCTCCATTAGGGCCACTCCTCCATACTGCGTTGTTTGATTTGGTCAAGGTTGACCTCTTCAACCTGCTTCATCCCTTTTCACACTCAAGTGTCTTCAATCCAACTCTCATATGTTTGTTAAGCTGATCCTTGTTCACATTGAGCTATTTACATTGATGATCCACTCTTCTTCATGCATGTTGTTGACCTGGTCAAACTTGACTTTGTCCACATGCAAAAGTTCCTGTTCACACATGAGGGTGTGAAATCCAACTACTAAAATGATACCCTTTCACACCAAGAGGGTTTTTATGCTGATTTAAGTTAATTATGGGTCTCCTCCCCCATTTATTAATCTACTAGGTGCAAAAATCAAAAATCAATATTCCAATTAGCTACATGCTAATTTAGGAATATTACAAAAACCCTCTATATAGACGTGATGGTGGTTCTAGGCCCCTTGGATTTCAATTTACTCTTGGGGAACGATTATTCTTATGCCATGGGTGCACTTTTTTCTTCCATCTTTCGTGTGATTTGTTTTCCGCATGAAGGTCGAATCGTGACCATTGATCAGCTTTCATTATTTGGTCTTGATGTGGAAGCTGACCGACCATCATCTCTTTCAGATCTTTATCTGTTGGTTGTATCTTCCCCACCGCAGGTTAATTATGTGGCTACCTATCCCATGCCCGCATTCAATGATAGTTTCGTTGTGCATCATGTGCTTGGGGCATTGGGTCCTAATTTCCAAGATTTTGTGAACCTCATGGAATCCCTGACTTCTTATTTGACATGATGATTTGTCTTCAGAGCATAGTTCATTTTCTTGTTTCAAGCTCCTTAAAAAATGAAATAAGATGTTCAAAGCATAGTTCGTTTTCTTGTGTCAAGATCCTTAAACATGAAACAAGCTCTTCTGAGGATAGTTCGTCTTCTATGTCAACCTCGTTAAAAAAATAAATTAGGTCTTGATGATAGTTCATCTTCTATGTGAAGCTCGTTAAAAAATGAATTCACTCACGAGGATAGTTATTTTAATGTGTCAACCTTGTTAAAACAATGAAAAACGTTCATGTTAAGTTCGAGCCATTTATATAATCTTGTACAATCCCAGTCGACTATTTCTCTGATCTCATAATTTGAACCTTCACTCCATCTGCTTTTCATTCATTACAGTAGGACTAAAGCTTGGGGGGCATGTACCTCGAATTGAGTCACCATGTTGGGGGCATGCCTGTGCCTGTATTTTAAGCATAGTTTACCTTTGTTTCAAGCTTGTGTAAAGATGAAACCAATATCAAGCATAGTTTACTTTTGTTTTCGAGCTTGCGTAAAAATGAAATCTTTTGGCTTTATGTGCTTTGTAAACATTTTCCTAACTTTTGGAAAGTTACTTATTATGCAAATTATTTAATTGATACATTAGCTAACATTGTATTAGGCATTTGCGTAATCTGTAAGCCGACATCACATGAGAGACTCATATAAAGTAGGAAAATAGATGTATATATATATATATCGAATGTATGCATCAATTTGCATCATAACTTAAAAAAATATGTGTGTTTTTGTTACATCCTGAGACACCATGTCTCTCAAATTTTCAGATAAAACCTAGGTGTCTAATCGGCATGATGCTCATGGTAGCATGTCACTGCCCATACGATCCGCCTCAGCAAGCGGTGAATTCAGCTAGGCATCCCTACGGTATGCCTCTGGTAGGCGCGAGGAACATCGTCAAATCGTGCATAGTCTGAGACTCCGCATGTGGTTCCCTCCAGATTGTGCACAATCTCATCTTCCTCGCCGCCCTCACCTTGAGGTTCAAAATCATGAGGGATTTGTCTCGCTATCGATGACATACTTGTGGTTCTCTCTGGGCCAACATCTGCAAACGCATGGATTTAATGTCATAACATGCATAAGTAAAAAATTCATAATACTCATGAAATTTTTTAAAAATGAGGCTTACCCAAATCTTCATCCCAATCCTCTACCTTCGAGAGTGAGAGGTCCGGATCATCTGTAAAATCTGTACCAGAGTAGGGCTAGTCCTCCACGACAATCAATTTTCAGCGGAGCCAATCAAAAAATTCCGATCTCCAGGACATCTTTTGATCGCCCCCTGCCCTTGGCATCAGAGCTGCCCATTGGGCCATCCATGGTTTTCTTGTTGGTGGTGTCGATACTATGACCTCCTACCGCTGAAATATTGGTAGTCGTTCTAGGAAGAGCGATACCAGGATAGACCCATAACCAAATTGCTTCAATTTTCCCTTCTTCGTGCATTTTGTTAGCTGGCGTTTCATGTTTATTGTCATGGCCTCTACCCAGTTGTAGATGGTCGGTGTCAAGAAGTCGATAGCAAGAAGCAACTATGTTTTTGTTTCTTCGTGTGGTGCTTGCGATCCCACAGCTCATGTGATGGTATGTAGCACTACTTTTAGCGCTAAGTCTGTGATAGTTTGGATATCAACCTTCCCACTTCTTGTTCCCTTCCATGCCCCTGGACATACCCTGTCCATCACCATGGTCATGTTCTCCATGCAAGGCCAGGTGTCAGTTAGGATTGGTGCTACTCCTCTCCACGATAATCCTCTTATGAAATAGACATCAAAGACATCAATCTCAAGTTCCTGATCTCTCAGGATGAACTTTTCTTGATTTTCGTCCCATATGCTGATCAAATACTCCAGTAGCTCCAGTTGAGCTCGGAGATATGGTGTTAAGAAGAAATTTTTCAGTCCACAGTCTCTAAGAGCTTCCATGACTCTCACATTTCCCATGGAAATCTCGTCTTCTTCACTATGTTCCAATTCTTTCCATTCTATTACCATTTTTCCGCTTTATACCTATAAAGATTGTTACTTGGACATTGTTAGCCTAATGAAAACAAAGGAATTTGTGAAAATTTGGTCTATCAACTAGAATTTTAAACATGAAAATGGTTTGCGTCATTGACACGATTGTTTCCTAAACAGTCGCGCCAATGGGTGCGCCCTAGTGTAGAAAATTGGGCGGTTGGCGCGACTCCATGCCCGAAACCCGTGGCAACCGCTGTGCCCTAATATTCACATTTCCTCCCCCAAAATTCAAAATTGGAAGTCATAGGTAGTAAGAAATGGATTATATTGAAGGGAAAGGTGTCCTCTCTTACCTAAAACTGACGGATTTGAGATTAGTCTGCCGGATCGTCGGCTATCGTCGCCGCAAAATCACAGTGCTAAATGGGTAACTATTGCTCCACAAGAGGTAAAAAGTGAAAAGTAATTATTTTTACCATTTTTGGCATTTTATAGCTTTTTCACAACCCTAATTAGGTTTAAGACATATTTTTTTATTATTACGTTGTATTATTTCGAGAAATGGGTATTACACGTGTCTCTTGTGCAGCGACAAGTTTTCATGCGACAGTGACGAAGTAATGAGTTATATTTTATACTTTTTCGGACTCGGTAAAAACACGAAAAAGTCACTACTGGAGTCATCTTTCAACTCTTTTCTAACTCTCTAAAATTGAAAATATTGTCGATATTCATGTCGTTTTGAACTCGTTAAATGGATGTGAAACTATATCTACCCAGTATACGTTTACCCCTTTTTTAGGCTGGGATGGATTATTTATGAAAAAGGAATACCTTAGCCTATCGCGACTAAGAGGTTTTATCAAATATTTTTTTCTACCTTTTCGGATCTATGAGACTACCTACGAAAAGGGACTGCTAGAGTTTTTCTTTTCTTCCTTCTTTTCAAACTCTCTAAACATGAAAAGACGCTGAGTTCTCCCTTTGTCAGACTCATTAAACCCTGATGACATCAGACTTTGTCACCATGATGTTACTAGAGTTCCTCCTTCCCAGGGCTCGTAAAATGTACTAGGTTGGATTTGTCCGAAGGAAAAACTTACATTGCAAGCATATACTATCCCCTTCAAGCTTGTTTTAAAAATAATTGGGGTACTCGCCAGAAATGGTGGGGAAAATGGAACCCAGTTCTAGTTATGTTGGCAGTATGTCGCTCTTGAACATGACACTTGTCTGCATTCGTGTTGAGTTTGGGACATCTCATTTCATCATTTTTTCCTTCATGGGTTTGGATCATCTCTTTTGACCTCTCATTTTTTCTTTTCCACATCATCATGACCTCAAATCCCTTGATGTCAAATACTTCCAAATCCAGTGTCGTGTTGCTGATATGTTCAAGAGAAGTTTGCCTTTGCAGTTGTCAACCTTCCTCAGATTCCCTATTTGTCCTGATTCACTTTCATCATGTTCCTCTGTCTTGTTTCGATGATGTTGGAAACATTATGGCCCTCCTTCGACCAGGTCACTTCCTTTCAACTGCAGCTCATTATTCAGGAATTTGATCTAGAGACTCCCTTCTGGTACCTTGGAGCCTACATGCCTCAATGGCAGGTTTTTCGCATTCGACACAAGGTTCACATCATTGGCCTTCGATCGAGTGATTATGTGGGTGTTTGACATCATATCACTATTCACATTCTATAGATTGTACCTTTTGTACCTTGAGAGCCATCGTCATCATTGGTGGTTTCTCTCGCGTCTGTTAACAGCTTTCATCATTGGCTAGTAATCAGACGATTTTCTTGCATGTTCGACTTTAGCTCATATATTCGCATGCTTGAAATTGTACTTGTTTGGGTCGAGATGGAGCACAAGACTCTGGGTTTTGTCTAATAAAATCTAGGCTGCAGATTTTTGTGGATTATCATGACTTATTACATGACCCTTTTGATTGGATGGTTGCGACCATACCTGAGTCTATTTATTGATCCTTACTATTGGATGGTTGTGTCCATACCTCGGATCTCAGTTTTTATGTACTCTATTATGGATGGTTGCGCCCATGCCACATTTTCATGTATCACAAATATCAGTTGTATTTGTAATTGTAGGCTTTCCAACAGTGGTGTTTGGTTCGAACACGTTCTCATAAAGAATTTCGCCCCTCCATCTCCCTCGGACCTCATGCTTTAGGGGGCATCTGTTACACAACATTTTTTCACTATCCCTTGAATCCCCAACTCGCACATTGGAGGGTCATTTCTGTGACTAATAAGAAGTGTCATGCCTTGCAAAAACCATCATTACATCCCTTTACATGAGAGCAATATTCCTCCTGTTGACAATTCCCTGAGCATAACTGTAAAAACCCTTATTTTTTCCTTGGCGCGAGTAGCCAGTTACACCCCCACACCAAATGGGAAAATTAACACTAGGATCGTGCTAATTGGTGCTCTGTTCTAGTTAAGCACCCATGCCAAGATGTTTATGGAATGCTTTTTAAAATAGAGGTGAAGATTCCACCTCAACAACTTCGAGGATGAGTCATTGGGAGTGGTTGGACTAAATAACCACGAACTCCCTCCTTTAGTTTATGGTTTTCCACCTCCCATGAGAACCTCCTAAAGCATAGGCCTCCCTCCCACCTTTGTAGGGATCCCAACCTCCTCCTTTTCCTCTATAAAATAAGCTATCTCTCTTTTCATCAACTAGCTGAACTTGGAGAATTGATATTGTTGTGGTGTATTTGTCGCACGGGTGTACAAAATCGCACCAGCTTAAAGAGTGTGGCCTACTATTTAAACTATTGGTAACAAGAAGAAAGTGGGGGAGCTAAAAAGCATAAAATTTAGTGGAAACAGTATGCTAAAGTCTGCTCTGGTTAAACTAAAACTAAAACACAAATATACAGAAGCTATAAAGAGAGTCAAAACAATAATAATGCAAACGATGGATCGATGGCCTCTTCTTATTAAATGTTTGATATGGAGAAGAAATTTTACCCACTTTCCAAAGGGCCCCTAGGCAATGGCTCTAGGTCCTGATGCAAGGATGTTGCCTTCGAAGCTCTTCCTCTGATGTAGTCTCCCTCTCTCTCTATGCTGTGGTGGACTAGCATGTTGGGTGGCCAACGATTGAGTCCTCTTTAGCTCCAGCTCCGGGACACACACTGCTGGTGTTGCTTGGGCAACTTTGGCCAGCATAACAATGTGATCACCCTTTCTTCATCTCTTAGTGGCTTTATATAGGTGAGTTTCATATCCTCCTTCCCTCCCTTGGTACATGATGGATAGTAACCCAAGGGAGAGGTATGATTCCATTGTGTGCTTCAAATATTCCTTTGTGTGCTCACATAGTGTCTAAGGAGGCGCTGGTGGCTGTCCATAGGTGGCCTCATATAAGGAGTAATTTTCCTTTGCTTTGGTGCGGTCCCAGAAAGTGACTTTTTCCATTTCCAGGAATGCACACTTATCGAGCAAAAAGGTGCGCAAAAGGCACTCTTCTTGAAGGATTAAGCGCACATTGTAGCATTTAAGACTAGTTCAAATATGATTTTCTCAAAACCTTAGAGATTTTAAATACTTCTTGATTCCATAATGTGTTCTTGCCCTGTAAATCCTTAGGCTTGACATTAATTGATGTCGTCTTCTGCTATACGATTTTCCAGTGTTAACAGTTTCCCCCTAATGTGTGAAGTGTAGGAAGAATTGTATAGCCGAAATACATTATAGTTTCTTTTTTGTATCGTGCGCAGAGAGAGAGAGAGAGAGAGAGGCATGCATGAATCTTGGAATTGACAACACCTTGCACCATTTCTGAGGTAACCATGGCCTAAGGGACCCCCTTCAAGAAAACAAAATATACAACATATATACAAAATTTCAACGAGGCGGGCATGTCACATGCTCGTGATGCTATGGCTAGTTAAACAAAATTGACAGATACATGTGATGTCTGTGCCACTAATGTGGTAGTGATGCTGGTGGTTGTTGATGACGACTGTAAATTCCCTTAGGGGAATTTTTTCTTTGTCGATAGGTGGAAAGTGGTATCCATATGCATAATCTTGGTATGACATATTATTGCGCAATGTATGCATATGTACTAGTTGAGACCTTCCCATGTAAGCATTATTGTCAGAGACACTTATGGAGGCATGGGTCTTCGACGGATCTGACCAAAGTGTAATGATTGTAAGGTACAATACCATCGTGACATGAAACATTTTGTTGTAGTCAAATTTCAGGAGGATCGATGACATCTGTGGAAAATGATGTCTCCCACAGTGCCACCCGAGGATACCCCTTTGCATGGGGAGGGGTAATCCATGGTATCGCTTCCTTTTTGGAAAAGAGGTGTTGAGGTCGACAAAAAGGAAGCCTTAACCGAACCATGGGTCGCCGACCTGAGGGGTCGGGGATCTCGATGCGATGGTTTTAACATAGGCATGTTTGTGAGAGATGACTGAAAATGGATGATGGGGATTCAGTGGCCCAAGGTCAAATTATACTTTAGCAGCTTGGCGACAGTCATAGTTATTTCTAAAGGGATAATCCTTGGAGTCGGTAGGACTTCCAGGTTGGGTATGAACCGGCTATGAATGTCGTGATGGTGCGTGGATGGGGGTGAAATACTTCGACCAAGGGGAATGAGGGACTACTACCATGGGAGAAAAGATGAAATATGAGGGCGAAGTGGCGAAGTGCATCGTTTGTAGTATTTGTACACTTACCAAAAGAATAATATAATGAGGTTTGGTTTGTACAAAACACAGAGACAGGTACCCCAAAACATGAAAAGGGGTCGCTCACTGAAGGTGTGAGGATGGTGCTTTACTTGGGGTAGGGGTCCCATTGGTTGGTATCATGTGTGGGGTTGATGAAGCGGATAATGTCGAAGATGGGATTATGCTGATGGAGGTATGGTGGGAAAAATGCGATGCGTGGAGGTGCGCTTTCAATCTGCTTGCACAACCTGGTCATCCGGGAATGGGGTTTTGAGTTTGAATGGTAAACTTGACCTTATGCATGATAGATGGATGGGCATGAGGTGCTTCCCAAACTGAAATGGTATGGTCGTGGCGTCACTTGTGCAGTGATATATGGTCTAGTTTTGGTGATGAGCACCATGGAGGGGAGGCTCTACCAACCAACACGGACTTTTATCATATGCAGGGTGAGGTGCTGATAAACGTGGTCGGGTATGAGGATCCTATGGTTTATTTCTGATAGAGAAATGATGTCAGGATATGAAAATTTTTGTGGGACTCTATCATGCGGGGGGTAGGATGATACCTGCTCCGAAATTTTCAATGGACGGTGTTGTGAACGGTTTGTGGGTTCTTCCTGCAAAAAAAACTACCTCAAGTGAAAGCATCTTCTTTTCGTCAAATACTATTGAAAGACGTGAACTTTAGAAAGGAAAATGGGGGGGTGCATACTTGTCGGCGCTGAAAATTTATTTTTCCTGGAAAGAGAATGTGTGGCATCTCTTTCATTCATCATGACATACTGATCATGGTGCAACTTTTGGTTTGCAGAATGGACCTTCTGATCTCCTGTTGTGGACCTCCAAAGTTCTGGAAAAGGGCGATAAATATGGGATTATGGCCCTAATCATATTCATTTGTACTTGTTGAGTTTTGGGATATTAGATGTGATTGCAGAGCCTTTCTTGCCATTGTGGTCAGCCCGTGTACCAGGGATTATCGATATCATGCCGAGATAACTTTCATGACGTCCTGCATTTCAATTTTTTTAGTTTGATGGTTCTGGGGGCCATACAAATTGCGTTTGTACGGCCTCAAACAGACTTTTTTCCCTACATTGCGTAGGCGATCTAGGCAAAGAGGTGCCTTCCTTACACGTAGTTTTGAGGGACAGGCGTGAGAGCATGCTCTTCCTTCCTTTTTGCACGCAAGGGTGTGCCTATCAAGAAAAAAGACGTGTGGAGGCACGCCAGTCTGAGAGACAGGCGCGCAAAGGCCAGGGTGACAGAAAAACTTGGGTCTTTTGTTTGTTTTGATGTTTTTCTCTGTACTAATGGGTGCCTCTGTGTCTTGGCAGGTTGGTGTGGAGAGAGTGGTATTTTCCCGAGATCCGGACCGCTTTAGTTGTTGATGTTGGGGCACGTCGTCAGTTGGCCTCATGGGGCCTTATGAAGTTTGCTAAGAACCAATTCCTTTGATCTCGGGATCGACTGTTACGTTATATTATACAGCATTGGTGCAGGAGGCACAATATGTTAGTACTGAGGGGGGAAAAATTGATTATCCATCTGGAGACGGACATATACTTCGTGACCGGGTTACTGCCTTAAGGTGAGGCTCTGAGGTATCCACTCCCTGCTAGGAAAGTGAACCTAGATAGATTACAGCAACGGCATTGCGGTGGTGCGCCTCTTACTAAGGGGTGAATCAATATTGCTTCAGTGAGATATGTCACCGAGCAGTGTGCTCTGGCGATTATTGTGCGACCGGCAGGGTCGGTTGCTCCACATCAGGCATCGGGCCCACAGGTGGGAGTTTTACGTCGATTGAGGGGCAGGCATTTTTTTTATTTCGCTCGCTTTTGTTTTGATGGCATGGTGTTGCAACTGAACAGGGTCCAACGTGGATCCAATTTATTTGTGTATTCTAGCATCCTATGCAGCATTATGTATGAGAGGGTGGTGCTACTGAGGCCCATTGTGGCGGTGCCTATTAGGGGGCCGTGGGAGCCACGAATGAGTAGGTGGGCTTTAGTGATGCTGCACGGCGGGGGTGGCATGGTGGGTCATTATTGGAACGACATGACAGAGGCCTAGTTTGAGGCCAACCCACAGATTTTCTTTCCATACTCGTATGCGGGGATGGAATTTCGTGGTGACCCAAACATGGGTCTCCCTTTTGGTTATGTTTGGGAACCTGCAGTTATATGCAATATTTTTCTGCAGTTGTTCAAGTATTTATGTACTTATGTGTTTTGTTATTGACACTGAAATTATTTTGGTTACTCTTGCAGATGTTGGCGACGTAGGTCGCCGAGTGGCCCGATTGGTGGGTCACGATCCTCTACTACATGGGGAAGGTGGCGCAGGTGGACTGTGTGGTGGTGCCGGTGGACCAGGCGGGGATGGTGCTGGCCCTTCTGGTGAGGGCAGCATCTCGGCTACAGTAGAGGTGGCAACTGAGCAAGCTCGTTCAGATGTGGCTGAGGCACGCAACGCGGTACTGGTGGCTCTAGCGGCCGCTCTAGAGGACTTCCGAGGTCGAGTGGACCACTTGACCCAGGGGATGCCTGCTCGAGGCTTTATGGATGACTTCGAGGAGATTTTTTTAGAGATGGTGATGGCTCGCGAGAGGGATTATCGGCCCACTCTACGTCGGGTAGCGATCACAGTGGTGACAGAAGCTCCGGTTGTGGCACCATGAGCATTGTTGGGCACAGGTGCTTCTCTTAAGGGGGCACCCCCTAGAGTAGTTTTGTATTCTAGGAAAGCACCTGTTATGAGGATATTTCCCTTATTTTTGATGACTTTTGTATCTTTGGGCTGGCCAGTGGGCCAGAGACACTATTTTTTGTACTCAGATACACATATTTTTTTATATATTTATAAGAGATCTTTTTTGTGGCTCTACATGGTGTGCTATTTATTTTGGTTTATATTTTTTTTGTTATGTTGATGGATATCTATGTTTTTGGTTTTTTTTTATGTATGATGGTTTATTCGCGATGCATTCCAGTCTAGGATATTGTTAGCTATGCGATCAATTTCTTCGTTTTAATTCCTTAATACATGTGAAAATGTAATGTAATCAAAATTTCTGCTTAATCTTTTTGTACACAAATATTATCTAAACAAGTGTGTGTCTCTAGTCTCAAATGTTTGGTTCAACTGCAATACTACTAACTGGGAATCGATGTAGACATGCATATGGCAGATGCCCTGATGTAGGGCCTCGCACATAAGTCTGATGACGACGTCATATTTTGCCTTATTTTTTGTTGCTGGTCTAATGCACACGTCGTTTGAACATAGTGGTGATTGGTCGGGGTGGTAGATGACCCAAGCGGCTGCAACTAAATTTTGAGACCATCGCGATGCTCCATCAACAAATCTGAAATAGGGTTCGAGTTGGTGATCCATGGTGGCACTTAGAGCACGATTTTTTACATAAGTCTTTGGTTCAAAAATATTTTGGTGATTGGGTTTTTGTGTAATATAAATCTCGGGGACGAGGGTTGTTGGGGCCTTTATGGGTAGAACTTCTTGAGGTAAAGGTCGTTTACCAGGTTAGTGAGGTTGGTCCCGTCCAGTTCCGTCAAGATGTATGCCCCATGTCGGAGGCAATGTTTGATGATATAGGGTCCTTTCCACAAGGTTTAAAACTTTCCTCACTTTCCTTTTGCCCTAATGTTTCTTTACATTGTGAAATACTAACTCTACCTCGTGAAATGAGCGATGTAGAAAAAATACTAAGAGGGGGGGGGGGTGAATCAGTATTTAGGGTTGAACAATTTTTCTTTGCTTTCTCTTAAAACCATATGTTACAGTACTTCATCCAATATGTATGTCCAGATATCTTATTATGTCTTTACTTAGAGTATTGCATCAGATAAGCATTAAGCATGAACAGAAATAACATAACAAACCATCAAACAAAACAACACATATGAACACCAAGATTTAAGGTGGAAACCCAATTCGGGAGAAAACCACCGCTACTGTAATCTCAGTCTTCCAATATTTGTGTAGAGAAAACGTGCTTACAATATATGTATTATATTACACCTTCTTATCTTTGAGGTGGAGACTTATACCGGCACGCGAGGCACCCACTCGTCCGAGAAAGGCTTCAACCTTTTCTTGTTTGACCCTCTTGTGAAATTTCTACCCCACTGCTCGTTTACCGGCTCCCGGAAGGGAGCTACGGCCCCATGTACGAAGGCTTCGACCAAAGGACCAAGTTATATACGACATACCTTGTTAAATTTTTGATTTATTTATTTTATGTATACTCACACCAGTTCCTCATGATTTCGTCTATCATTCACACCAAAGATTCATCATTTTATTCATGGGTGCATCGTAGATTCAGATTTATCAGTTAAGAACAGAGCTCGCCCATACAGATATTCTTTTTAGAAATTTTATTCACCACCCTTTTAATGCACACCTCGTTCTTTATTTTTCTTCTCCTTATACAGTTTTCCCTTTATTAAAACCATGAGTCAAAACCACGAACCGCTAATGGTATTCCTTTGACGGTATTCCCTTTAGTTTATCCCACGAGGCTTTTTGATCTCCTTTTAATTTTTATTTATCAATTTGAAGAAATTGATAAATAAATATATTTACAATTTTGAACAGAACTTTAGGATTAAAGTTAACCCTTCGCATTTTAACCCTTCCAAATAATATGGTAAACCTTTGACCCCGGGCCCACAAATATAATCAACAGCCAATCAAATATGCACATGGTACCGTAGGTAAACTTCGCGCAAGTCCAGCGTCCGATCACCGTTAGATTAGCAAGCTTCCAGATCATATCGCTCGACCTCCGATATCGATCGTTAACGTGCGATGGCCCACTATACCTGTGTTAATCTTTGTGCACCTTCAACAAATGACGACCGTTCAATGACCCCTTCCTAGATCAACGACGCTCAACGATATCGCTGGGCGTCCTGGGTCGAACTATAACACGCGATGGCGCACAGTAAAAAGTGGTTTTATAGAATCGTACAGGGACGTGTGTCGCTCGTTCTATGGAATCGCTCCCCACCTCTTGAATACTGCTTGCCCGTTAAGAGCGGTGAGATGAAAACCATAAACCGCCTTCACTGTTCCTCCTTCGTGATTCCGCCCTTCGCTCAAGGTTCCGTTCATGATTCCAAAGGGTTATTCTGGGTTTGCGCTATGACTCTGGTCTATCTTTAGCAGGATTTCCAATAACCAACGAACAAATGTAGTTCTCTTCCGACAAGATTTCCTTACAAACATTGACTCGTGACAATTCAATGTCATTCCTCAATTATGCTATGATATATATATCATGTCAGCCTTCCATTTTGGAGTTCTATCCTGTCACAGTTCCTCTTCTACCTGTACATTCAAAACCATCATATCTCTGCCACCATTAAGTTCTTCAATGGATACATTGAATGCCTCGAGAGCCCCCTATATATTCAACCAAGTAATTCCACGACTGCAAATATCAAACTAAGCCAGATCTTCATTACAAGAAGGTCTCATCCTGGAATTCGAATCCTACCACCATGATTCCTCAACAGGGTTTCACTTTTAACTTCATTCGCAGAGACTCGTACAGATATTTAGGGGATTCCACACAAGAATTACATCAGTCAATACACATATAATACACATAACCTTAACCATGATTTCATTCTTCTCCGAGCATCGTAGGTATCCTCTGCCCATTATGAAATTGATCACACAAGTCATATATATTCCAGATTTACTCATACTTAACACAATTCCATAGTTCTTCATTAACATATACAAATCTTAGCCAAATATTCAATTTGTCCTTCAATCTATTACCTTGTCTCTTCCTATCAGTTCTCCCTTTTGTCATCTCCTTTGCAAACTATATTAAACCCCTAATTCAACTCTACTGCTCTGTCTCATCTGCTACCTCTGCTACCTTTCTGTTTCTTTTGCCTTATGGATAGTTTAGGTGCTGCTTTCCTTTGCCATCAATGACAATATTTCCAGCAATCTCCCCCTTTGGCATTGATGGCAATACTCTTCCTCTGATGGCCTTTCAGAATCCCTTTGTTGCTTTTCCTCCCCCTTTGACATCAATGGCAAAGATTTTGATCAAGATCCTTTGAACCGATAATGCCATGCTCCCCCTGAGATCATGCTGCATCTTCAAACATAATATGACCAACAATTCATCCTTTTCATATGACCAATGCTCCCCCTGAGCCTGTGCATTCAAAGATGCCTAACAGCACCTCACAACCAATTTAATCTTCTGTATTTAAGTAGACCTGATCCTCTGCATGGCAGAGACTACTCCCAGTTTCTGTCTGAGATATTCGAACACTTCCCTGGGTAGAGGTTTGGTAAATATATCAGCAACTTGTTCTTTGGAGGGAACATACTCTAATTTCACCTTTTGTTCAAGCACTTGTTCACGTAAGAAGTGATATTTGATGGGAATGTGCTTGGTCTTGGAATGCATAACAGGATTCTTTGAGATACTGATGGCACTTGTATTGTCACACATAATGGAGATAGGAGGTGAACATTTGATTTGAAAGTCTTGTAAGGTTTGCATCATCTAGAGAAGTTGAGTGCAACATGATGCTGCAGCCACATATTCTGCTTTTGTTGTAGATAAGGCAATGGAGCTTTGCTTCTTGCAAAACCAAGATACTAACCGGGGCCCCATAAAGAATGCACCACCACTAGTGCTTTTCTGATCATCAACACTTCCAGCCCAATCTGCATCAGTGTATGCATGAAGAGTAAGATCAACATTCTTTGGATACCATAGTCCAAAGTCTTGAGTTCCTTGTAGATATTTGAATATTCTTTTCACAGACTGAAGATGAGACTCTTTTGGATTAGCTTGGAATCGTCCAACAATCCCAACTGCATGCATGATGTCTGGTCTTGTCCCAGTGAGATAAAGTAGACTTCCTATCATAGATCTGTATTCTGGTTGATTCACCGTGGGGGAATCATCATTAGAACTGAGATTACATCCAGGTATCATTGGTGTACTTATAGGTTTGCAATCTTCCATGCCATACTTCTTCAACATTTGCTTAAGGTATTTTTCTTGTGATAAGAATATGCCATTTGTTGCTTGTTGCACTTGCAAGCCAAGAAAAAATGTTAGTTCCCCAAACATTTCAAATTCTTGTTGCATATTAGAAGAAAATTTCAGACTCATAGAATCTTCATTACTTCCAAAAATGATATCATAAACATATACAACCACAATCAATAGTTTGTCATTTTTAGTTTTTGTGTATAAGTTGCTATCAGTAGACCCTTTTGAAAATCCTTGTTGATGAAGATATTTGTCAAGACGATAGTACCATGCCCTTGGAGCTTGTTTGAGACCATATAGAGCCTTTTTAAGTCTACAAACAAGTTTTTTATCATTTCTAAAAATGAATCCTTCTGGTTGTTCTATATAAACTTCTTCTTCTAGATCACCATTGAGAAAAGTAGATTTAACATCCATTTGATAAACTTTGATTTTTTGGAAGCTTGAAAAGGCAAGAAACATTCTTATGGCTTCAAGTCTGGCTACAGGAGCAAAGGTTTCTTCAAAGTCTATACCTTCTTGTTGAGCATACCCTTTGCACACAAGTCTAGCTTTATTTCTTATAACATCCCCATTCTCATTTAACTTGTTTTTGAATATCCATTTCGTTCCAATGACATTTTTATCATGAGGCCTTGGTACTAATTCCCAAGTGTGATTCTTTTCAATTTGATCAAGCTCTTCATTCATGGATTGAATCCAACATTCATCTTTGCTAGCTTGACTAACACTGTGAGGCTCAATAGTGGATAGAAATGCCAGATTGCTAGAAGATCCCACAAGAGTCCTTCTTGTTTGTACACCTGATTCCTTTTCTCCCAAAATTTGAGATTCTGGATGATTCTTTTGAACATATCTAGATGGAGCCTTTTCAGACAAATCCTCTTCGGGTTCTTCACTGGGTTCACTGTTTGTATCATTACTATTTGATGTAGAAGGATATGTGTCATCATCATCTTCATTTGTTGTTTTCTTTTCTTCTTTTGGAGCTGCAGGAGACTCATCAATAACAACATCAATACATTCAACAATCTTCCGAAGTCTTTTATTATAACATTTATATGCCCTACTCCTAGAGGAGTAACCAAGAAATATTCCTTCATCTGCTCTGGGTTCAAACTTGCCAAGTTTTTCATCATTATTCTTGATAAAGCATTTGCTTCCAAAAATTCTAAAATGATTTATAGTGGGAGGATTACCATACCAGAGTTCATATGGAGTTTTATCACTATTTACACGAACATGTGCCTTGTTGAGAATGTTTACTGCTGTATGTGCTGCTTCTCCCCAAAATGTGTCAGGTGTTCCAGAATCATCAAGCATAGCTCTAGCCATTTTTTGAACTATTCTATTCATTCTTTCTGCAACACCATTTTGTTGTGGAGTGCCAGCTACAGAAAACTGTCTTTTTATGCCATGTTGTTCACAAAATTCAAGGAATTCATCTGATGTATATTCTCCTCCTCAATCAGATCTAAGACACTTGATTTTTTGATCTAATTCATTTTCAACCAGTGCTTTGAAGATCTGAAATTTCTCAAATGCTTCATCTTTGTGTTTAATCAACCCAATCCAACACATTCTAGAGAAATCATCAATGAATAAGATATAGTATTATTCACCACGTGGTGACTTTTTCCTCATAGGTCCACATATGTCAGTATGAATGAGTTCAAGAGGCTTACTTGATGATCCTTCCTTGGCATTAAATTGTACCCTGGTTTGCTTGCCGAATTGGCAAGATTTGCATATGATATTTTCAAGTAGAGTAATATTGGGAAGATCACGAACAACTTTAAGTCTGCTTGATTTGTTGATTTGAGAGAAGCTCAGATGCCCCAACCTTCTATGCCATAGCCAATTTTCTGAAGATTTACTCAAACAACATTGTTCTTTGGGGTTCTTCAATATATACGGGTTGTTTGGAGTTCTTTTTCCTTTTATAATTGCTTTACCTGTATCAAGATCATGTACCACACATTCTTTTGAACTAAAGACAACTTCAGTTCCTTGATCACACATTTGACTTACACTTAACAAGTTATGTTTTAATCCATCCACATACATGACTTCATTAGCTTTCACCTTTTCTTTTAGAAAAACAGACCCTTTTCCCTTAATGACCGCAGGAGTATCATTTCCAAATGTAACATTCTTTTCCTTTTCTAGAGCACTATATGCAAGAAGTTTGTTTTTGTCACTTGTCATGTGTCTTGAACATCCACTATCAATGTACAATTAGTTTTCTTCATCTTCTGCAAATAACGCTATGCCACAATTTTCAACTTGTAATTCCTTCTTTTTCCATACTTTGGAGCTTGAAGGTACATGTTCTTTTGGCTGAACTTTGCTCCTACATTCAGATTCTTCATGGCCAAAGTTATTGCAATAAGCACATTCAACTTCATTTTGAAGAGGAGAAAAGTTGTTATAGGTATTCTTCTTTGTTCCAATATCAATCCTTTTCTTTCTTGCTTCTCTTATCATGATGGTTTTATATGCAACACATTGAACAACTTTATGACCAAAATTGTGACATGAGAAACATTGTCCATTGAAGAAGAAATTTCTACGATCATAAAATCTTCTATATGAATTTACTTGTTGATTGGTGTTTCTTTGAAAGACATTCTTGTTAGTGTTCTTTGAATTGAGATGATCATGCTTTATCTGTAAAGATTCTTTATTCCCTTGCTGAGTGGCAGCATGTTGTAAACCAGCTGTAACTGCTTTTAGATAATTTGGTGCTGAAGCCTGAGAAGATTCTCCGATATATCCAAGACCTGTCTTTATAAGAGGAGAATGTTGTACCTTGATAATCTCATCTAAGGTTTCATATCCTTTAGCAAATCTAAGATTCAGAGTCTTTACTTTCTCAAGTTATTTTCTTAGACTTACTACTTCACACTCTAATTTCTCATTGTGTTTCTCCTTTTCTTCAAGCTGATTTTTCAGAGTTTCTATGGTTATTTTACTCTCTTCTAAGCAAATTTTGAGTTTATTGTTTTCATCAAGAAAATCACTGTCTTCTAGAGCATCCACAAAAGTATCCTTTTCTTCTCTAGATTATTTTTCAAATGCCATGAGAATTCTAAGATCTTGTTCACATTCTTCCTCACTATCAGATAACCCATCACTGTCTTCATGAGTATAGTAACTTTTTCTAGTACTAAAACGATTCTTATTCCTTCTTGCTACTTCCTTCCCCTTTTTATGTGTTTCTTTATAAGGACACTTAGCAGCATAATGACCAACTCTTCCATAATCAAAAAATTTGAAAGGAAGCTTACCTCTGAACCGTCCTGTGCCAAGTTGAAGTTTCTTTACAAATTTTATCTCATCTTCTTCTAAGATATATCCTGATCCTTCTGTTTTTTGTACTTCCTTCCCTTTTGTAGAAGTTCTAAAGACTGCTTCTTTGACTTTAGATGGTCCTCCTCTTCTCATTTCATATGCAGTTAGTATGCCATGAAGTTGCACCACAGTAAGATTTTGAAGATCCTGCTTTTCTTCAAGAGCAGAAACTTTTGACTCAAATTTTGTCGTTAGTGATCTTAAGACTTTCTCAACCAAGGTAGATTCGATTATTGTTTCTCCCAGATTTCTCATACGATTTACAATATCATCAAGACTTAAAAAGAAATTGGCAATGCTCTCCTCATTATCCATTTTTAGATTCTCATATTGAATTCTGAGAGTTTGGAGTTTAGCACTTTTTACCTTTGCATCACCTTCATAACTTAGAATGACTTTGTCCCATATTGTCTTGGCTGTATTCATCTGCATGAATTTGACAAATTCTAATTCAGTTAGACTTCCCAATAGAGCATTGACTGCCTTTGCATTCGTTTCATAATTCTTTCTTTTCGTCGGATCTGTTGGTACTGCAGCTGGGTATTGATATCCTTGTTCAACAATTGCCCATACCTCTACTCCCAGAGACTAAATATAGGATCTAATCCTTGTTTTCCAAAAGATTAAATTGTTTTTGTTAAAGAGCGGAGGCCTGATAGATGTTTTTCCATCTTGATTGCTCATCTTGCTTGATCTTCCTTCTAGCGGCTAAGCTTTTTCAGAAGGACATGCTCTGATACCAATTGATGGGAAAAATACTGAGAGGGGGGGTGAATCAGTATTTAGGACTGAACAATTTTTCTTTGTTTTCTCTTGAAACCATATGTTACAGTACTGCATCCAATATGTATGTCCAGATTTCTTATTGTGTCTTTACTTAGAGTATTGCATCAGATAAGCATTAAGCATGAACATAAATAACAGAGCAAACCATCAAACAAAACAACACATATGAACACCAGGATTTAAGGTGGAAACCCAATTCGGGAGAAAACCACCGCTGCTGTAATCTCAGTCTTCAACATTTATTGTAGAGAAAACTTCTTACAATATATGCTGGTGCAGACTTATACCAGCACACATGCACCCACCTGCAGAAGGCTTCAACCTTCTCTTGTTTACCAGCCTCTCCTAGAAGGGAGCTACTACCCCCTACTCTCGTTTACTAGATACCACTGGAAGGGAGCTACAACCCCCTCTCTGAAGGCTTCGACCCTCAGCACCACTGCAGACCACGTTTCATCAACTTTCATACTGGATCCACCAGTTTCCATACGACATACCTTGCCGGTCACCAGATTTATTTATTTTCTGTATACTCACACCAGTTCCTCATGATTTTGTCCCTCATTCACACCAGAGATTCATCATTATATTTATGGGTGCATCGTAGTTTCAGATTTATTAGTTAAGAACAGAGCTTGCCCATACAGATATTCTTTTTAGAAATTTTATTCACCACGCTTACAATGCACCCCTCGTTCTTTATTTTTCTTCTCCTTATATAGTGTTCCCTTTATTAAAACCATGAGTCAAAACCACGAACAACTAATGGTATTCCTATGACAGTATTCCTTTTAGTTTATCCCAAGGGGATTTTGATCTCTTTTTAATTTTTATTTATCAATTTGAAGAAATTGATAAATAAAGATATTTACAATTTTGAACAGAACTTTAGGATTAAAGTTAACCCTTCGCATTTTAACCCTTCCAAATAATATGGTAAACCTTTGACCCTGGGCCCACAAATATAGTCAATAGCCAATCAAATACGCACATGGTACCATAAGTAAACTTCGCGCAAGTCCAGCGTCTGATCACCGTTAGATTAGCAAGCTTCCAGATCAATGGCGTATATGCATATCGCTCGACCTCCGATACCGATCGTTAACGTGCGATGGCCCACCGTATCTGTGTTAATCTTCGCGCACCTTCAACAAATGACGTCCTTCCGATGACCCCTTCCCAGATCAACAGTGCTCAACGATATCGTTGGGTGTCCTGGGTCGAACTATAACGCGTGATGGTGCATAGTAAAAAGTGGTTTTGTAGAATCTTACAGGGATGTGTGTCGCCCGTTCTATGGAATCGCTCCACACCTCTTGAATACCGCTTGCCCGTTGAGAGCGGTGCGATGAAAACCATAAACCGCTTTCACTATTCCTCCTTCATGGTTCTTCCCTATGCGCAAGGTTCCGTTCATGATTCCAAAGGGTTAGTCTGTGCTATGACTCCGGTCTATCTTTGGCAGGATTTCTAATAATCAACGAACAAATGTAATTCTCTTCCGATGGGATTTCCTTACAACCATTGACTCGTGACAATTCAATGTCATTCCCCAATTTTGATATGATATATATAACATGTCAGCCTTCCATTTCGATGTTCTATCCTGTCACAGTTCCGCTTCTACCTCTATATTCAAAAACACCATATCTCTGCCACCATTAAGTTCTTCAATGGATACACTGAATGCCTCGAGAGCCCCCTATATATTGAACCAAGTAATTCCATGACTGAAAATATCAAAATAAGCTAGATCTTTATTACAAGAAGGTCTCATCCTAGAATTCGAATCCTACCACCATGATTCCTCAACAGAGTTTCACTTTTAACTCCATTTGCAGACACTCATACAGAGATTCAGGGGATTCCACACAAGAATTACATCAGTCAATACACATATAATACACATAACCTTAACAATGATTTCATTCTTCTCCGGGCACCATAGGTATCCTCTTCCCATTATGAAATTGATGACACAGGTCATATATATGCCCGATTTACTCATACTTAACACAATTCGACAGTTTTTCATTAACATATACAGATCTTAGCCAAATATTCAATTTGTCCTTCAATCTATTACCTTGTCTCTTCCTAGCAGTTCTCCATTTTGTCATCTCCTTTGCAAACTGTATTAAACCCCTAATTCAACTCTACTCCGTTGCCTCTGCTACCTTTCTGTCTCATTTTCCTTATGGATAGTTTAAGTCTTTGCTTTTCTTTTCCATCAATGACAATATTTCCAACGAGCGAGGGGTGATGTTGCGGTCGAATGATGATTTCACCCTTTTCTTATGGGCCTCATTGTGTTGTAGCGATTGTCGCTAACTTTTGTCAACTAGCTCTAGTTGGACTAGGCATTGTTCTGGAGGCTGGGTGTCATCAACGAGTTCGATGGCGGCGTGCAAGTTTGGGATCTTGTGGAAATCAATGCAAAAGTGTAAGGTACCTTGGTATTTTGTGACAAGAATAAAGTGGAAATCCTGGGATGAGGGGGTGGTTGGAATCCTATCTTGGGCGTGCGATGATACAAGTCGTATGTGGTGAATTGCGTCACTGGAATGCAGCGGGGGAAGGATCTCGGTAATGGAGTCCTGTGTGAACATAAGGTCTGGTTTCCCGCTAGGATAGCCAATTTTTGATCGGTGGAATTTGTTCTTATCATAGAGGTGCCTGAATGCTTTCATTAGCGAGAATGCCTTTGGTGTGTGACTTGGCTAGTGCTAATGGTGCACGGTATCACTGTGTTGACAGAGTAGATAGTGTGAGATTCTACGCTACTCGTTGTCCATGATGTGGACACTTGGTAAGGGTTGGTCATAGAAGAGGTTGTCTTCTGCTTCCATTTCTACGTCGTTGGTTTAGAATTGTCTTCCTTATTGTTGGATGGTAGACTTAATGCCGCTTGAGCCGCTCTCAACTTGGAGAGACGCTCACACTTAAACGTATGATGAAAGTGTGAGAAAATTTGGCAATAAGTGTGTGTGATCTTCTCTTGATTGGAGAGAATTTTCTGAGGAAGAGAAGAGATTATGTGGAAACTGTTTGCTAGGGGCTTAAGTTCTCTACATTGGTTGACTCAGTGATCATTTAGATCACCTAGGCTGCATGTTATCCTAGGCTTTGCTTGGGGTACACGTGGTTGGTGTGCAGTCTTAGGCTGTCTATTGCGCCATTGCGGGGGTAGGGATGTTGAGCCAGTGACGTATATTTTGTGCCATTCTTGGAGCTTGTTTTTCCTCGCTTATATGATATGAATTATGTCGATGGTGTGATCCAGTTTCAGGGCATACGTACAGTGTTGTTCATAATGATTTCCTTGGCAGATAAGGTGAAATATCCTTGATATGGGGGTTCCATCATGCTTGGTTTGAGGCCAGGCGGGGAACCAACATCGCAGCACTGCTAAGTCGGGGTAATGAACAACCGCATGAGTGGTTGCTTTGCATAACGTGCATGTGGGTTTGTTTTGTAGAGAGTTGTTTGGGGTAACTAGGGGTCCCTTATTTGGTTTCTCTTCGACTGTCAGAAACATGATGGATCTGCTCACCTCATCATCTTAGGTCATTGAGCTTCCTGTGGATTCCGCGTCCATGTCATCTTCTTGGGAAAGGTTAAATATGGCTGAGCGGAGGCTAGCAAGGGCTATCCGGAAGTGAGGTATGTAGTGACAATCCTCCAAAAGGTGATTGTCGACGCATAAGATGGTACGTGGCTCGTCATTGATAGACTGGATGGAGGGATCCTCTTGATAGGATCGCTCGATCGCATGTAAGGCATCCCTATATCATGGTATTTCTGGACAATGGTGGGCATAGTACCCATAGGTGTCACAGAGAGTGCATGCGTGATTGGTACGCAGCGGTTTGCCTTTATTTTTGGCGGCAAGTTCCTTTTTACGAGAACGTTGCGTCGAGGTATCTGCTTCGGAGTCGAGGAGTGGTTTTAACTCGTCTAACTCTGGAAAAATGTGGGTAGGGTTTCCTATGAAATCACATATAGTGCAAGCTGATGACTCCCTTTTCATGGTGGGGGTCGCCGTTTTCTTTCCCCTTTTTGTGGTTTTCTTAGCCTTGATAACCATTTTCGCAATGGGAACTTCCCTTGCAGGGGCGGTTTCGACCGTTTCTTGGGTGGGTTAGGGCTCCTCAGGACTGAGGGGCTTTAACCTTATGGAAGTAACGTTGGTGGCTCCTGTTCCAAAAGGGGCGACCAAGTACCAAACTGGGAACGTCAATGATATGCTAGGTAACACCAATGTTGCAAAAACCTATTGGGAGACGAAGCCAACTAGGGGGTAGAGGAAAGGGGTTTGGGAGGCGATGTAGGCTAGGGAGGCTACCGTGGCCAATGCCTCGGTGTTGTTACTACTTGAGTATGTGTCCTGACTAAACTCGGTGCTTTATGTGGATAGCATGCACACTAGGGCCCCTGTGGCATCATGTGATACCTCAGGAATAACTGGAGGATCTCCTAGGAATGACCCTAGGAGAGATGACAGTTTGAATAGGATAGGGTTGTATTCTTGGTACCGTGAAATACCATCTACGGCTATATCTACGTAGGGTAGAATTACATCTGTGTTGGTTAGGGGGCACTTTTCACTATGCGTTAGATATTCTACCGTAATGATTCGATCCTCGTGGGGGAACATCATGATGCGAAAGATGGAGGATGCTATGGCAAACATGGCGTACATGTAACTCCGCCCAAGGAGTATGTTGTAATCCAATTGAGCATCCAAGACTTTGATGTCTATGTAGACCATCTTTCTAGCTAAGAAAACTAGTACATTTTGGTAGAGGCCGAAGGGAGTCGAGGGACGACCATCATATGCTTTGAGTGTGATGATGGAAGGTTTGAGTTCAGGGGATCCTAACTTCTTCCACACATTCTTTGACATAATGCATGTGGATGCACCCTTGTCTATGACACATCAATGAATAGTGATATTCTATATTGATACTGGTATCTGGAAGGCGACCATGGAAGGAAGCTTAGGGGTGGCTTTGTCTAAGTCAAAAGCCATCATGCGCATATCGGCAGGGTCGATGGTGCCTAACATGGAAAGTAGGGCTTTTCTTTGCTTTGGGCATGACTGCAGTACTTCTAACGTAGACATAGCAATGGGTGATTGAGCTAAATCATCTACGATGCCATAATTATGTGCCTCTTTGGAGTAGTTACCCGCTCGCCTATTAGTTCCTTTTTCCATATTTGTCAATGGTTCTATGGGAGCCTTTGAAATGGTCAAAGGTGTAGTCAGCACACTAGTACTAGCCCCTGACATATTGGTGTCTGGTGGGGTGTCATAACTATGATTCCAAGTCTGGAATAACATTTCTTCCCCATTCATGTAGATCTCATGGTTGTTTTTCCCGGAATCGTCTGGGTTTTTCTACTGAGTGTTAACCGTCCCTTGATGGGGGAAAGGTTCTTACATCACCGCAATTTGCTGGGAAGACCCTCCTTGTCCTCAATTTCTCTGTAGCTTTTTAAGCTCAGGGAGTTCGAGACAGTGGTGAGTATAGTGCCCATACTCACCACATATTGAAAAAGAATGGTTTGTTCGTAGAGGTGGCCTTTTTCCTTGCATTTGGGCATTTCTTGGCTCTTGGTTCTAATTCCGGTTGGAGTTACCTCCAGCCTGGGATCGCGGTGGGCATTGTTGGTTACTGCCCCCCTATCCAAGGTTCTCTTTGGGCTTGTTTTTTTTATTTTTATTAACCACGTTATGAGGGTATTTCTCCTTATCATACTAGTGTGGTTGATTTTGGGACGGCTGCACAAAGTTCACCTGTGCATTTTTTTTCGTAGGTGGGTCATGTGATTGGGATTGAGCATAATTTTATCCCATGTTTTCTCCTGGCCATTGGGGGGGAGATATTCTGCCAGTGTTTCTTCCTGTGTACTGGGTCCCCTCAGCCGGAGGATAAGGTCCTCCTTGGTGATATGCTTGTGCCCTACTAGTCAAATTTTGCTGCGGCATATGATGATTTTCAAATCCGGGTTGAGACCTATTCTGGGTAGAATTATGTGTGTAACCGGGATTTTGACGGCTGCTGCCTAGGTACCCTTGGGTCATTGACCCAATTAGTCCGTCTGCAGAGTTTTATGTGCCTGGTAATTCTTGATAAGTTTGCAGGCGCGAGGCGTTAGGCAGGATATTATAGATGTATCCTGACTACGTATAGATCAATTCAAGTTGTTTGGCTTTACTAATTGTGTCCTCTTCAGATGTGGGGTTGTGTTGCGCCACATCCTTTGAAATCTCCACCGTCAGATTTTTCAAGGATAAATCTAAAAGGACTCGGTCGTCGAGTTTAGCTTTTCATAAACTGCGACGCCACCTCCATTCATGGAGATGGTTTGAGATATGGATGGAGGGGGATTGTCTTAAATGAGTCAGTAATTCCATTCCTGAATCGTGGTGAATGGGCAACTAAAAGTATGTGAGGAATGTGGTAGCAAGGGCACTAAAGGTTCCATGTGAAGCAAGCGATTTCTCCATGTACCATTTCGTGGCCACTCCTATAAGAGTGTGTTGAAATAGCCTTAACCGAATAGTATCATTAATGATTCTATTTATGAGCACCACAAGTGAAAGGTCATTACATGATTACCTGGGTCTTCCTTTTGCTTGCCTTCAAACTTTGGTATATCTGAAGGGAGCTTCGTGGGCATGGGAGGCCAATTGGAGTCATGTGCGATGGGGTCATTTGTGAGCTTGGTTAAATCGGGTAGATTCAACGTAGCTAAGAAGGGTGACTGGGAGGTTGACACCATGGCAACGTGTGAAGACACGAAGTTCTGGTTAGAATGAGAGTTGGTCTGTGACGTACCCTATTGTGAATTCAGCTGGCTTCCCATATGGGATGTGCTCCTCTGCCCCCTAGGGGACAAGGGGGAGTGGTGTGCGGTGTGTCGTTGGGAGACCGACTAGGGTTCCCAACTAAGGTTGCTCCAAGAAAGGATGAACCAACGATGGTGGCAATGTTCCATCTTTGATGCCTAAATGGCGAAAGACCTGGAACCCCTCTCGGTAATGGGGGGAGGTCCAAAAGATGCCCGGACCGATGAGGTTCTGTTGGGACCATTTGAGTGTCGACTAGGTTAGGTTTTGGAAAAATTTGAGGGGATCGAGTCTATGATCATGACAAATTTATGGCTACATACATAAAATAAAGTGAAAATGAAATGAATTTTCCCTTTAACATAATCTATGTGATCAATCAAGCAAAAAAGATGGTTTTGTTTGTTTGCGCGTGATAGTCAAAATCCTAGAAGACCTATTACATCCTCACACACCCAAAAGTAACTGGGCCTTGAGAATATTTCTTGCGAGTGCTGGCACAACGTCCCGTAAGAGCTAGCAATGCCCCCAGTCAGCCTAAGAGAATCCACCAAGGTAAGGTTAGAGGGTATGGCACTTGCCTGCACTGTCACCTATAGGGTAAAGGATGCCCTAGTTTTTGGCCACTAAGAAACACTATCCCACGTGAGCATTCGATTCTTGGGCTTCTTGGTAGTCAGCTAACAGTACCGAGTATCAACCAAGTCAGGTAGCCCCAACTGATACTGCACGCACTGCGCCTAAGCCTAACCCCCTCTGAATTGGGTCTCTGCTGCGCTCGGATTTTCTTTTCCATGAGCTGATAGGTGGATTTTAAAGCTCCCTAAATACACAAATTCTATGTTTCAATATGAAGTGTGATCAAGGCATTTTATTAGATGCCTTACCCCTTGATCCTAACTTAATCTATAAATTATTTTGTGGCGCCTGTGGGGAGAATTTAGTGAGTTGTTTTAAGTTAGTTTTAGGTGGCTTTCTTTGCTTATTGGATGAGTGTGTGTGAGCATATGGTGAACAATCTCATAGTTTGAGCATATGGATATCGGTGATCCTTTACAAAATTCCCCTAGTTAAACTATGTGACGTTGTTCCTTGCTCAAATGGAAAACATTTGCGAATAATGGGCTGCTTCCAAATCTTCCTAGTTAATCTATGTGACTAACTAAAGGGAGATGGCGAATCGCAAATTTAGAGCGTTCATATGCTTGCCTAGGATCACTGAAGGGTGCAAAGGCAGCAGAGATTACTTGCTCTAATCAGCGATTCAATCCTAGTCTTGCAATTTCCTAAATGAAAAATTGAATTAAGCTAAACAATTTCTTCACTAGATTATGCATGTGTGGTCTTGGGCCACTTACTTGGAGTAGTTAAGCTAAGTGTGCATACCATAATTTTAAAAAACATAAATTTTTCATAAAGAAATGGTTAATTCGCCCCCTACTTAAACTATGTGAAGATTTTTTGCAAAAAACCCAACTTAAATGAAAGCTAACTCTATGCCTACAGAAAGCAGCAAAAAGTGAGTTCTCAGAAGTTGTGGGGTATCAACACAAGTGTTGGAAGATCCATTAGGGGCTACCCAGCACATTACAAGCAAAAAAATGCAAAATGTAGGGAGAAAAATCTCATACTGCTATTTGCGTGCACAAATCCTCAACAATTGCGCCTTCCTGCACGCAGGTCAATCCTGAACCCACGCAATGCACCTCTATGAAGAAAAACTGCGTGAAAAAATCCTGCAAGTGAAAATATTAGGAGCTGCCTTCTTCAGTCTATCACTTCAATGAGCCTAGGGACTATAATATGGATCGAAGGACTGTCATCTCCACTCCAGCATAGACAAAGGGTCTCCTGCAAAAGATGGTAACGGGCAGAAGGTGGGAGAGTTGAATAGCATAAAATTTAGTGGAAACAGTATGCTAAAGTATGCTCTGGTTAAACTAAAACTAAAACACAAATATACAGAAGCTATAAAGAGAGTCAAAACGATAATAATGCAAACAATGGCTCGATGGCCTCTTCTTATTAAATGTTTGATATGGAGAATAATTTTTACCCACTTGCTAAAGGGCCGATAGGCAATGGCTCTAGGTCCCGATAAAAGGATGTAGCCTTCCAAGCTCTACCTCTGATGCAGTCTCCCTCTCTCTCTCTGCTGTGGTGGACTAGGATGTTGGGTGGCCAACAATCGAGTCCTCTTTAACTCCAGCTTCGGGTCACACACTACTGGTGTTGCTTGGGAAACTTTGGCTAGCATAAAAATGTGATCACCCTTTATTCATCTCTTGGTGGCTGTATATAGGTGAGTTTCAAATCCTCCTTCCCTCCCTTGGTACATGATGGATAGTTACCCAAGGGAGAGATATGACTCTATTATGTGCTCCAAATATTCCTTTGTGTGCTCACATAGTGTCTAATGAGGCACTGGTGGCTATCCTTATGCAGCCTCATATACGGAGTAACTATCCTTTGCTTTGGTGTGGTCCCGAAAAGTTAATTTTTTCCATTTCCAGGAATGTGTGCTTATCAGGAAAGAAGGCACACAGAAGGAACTCTTCTCGAAGGATTAAGTGCGCATTATAGCATTTAAGACTAGTTCAAATCTGATTTTCTCAAAACCTTAGAGATTTAAATACTTCTTGATTCCATAATGTGTTCCTACCCTGTAAATCATTAGGCTTGACATTAATTGATGTCGTCTTCTGTTGTACGATTTTCCAGTGTTAATAGATACTATAGATGAATAGTTGAGCATATATTGAAGAGTTTTATTGTGAAAGAGATAGATCAAGGAGGAAATTTGTTGAGAGAGCTTAATTCCATGCCCTCATCCCGTCCAAATCCCTTGATGAGTATCTGAGACGCGCTTCAGCTGAACCCTGCTGGAGGAGACTGCGACGTCAAAGCATTGGTTGTACCTCTTCCTTCTATCAATATATACATGAATAGCGTTTAGGTTCCAATTTTGTGTTATATTTGTTTGATTTAACGCAACATGTTTATCCCTCTTTGACTGGTTAGTGATTACGAATGAAATTATTATGTTGTATGCTTCTCTTGTTTACTGTGTTATGTGCATGTATCTGAGCATGACTGCTGATGGATCGTGACTTGCCAAGGCAAGAGCGAGAGGTCACCACTACTACAATTGCAACAACAACACTGGATCCCAGGTAGGTCGATCTACTGTGTCCTCTTTCATTATGTCGCTAGGAACCTACATTCTAGCATGTCTCTTTGTTTCTAGACCCACCCTAGGGCTAGAGGGACCGTCTATGTCCGCAGAGAGTATTTACCTGCATAACAGTCGTGCATAAGAACCATGACTCGTGATGTCTTCTCATTAGTCATAGGTGTCGAGACCGCTGCAACTATGAGAGTAGTTGTACCAATGAGGGTGCAAACCCAATCTATCTACACCCTGTCAATCGCGTCTAGTTCCACCACATCGACTATGGAATCTTATTCATGTTTTTCGACCAGCTCCTTTAGGACCGAACCACCTCCTCATGGCTTTACGCAAACTCAATCCCCCTTAGGATCCTTTTTTTACTCAAATGAGGATATTCTAGAGACCATGACGGAACCAGATTATCTGTGGGATGAAATGCATCACCGCTCACTTTTCTTCCTGAAAATACATTCAGCCCTAACGACTCGGGAAAGTAAGAGATATACACAATAAAATCAAACTATTTCCTTTGATT
This sequence comes from Pinus albicaulis, assembly GCA_034641835.2. Taxonomy (NCBI): domain Eukaryota; kingdom Viridiplantae; phylum Streptophyta; class Pinopsida; order Pinales; family Pinaceae; genus Pinus; species Pinus albicaulis. Next base: position 1,124,011,148 of record CM076577.1, on the reverse strand, counting down.
TGGGAAATTCGATTGGTATCCCATTCCGGTGCCCGATGCGTTCGAAGAAGGGAACATGTCTAACATTTCTCCAACCATTAAGGTGAATATCTCTTGAAATCCTAAGAAAGTCGAAGAAATCTTGTTGGGGGCAACATGTTCCCCAGACGAAGTAACCTCCTACACCCGCTTTTTGCAAGAGTATAGAGACATCTTCGCATGGGACTATTTGGAATTTCCAAGGTTTATTCCAGCTATAGTAGAGCACCATATTGACACCTAGCCTGATGTACCATCGATATGCCAGAAGAAATGACAAATGCACCCATCCAAAGTAGAAGAAATTAAACGAGAAATCGATAAGATTCACAAAGACAGGTTTATCTACCCCATAGCTTACACATCATGGGTTTCCAACCCTATTCCCGTCATGAAAAAAGAGGGCATTATTTTCATTTCTACCGATTTTTGAGATTTGAACAAATCTTGTCCAAAGGACAACTACCCTACCCCATTCATCGACCAATTCATCGACGCTTGCATGGGACACGAGGCCCTCTCTTTCATGGATGGCTTCTCTAGGTATAACGAAATCTAAATTTGGCATACTGACCGATACAATACTGCGTTCACCACCCCTTGGGGCACGTTCGCATATCAGTTTATGACATTCCGTCTTAAAAATGTGGAGCCACTTTTCAGCGGGCCATGAAATATATCTTTCATGACCTGGCCCACCTTATCTGTGCCTACTTGGATGACCTCACTGTTCGATCCAAGCAGCGATCTGATCATCTCGAGGATATGCGGCTAGTATTCCAAAGATGTCGGAAATACAACCTATGCTTGAATCCCCTCAAGTGTGTCTTTTGCATCACTACAGGTCGAATTTTAGGTTTTATTGTGTCCCAACAAGGAATTATAGTGGACCCCCTCAAGGTCCAAGCCATCAAAGAGGTACCACCACCTCGAACCCTGAAGTAACTCCAAAGCTTGCAGGGAAAAGCCAATTTTTTGAGAGGCTTCATCCTTGATTATGCCACTTGCACTCAGGGATTCCTACACCTCCTCCGTCAATATCTCCCATTCAAATGGGACGATCAAGCCCAAAAAAATTTCAAGGTGCTGAAAGACGCATCATCTTTAGCACCATTGCTCAGCCCACAAAACTACGACAAGGATTACACCCTATATCTGTCAGCATCTGAAACTGCTTTGGGAGGGGTTTTAATCTAATAGGGCCCCAATGGTAAGGAACACATAATTTATTACATCAGTAAAAAATTTATTTATCCCCACATTAACATATGAGCCCAAAGAGAAAACTTCCCTAACATTAATACACGCAGTCCAAAAACTTCAGCACTACATTATCTTAAGGACTACAACAGTCATCACAGATATCAACCACATGAGATACCTGTTGACCCGCCATTTGATGAATCATAAATACGATGGATGGATAGTTATACTACAAGAGTTCGACTTAAAGTTTAGCTCCCCCAAGGGAAAGAAATCTTTAATTCTAGATGAGTTCATCACTGACCTCCCAAGTCAGACCAAAGGATCACTAGTCAATGACTCACTACCAGACGAACATCTCTTCCTAGTGACGACTAACGACCCTTGGTACAGAGATATTCTCTTATTCCTACGAACCCAAAATTTCAAACCAAAGCTCACACGTGATAATCTTAGGTGCATACTCCACCAAGCCCCTCGATACCTCCTCATGGGAGATGTTCTTTATCGGCATGGGATTGACACAATTCTATGTCGATGCCTCACTCATGACCAAGATAAGCAAGCCCTTAATCATTTTCATACTAGAGCTTGTGGTGGCCACCTCTCTGGAATGGCCACTTCCCAAAAATTTCTGTGGGTAGGATATTTTTGGCCCACCTTATTCTACAACTGTGTCTCGGCTATCAAAAGGTGTGAGCGATGTCAACACTTCACTCACAAGGCAAGAGCACCTCCCGCTCCCCTTCACCCATTCATTGTAGTTGGTCCCTTCTACAAATGGGGGATCAACTTCATGACTTGCAACCCCGCGTCGTCTAGAAACCACAAATATATTATTTTCTTAATCGATTATTTCACCAAATGGGCAGAGGCCATGCCCACATACGACAACACGATAGAAACCATTGCACGATTTCTATTCAACCATGTCATCACCTGATTTGGTGTACCAAAATATTTAGTCTCTAACCACGGAAAAAATTTCGAAAACGAAATTTTCCAGGAACCATCTCACCACCTAGGATTCACAAATGAATTCACCTCACCATACTACCCCTAGTCCAACGGACAGGTAGAATTTGTTAGCAAATTGCTCAAAATGATGTTACAGTGTATGGTGAATAACATAATACAAACTGGCACCACATGGTTTTCTCCGCCCTGTGGGCATACCGCACGGCAGTGAAAAACTCAATAGGGTTCACACCTTTCCAACTGGTGTAGGGGGTTGAAGCCATGATTCCCATAGAATGTGAAATACCCAACTTAAACATCTCCATCGGACTCCTCGATGATACCCAACCTCTAGAGAAATGAATGGTGCAACTAGAACTCATCGACAAAAATTGACGATAGTCGCTCACCCACGAGGCCCATAAAAAACTGGTAAAAGAATCATTCGATCACAACGTCACCCCTCACTCATTTACCGAGGGAGAATTATTCCTCCGCTACGATGTTGTGAAAAAATACCTAGGGACTGGGAAGTTCCAAACATTGTGGAAAGGTCCCTATCTCATAAAAAATTTCCTCCTCAAGGGGGAACATATCTTGTTAGAGCCTAACGGAACATGCATAAGCAACCCCGTCAATGGGCTTTATCTCAAGAAAGTTTACCCGTAAGGGTCAGGAGGCCTTAACCTTAGAGATAACATGCATATAACAAACTCTATTTTTTTTATCACAAAAATCACAGCCTTATTCTAAAAGGTACTCTGGTGTCACAGATGGATCGTCCCCCCAACCATTATTTTGGATTCGTTGATGGAGTATCGCGATGTCTCAAAATATAGCATCAACCACCTGGGTCATCTATTATCCTAACCAATCACCATTATTCACCAACTAAGTATGCATCGGATCAGCTACCAATAATTAGGCATAATATGATGTTTTCATCAGGCTCATGAGCGATTCCTTCAACCAAGGTATCTGCCACCTACATATCTACCTTGATTACAAGCTAGTGGTTTCGCAGTTAAACCAACAATTTTAATTACGATATTCTCGACTGTTTAGAAAAAATTTACGTACAAAAAGATTAAGTCGTCAATTTTTTCATATTACATTAACACATGTAACAAGAAATCAAAACTAGAAATCATATCACATAGCTAGTCACGTTCTAAACTGGAATGCATCACGTGTAAACCATCATCCATAGCAAAAACCAAAAACATAAAAAATATAGATCTCCATCAATGATACACAACATCCATCAAATTATACAACCATAGAAACATCATCAAGAGCCTCAAAAAATACATATCTCGCATATATACCAAAAATATGTGTGAGTCCAAATACACAAGTCATGTCTCTGACCCACAAGTCAACCAAAAACTATAGATACATGTCATCAAAAATAAGGGAAGTACCCTCATAATGTGTGATTTCCCTTAATACAAAGTATCTCTAGGGTTTAGCTATGCCAGGTGGGGCATCTGGACTCACAGCTCCACCTGGTGCTAAGACTCGAGCAATAGCCAAAATAGAAAGCACCACATGGTGTAGTGTCAGATGACAAGCCTTCTTCTGTTACATCAGTGCCTTGAGCTAGGTATCATCCAAATAATCAACAAAACCCTGGTTTGGCATGCCCAAGGTAAGCCTCTCCACTCGACCCCAAGCATCAGCTAATTCAGTGGATTGAGCCTCAACCGCAGCTAGCTTCTCTGCCACTCGCACCTCTGCCGCCTCAACATGAGCAATAGTAGTGGAATACTTGGCAGCATTCAAGCTGCTAACCTCCCCCGAGGGTCTAGCACCATCACCTGACCCTCCACCCTGAGGATGTCCAAGACCGCCACCCTGCCCCCCACCCTGGGGCTCAGCATCTCCACCTGGAACCCTCCTAAGGGGATGGTGTCCCACCAAGCGAGCAGTAGGACATCCAACTGCTCCCACATTTGCAAGAGAAACAAATATAGTGTCAGTTTCACCACAATACACATCATAAAATACTCAAAAAATGTAGAAAAAATAAAAAAATCATACCTGTAGGTCCCCACGTGTAACTCGTAAGAAGACCCATATCCGAATCTCCCTGAAAATCCATCCCAGAGTATGGGAAATCTAGTAAAATCTGGGGGTTCACCTCAAACCATGCCTCAGTGGTCGCATCCGAGTAGCAACCCACCTCTCCCCCTCCACCTCAACGTATCACTGGCACCCATCGCGTCATCCGAGGGTCCCAGCGAGGCCCAATAGGAACAAGCACGATAGGTCATAGCAGTACCACCCTCTCAAACATAAGTATACAAAGGATGCTAGCATAAGTGAATAATTTGGAAGATCCTCCTCAGACCTTCCCCAGTTGCGACACCATGCCATCGTAAACATGGTGCACCCAATCATAAAAATGGTCAGCCTGGAGCCGGCATAGAACAAAAATCTGGGGTCCCAATGCCCTGTGTGATGATTATGAGCCTGTCAACCATACAATCATAGATAAGGCACGCCACTCGGCTAGATTGGTCACTGATGCAATGAGAATGCATCCCTGCGAAAGTGGTGCCCCACCACAGTGATGTTGCGACCAGCGCCGGAGAGCCAACTTCCCAGGTGGGAGTGGGTGTGGAAGTGCCTTACCCTAAGGCAATAAGATGGTCACAAAATATATATCTATCTCTAGACGGATAGGGATGTCCTTCCCCCCAGGACCATCACCTTGCATCTCATGTTCCAGTTACGGACCAAGAAGCGCAGCAGGGGATCGTGCGATCTCAGGAGGTCATTCTCTAAGAACTTGAGAAGACATGACTGTACCAAAAACCTCTGTGCATTGGCATCCTGGGGCATATCCATGTGAAAATCAGGCCATTCACGCTCTCTCCACAACATCCTATCACCAAAAACAATCCCATTGGTGACATCAAATTAAAAATTTTCAAAAAAAAAAAAATCTTGAACTTTCGCCGCGCCTATTTCCCATACAGTTGCGTTGATCTCACATCTATCTCAAAGACAATTGTGCAAGATCACGTGCAAAGTCTGAGAAAGAGGCGAAATATCTGCAGAAAATCTCATTTTCCCACGGAAGTCTTTGTGCCTGTACCTTGATCACCCATGCGAACAAGGCCAAAAAGAAGTAAGAGTCCGTACAAACCTAATTTGTATGGACCCCCAACTAGAAAAGACTGAAAAATTTAAATTTTGGACGTTCAGGGGCCTATCTAGCACTGACGGCGTGAATCCCTGGTACACAGGCAAATCGCAATAGCAAGAAAGGCTCAGCAACAAGAGCTAAGCTATGATCTCAAAACTCTCGAATGACAAAAATGAACTAAAGTGAACCATATTGACCTATATATCATCATTTTAAAATTATTTTATGGACCATAGCAAGAGCTCAGAACGCCCAATTGTGAAACCAAAAGCAACACAGTGATCAACACCTCATAATGCCCAAAGGATGATTCACACAATCACACCTCCAAAAAAATCATTTTTCGGTTACAACAAGTATGCCCTCTCTTATCATTTTTTCATTAAGCACATTTTTCAATATATTTGAATGAAAAATATGCTTTCACTTGGGGCATTGGTTGCAGGTGTTACATAGTATGACAAACCACCTGTTGCCCCATGCACTGAAGGTTTCAGAGAAAGTATCATTCTTCCCCCAACATGATAGGCTCTCAGAGAAGCTTTACATATCCTAACATCATTTATCCACAAGAATCAACCATAGTCTCCAAGCACTCGACCATGTTTACCATCACCTCACTTTGTACATGGTAAACATTCTTGTCATTCGGTAGAGCCTCCCCCTCCATGGCATCCATCACTCAAGTAGACCATGTATCAAAGAATATGATGCTGTGGCCATAACACCCCAGTCCAAGAAGCACTTCATGTTCATCCATCCATCATGCGTCAAGTCAAGTTTTACAATGTCACGATAAAACCCCTTTCCCGGGCTACAACTTCGCAAACAGATCAAACACACACCACCGTGTCTCGCATTTGGCCTACCATACCTCCATTAGCGTAGCTTGTAGCCCGTCTGCGATAATTTCCATCTGCTTCACCACCCCCACACCAAGACTAACCAATGGGGCCCCCACCCTCAGTAAAAAAACCTTCCTCACATCATCAGTGAGTGATCATTTTCATGTTTTTGGGGGACTCGTCTCCATGTTTGTACATCCAAACCAATTTTGTATTATTTTGGCAATTGTACACATATTTTTTTTAAGAGAACACGCCCCACCCATCCATCCACTTTTCTCCCCTGGCAGCAGTCCCTAATCACCCTTAGTTGGAGCTTCACATCTCTCACACAAAGCCACTATGACATTCATAACAAACATATACCCACCCTAGACGTCCTACCGACTCCAGGGCTTTCCTCACCAGAAATAATTACGACTGTTGCCAAATTGCATTTACAAGCTCTGAACTTGGGCCACTAAACTCCCATCATCAGTTTTCAGTCATTTCTCGCCATCATGCCTATGTTAACCTATCATCCCCCACCTGCTATATCAAAGACCCTGGTCCCTTGCATAATTATTTCTCTCGGTCAGTTGAGGCTTCCTTCTTGTCAACTTTAACAACCATTTTCCAAGAAGGAAGTAGTACCTTAGATGGCTCCTCACCTCAATAGATTCATTCTCGGATGGAACTGTGGGAATCATCATTACCCATTATGTCATCTATCCTCCTGACATTTGGCTACAATACAAGCTTTCATGTCAAGATGGTATTGTACTTCAAAACCATTGCACTTTGTCAGAATTCGTCGAAGACCCATGCCATCATTAGAATCTCTTTCAACAATGCTTACACGGGAATGTCTTGGTCATACACCCATGCATACAATGAGCATTTATTATAAAAAAAATATGACATACCAAGATTATGCATTTGGGAACTACATTAAACCTATTGTCAAAGAAAAAACGCCCCTGAGGTCATCAGCAATTATCGTCATCAACCAAATCAGAAAATCACTACCATACAAGTGACACAGACAGCACCTCTATCTGTCAGATAGGCTTTAACTAGCCAAAGCATCACAAGCATGGGACATGACCGCCTCATAGAAATATTTTATTTATGCTATCCCTTGCAGGTTTCCAACAGAACATGGTCCCTGTTTTACTCACACCAAGGGGTCTCCAACCTTAGGCTTCACGCAGGTTACTCTCTCTTAACATAGGTTATAAAGAACATAAACTATAATTTATTTTGTCTATACAGTTCTTCCTAGACCTCATACATTAGGGGGAAAATATTATCACTAGAAAATCGAAAAGGTCAAGGACATTATGAAATTTCAAGCAGAAGGATTTATAAGACGGAAAAACATTGCAAAATCTAGAAAATTTAACTTTTCCTAAGGTCAAAAGGAAAATTTATTAAGTCACACACAGAAGGCACTAATACAAAGTGCTCCATGTGGACTTTTCTTCAATAGTAGCAGAGAGCTCCATGAATATCTCTCAAATAGCCGTGTGATCCTGGGTATAGTGGAAGGTCGCCATCCGGAACCACTTTGCACACTTCAGGAAGAAGATTCTCCAATCAAGGCTGCCAATGACAGCTTCCTAGAGCCACCTTCAGGCCTCAAGTGGAGTGCACAATGTAATCAACCTCGACTCTTGGGTCACTATCCACAATTGTACTAAGAGAGGGAAGAAGATTTGAATTTTTCCTATAAAATACCACCATGAGAAGAACAATTTAGAACACATTATTATGCTGACCAAATTTCCCATGAGAAAACCAACAGTGTGTTGTCCAAGCAGCAAAGGAGTTAAGGGATTCATTTGTTGGCCATCCAACATCTCAATCCCAAAGGATAAGTGCATCATTTTTCCATTATTTGATCACCCATTCGCGGAGAAGAGAGAGGCTTGCAAGCAACTTAAGGGAAGAGCCCGCCTTTCTTTTAGTATTAGAGCTCCATAGCTCTAAGGACTCAGTGCGAGTGTTTTATAATTCTACTTCTTTTTTACCACAAGCAGCTAATAAAAGGGGATTTGTTCTCCGTTGGTATTATTAGTTTGTTTAAACTTGATATTGAGCTTGTGTTATATTTGTATTTTTTGTTTCTTGTTTCCTCCTCTATTGTAGTATACTATGTTTTATAACTATTTTTTCTACATGTTATGATTCTTCACTAACCATATAACAACTCATTTTTTCCCTATGACATTGTTTATAGGAAAGCAACCTCCCCTACCAAGAACCGTGTATTTTGTACACCTTCATGTCAAATGAACCAATAAAGTAAGCATGTAGTTTTAAAGGCCTTTGTTTCATTCCATATACATTCTCTTCACCAAGAAACATGTGCCAATGGAAGAAGATTAATCATAATATTATCAAGGAACAAATCCTCGATTTGCTTCAAAATTAAATTGTCTAGGTTAGCTAGCAAGTCCTTGGCATTTATATTTTACCACAACATCTAAGCATGGGATTGGGAGTCAACTAAGCCAAACACATGACCAAATTGGCTTATGTATAGTTGAGTGTTGAGAAATAGGAATTCTCACTACAATAAAGTTGTAATTTAGTATATGTTTTAGCAGAGGTTTTTAGTGTTACAAGATTGGGTAAACTTATCAAATAACTTTATAAAAAATGCCTTCATTAAAACCTTTACATTTAACAGTGAAGGTATAAGAAAATTTTCTCTATAACTAAAAATCATGGGAAATTAGAGGTTCCAATGGAGGTATTTTTATGTGTAATTTAAATAATAAGTTGTACAAATGTTCACATAACAAACTTCAGTGTGCATTATATATTTTTAAAGCACCAGGGATTATGATATATTTTAAAATATCTAATGCAAATTTCCAATCAATTTGTTCCAATGCATATATATCTTTGTGTATATTGAAGTCTTGTTAATAGTAGCGATAATATTAAGAGAAATTGTAATAGTATCGTTGAAAGGAATAGTTTTGTCACTATAGTTTGCAGCACCAATTCTTGATTTTTCATTATAAAAACTAGTACATTAGTACATGTAAATGTCATTGGTGGGTAGTAATTATTTAAATGCATTAGTATATGTAAATGATTAAAAAGCATTGATACATAAATATGAATATAATGAACCATTTTGTTCAACTAAATACAATGCACCTATATGATATGTTTTGGTGTTAAATTTTCTTTCTTTGTAAATATACAAATGTAACTTCTTATCCTTTAAATAAAATTCATTACTCATTATAAAATGAAATATTTTTTTATAGCAATATTATTTTTTTAATGTTTAAAATAATAATATATATGAATGTATATTACATGTATTAATGCAAAGTAATAAATAAATCTAATGTAACCATAATCTTAGGAATATTAATATCATTAATATGTAACCAAGGAAAAATCATAATTTTCATTAATGAAAAGATGAAAAATACATGTATATCTCATAGCTATTTATGAAAAAAAATGTCAAACTGATTATATTATCTGCTACTAAAAAATTCATTTGAAATTTTATATACATGAACATACAAACTGTTATAAACATGATAGAGAGCCAAAAACTGTAAAGTGTTGTAGACGATAGATGAGATATCTTTGTCTGGTAGTATCTCTAATGTTCCAAAAAAGATAAAAAAAATTAGTGTCAATATTCAATGTCGACGGGCACTTGGTGATCTTCAACAAAGTTCGGTGATCATATTGGTAATGTTCAATTTCGACCACCTTTGTTACATGCCATGTGCCAAACGTTTGTTGTGCGCCATTTTTGGATATCTGATATGTAGAATGGTTCTACTCCCTGTAAATATGCTGACAAGATATGGAATCAAAATGAGATTTGAACAGAATAAATTCATCCAATAAACTTCTGAGAGAGTGTGTGTGGCATGTGGATTTTAAAGTGAACCAGTCAATCACAATTTTTGAAACATCAAATACTTGTAGATGACTACATTAATTCTTAAGGGAAAATAGAAGGAGAAGTTTAAGGTTGAGTAAATATTTATAGTTTTTGGTGCCCTGACCCAATATGACTTTGAGTTTGTAATGGTTATTGGGTGTGTGTTATATTATTTCCACAACTAGACTCACGCGTGAAGTGGGGGGGAAGAAGCCCCCCTTCCTTGCACTGGGCGCACTGCCCCAAGAATTTTTTTTTTTGACCCTATATTAGGTGGGCAGAACTACCTATGGTTTTCTGCATGGATTTTGCATATGGTTTTTGGCATGATGGTTTTCTATCCATGGTATTTTGTAGGTCCAGTCAAGGGAACTATGATTATGTTATAATCTAGGGTTAATGGATTGAGGCTTATGAATGCTTCGACATGTATATATATGTATTGTAACATTGAAAGGAATATAATGAAAAATCAATCAGGTAGTCCTGGTTTTGGGATCCAGGGGAAAATATCTGTGTATATATATTTTATGTTTTATGCTCTCACCATTATTTATTTTCTATTTTAAGAATTCATTTCCAGATAATTTATGTACAGGATTAAAACCTACATTTTGTATAAGAGTTTTTTTGGCTTCAAGGGGACACCTTTGCTGTTGAGGGGTTTTTTCTCAGGCTGGTGGTAGAACATGTTCAGTGGCAGATCTGAGATATCGATTCATGCAGTGAAAGAATATGGCGAGCAATGGAAATATAGAGATAAAGAAATGTAATGGTCAAAGTTTTGAGTTGTGGAAGCCCAAGATGGAGGATCTACTAGTAGATAAAGATCAGTTGATCATGGTAGATCCAGGTACTAAACTAACGGAAATGTCATATGAATATTGAGCGAAGTTGGATAAGAAATAAAATAGCACAATAAGGTTGTGTATCTCAGATTTGGCATTGTTGAATGTGTCTGGGGAAGCTATGACGAAGGATTTATGGGAAACGTTAGGGACTTTGTACCAATCTAAGTCTCTGGTGAACAAATTTTTCCTACAAAAAAATTTGTATAACCTGAGGATGAAGGATGGAGACTCGGTGATAGAGCATCCAAATGCCTTTAATATCGTGGCAAGATAGTTTTTATTTGTTGATATAAAAATTTTAGATGAAGATAAGTGCTTCACTACCAGATTCATGGGATAGTCTGGTTGTTGCAATAGGTAGCAATACAACTACCTTGGAGTTTGATTAAATTGTCTCATCCTTTTTGTTGGAGGAAATGAGATAGAAAAATAGGGAGGCCCATAATGGAGATTCCTTTTCTATAAGAGGATGGTCCCATAACATAAACAAAAATAAGTACTCGAGTGGGAGATATAAATCTAGAGGGAGATCAAAATATCCAAGAAAACCTGTAAAGGTGTGTTGTAAATGTGGAAAGGAAGGGAAATTCAAAAAGGACTGTAGATCTAAAGATCCTGAGAAAGGAAAGGGATCCAATGATGTTCCTTCTGCAGAGGTGAAAACCACCTTAGATGAAGGTGGGTATTTTTACTTTGTTTCTTATTCAAGTACAAATGTAGAACATGAGGCATGGTTGATTGACTTAGGGCATCATTTCGCTTCACTCCATATAGGGAGTGGTTCAACAAGTATGAAAAATATGATGGTGGTGATGTCTTCCCAAGGGATGAGAGGAAGGCCAGAATTTTCATACGTGGAAATTTCAAGCTGAATTTTTGAAGGTGGAAGGATTAGAACACTTCCTGGTGTTCGTCATATTCCTCCATTTGCTAGAAATTTGATTTCTGTAAGCAAGACGGATGATGCAGGTGTAAAAAAATTGTTCAAGAAGGATACCTGCAAGTTGGTTCAGGGAGCACTGGTATTGATCCGGCGAGTTCATAATGGAACTCTACATAAGATTTTGGGTAGCATTGTTATTGATGGGTGCAACAACTCTATTGTTCCTGAAAGTGGAGCTAACAACCTTGTGGTCTCTAGAGAAAAGACCATGTTGTGGTATCAAAGTCTTGTACATATTGGAGAGAAGGGCCTTAGAATACTGCATGGTAATGGTATGGTAGAAGTTATGTATAATTTCTCTCTGGATTTCGATTTTTGTGAACATTGTGTATATGGGAACTAGAATCGGGTGAGCTTCCCCTCTGATGCTAAGAGGGTGAACAAGATATTAGAGCTTGTGCATAGTGATGTGTTTGGACCTCTGTTGGTTCCATCATTGGGTAAGTATGTGTACTATGTTTCATTTATAGATGAATTCTCTAGGAACACTTGGATATATTTACTCAAGAATAAATATGAAGTTTTTGATAGTTTTAAATCATTTAAGGCTTTGGTGGAAAATTAGACAGGGAAGAAGATCAAGGAGAGTTCTACAAGAAGGAATTTGAAGAGTTATGTACGAAGTCTGGTATAGCAGGACAGAATACTACTCCCTACACACCTAAAAAAAATTGATTTGAAGAAATAATGAACGGAATGTTGATGGAAAAGGCAAGAAGCATGCTCAGTGGTACCGGGTTAGGACAAGAATTTTGGGGAGGGGTATTGAAAATTGCATGCTCCATGGTTAAAACATCACCTTCATCAATGTTGGAGGATAAGACTCCACACGAGGTATGGAATGGTAAGAAACATTCTCTTTCACATTTAAGGGTATTTGGCTGTAATGAATATGTACATGTTCCAAAGGAGAAAAGAACCAAGTTGGATAGTAAATTTGAAAGGTGCATCTTTATTGGGTATAAGGATGGTTTAAAATTTTATAAGCTTTGGAACCCAAAAACAAGGAAGGCTGTGTACAATCGATATGTGGTGTTTAGAGAGGTGAAAGATTTTATTAAACATGAAGTAATACCAATGGAACCTGATAAGATAGAGTTTGAACTAAAGGAGGAAGAATCAAACTCTTCAAAAAAAAAAGAATTAGAAGAGGAAGAGCCTCATTAGGGGAAATTTGAGGTCTAAAATGGGCTTCCTAAGGAAATTATAAAATAATAGTGGAAATAATAAAATAATATTAGATTACATCATCAAATTTGAGAGGGAAAAAAAAACTATTTTTTCAACTTGTAATTTAAACTTATCTCTCTATGAGTTTACTCAAATTTCGAATAGAAACACTCGTTGGATGTAGAATTTTATTCCTCATCCAAGGAGTACCCATGTTCCATATTTTTTATGGACCCTGCTACATGAAAAATGAGAAATACATGAAAAACGTTATTACAATCATGTTTTTTCATGTATTTCTCATTTTTCGTGTATTAGGGTCCATCAAAAGTATACAACATGGGTAATCCTTGGGTGAGGAATTAAATTTTGCATCCAACGAGCACTCCCACTCAAAATTTGAGTAAAACATTAGGGAAATAAGTTGAAAAATTAGTTTTATTATTTTATTGTTTTTTAATATTTTTACTATTTTACTCCAAAAATGGTGAATCCTCCCCCATGGTTGACATCATCATCTTGAATCCTATTTGTTCTTATAAAGTTTATTTTGGTTGTACATTTTTCTTAGGAGGTCCATTTTAGACCTCAAAATTTCCCTAATGAAAACTCCAGCTTTGAGAAGATTAGTTCAAGAAAGAAGGTAGCTAGAAAGGTATAGTCCATCTAATTTCTGTTCAAATTCTGTTTTATCTATCACTAATGATGATCCTAGAACTGTTAGAGAGGCATTTTATTCGGAGGATGGAAAACTATGGAAGGATACCATGGTTGATGAAATGGCATCCTTCCACAAAAATGAAGCATGGGACCTAATGGAGTTTCCAGCTCGAAGGAAACACATTGGCAGAAAATGGGTGTTTAAGAAGAATATGAATGTAGAAAGCAAGGTGGAGAAATATAAATATCTACTAGTAGAAAAATGTTATTCCCAGGTGTCGAGAATTGATTTTGGTGATATTTGTTTCTCTTGTTTCCAAGTTAACTTCAAATAGATTACTTTTATCTATTTTTGTTGCTTTTGAATTTGAGGTAAAAGAGATGGATGTGAAGACAACATTCCTTCACAGGGATCTAGAAGAAGATATCTACATGAAGAAACCTGAAGGCTTTGCGGTGAAGGGTAAGAAAGAACTGGTATTTAGGTTGAAAAAGTCTATGTATGTTTTAAAATAGTCACTAAATATGGGGTATCAGAAATTTGATAAATATATATATGGGGACTTGGCTTCACTAGAAGCAAAGTGGATCACTTTTTGTATTTTAAATTAATTTGTGATCGTGTTATTTATTTGGTCTTGTATGTGGATGATATGTTGTTGATTGGAAATGACAAAGAAATGATTTGGGATTTAAAGACCCAATTTTCCTCCAAATTCGACATGAAGGATCTTGGTGCTGCAAACTATATTTTGGACATGGAAATTAAATGAGACTGGGAAAAGAGGAAGCTCTAGTTAAACCATAGGAAGTATACCGAGACAATATTGTAGAGGTTTAATATGTAGGATAGTAAACCGGTGAAGGTTCCTATTCCTGTAGGTGTAAAGTGCATAGGGGCGGAGAAATCCCCTCGTGTTTGTTGCAACGGGCAGAGGGGTCACAAGGTCAGGGGGTTTGTAGGGGGGCGTCAGCGCCATGGGGAATTTTTTTTGGGACCCTATATTAGGTGGGTGGACCTACCTATGGTTTTGTGCATGGGTTTTCACATGGTTTTGGGAATGAGGGTTTTTGGTCCTTGGTATTTTTTAGATCCAGTCTAGGGAACTACGGTTATGTTCTAATCCAGGGTTAGTGGATTGGGTTTTATGAATGCTTCGAAATTTATATATATGTATTGTAACATTGAAAGGAATATAATGAAAAATCAATCTAGTAGTCCTGGTTTTTGGATCCAGGGGAAATATCTGTGTATATTTGTTTTATGTTTTATTCTCTTGCCATTGTTTATTTTCTGTTTTAAGAAAATGTTTGTAGATAATTTCTGTACAGGGTTAAAAAATACAATGGTGGGATTAATTGAGATGGTGGATAGCGCCACCACCGCATCGACCTTATTTTGAGGAGCCATCAAATTATGTCCAGGGGATAGAGTTACCAATTCCTTCAATTGATACATAACAAGAATCGGATGGGTTTTCATCATCTGGGAGAAGAGAGTATATAGCATAGATCTATGTTGAAGTGTGTTCCGGAGAAAGGGGGATTCATGAAAAATATTTTTGTTTCTTCCAATCCATATGCCCCAACATGCGAGCAGTGAGATATTTCGCTGCTTGTGTGATGTGGACTCATTCCACCATAATTCCCATGCTTGTAAAATATTTCCTCCTAACCAATTTATGGATATGGGAAGTCCCTATTATATGGACTTACAGACTTGTTTGGTGGCCTGACAAGATAAGAAGAGGTGTTCGGTTTTTTCCTTTGATTCTCTACATAATGCACACCATGAGGGACCACAGTAAGATCATTTTTTCAAATTTTCTCCGATGGGAAATTTGTTTTCCAATATACATCAAAATAACATCCAGGATTTTGCGGACCCTTTTAATTTTGAAAGGTGCTTCCACCACCAACACATAGTGTTCGGTTCCTTAGAGGTGATCATGAATAAGCATCCCTCCTTTAGGCCATTAATATGTAATATGACAAATCATGTCCTTTACCAATTTGAAGCTAACACACACACACACACACATATCATGTTTTTAAATACAGTGAGTTTACATATACATATATGGAATAGTGATAAGTCATATTCTTGGCAAAGGGAGTGGCTTATCATTACTGCATATCAATAATAATAAGAATACTCTAAAACTATTATTACTTTATGGTAATAAATGCAATATAACTTTACATATGTTACAAGTGATATCTCCTTGAAATGCTTCATCATCAAAAAACGTATATATTGAGTGAAATGATTGAATACCTTATGTTCCCATATCCATGATCATGCATTCCATCCATGTTTCTTTTACAGTTGATAAAGTACTTGTTGACATCTATAATGTTTAAAAATACATTTATTCACTTGTATTTGTTTGGGGAATTAACTATTTTTTAATATTTTCTTTAAAAAAAAATCATATGTCCTTGTGCATGCTCCTATATCCTAATTTGATTAAGAGATGACTTATAAAAAATAACATGAAGGATATCAGTGATGGTCCTTGCTCTATTTAAACATTAACAATATCTTGATCCACTTGAAGATAATTTTCAACATTAAATTTTCTCTCTAATTTATTCTTCTCAATTTATTTATGTATTAGGCTATCACAAAATGGTAGCTACAATATTTCCTCATGATCAAAACCTTAAATATTAAATAATTGTTATCACATATGTTAAAGTTAGTGAAAGGGGATAAGAATATTTTTCATCATCCTTATATAGAAATACCATAAATATTATGTTGGTGCATAGGATGAATCTAAGAATGTTACAAGGAAGCTTCCCAACTTCCTTCCCAAGATATTGATCTCCCATTGCCTGTATTGATTTCCTCGCAATTGTATATAATTATTATTTCACCAACTTTTCCTTCAAGTGATCCAAATTGAAATTAGTGTCCTCCCACCTCTTTCACTAACTCACATATAACCCTTTCGCACCAGTACATAATGCTCAGGTTATCGAATGCACCGATATGTAACTATATTTTTAAATATTAATTTTTGGTTTGTGTGGTAAATATGAGTGCATCAGGTGTGACGTACCGACATAGTATTTATCACTTTCCTGATATTATAGAGGTAATATTTGTGTTTTCTTTAAATTAATATAGTTTCATTTTCTATTTTTAATGAATTAGAATAAAATTTATTCTAGCACATTCTTTAACTTTTTGACATCAGCTCATTTTATGGGGACATGCCTCCTCCCCCACCACCGAGTGGAGGAGATGAGGAGATTGGTGATGTGCAAGAGGGTGAGACACATCCTTAGGGGGGTGTGGGAATTTGGGGTCGCAGGGATGGTCTGCGATTTCGGATGGACTAATACAACAATTGGCTAGATTTTTGGTTCAGGAGGGAGTCTACCCTACGAGGCCTCGATATATCAGCGCGGATACGATGTTTATGGATCTCTACAGGGACTTTTTGTAGGATATGGTGTCTCTTATTAGACATATCATCAGAGCTAGTAGGGTACTGGCACCAATGAGGGATGCAGGGCATCATGTAGTGATAGATACATTAGATGAGGGTGGTGATGATGATGACGAGGGTGATGATCATGATCATGATCATGATGCTTCTTGTAGTACCACCCCATCGGATCATGGTCGTTAGGGTGTCGGTGATCCTTCTAGTAAAACACCTCCTCGTTAGTCGCATGATCATGAGATGCCAGAACTAGAGGATGTGCCTTATATTTCTCCTGACAAAGCATACTAGCCACCTCCTCCTCCACCTCATTTGAGTTCGATAGACGTTGATTAGGAAATAGTTGGCTATCCATCGCCTTATACTGCATACTAGGTTGGCACTACTACGTCTATTTTATCAGGTATTTGACTGCACTTATCTGACTTGATGTAGTTATTTGAAATCTTTGTATATATATATATATATCATTTTTTTTGTTCATGTTTATCTACTTAATCTATATGTTGGTGTTAATGTGTATATTGTTAGGTCACGTTAGATATGTTCATTTAATGTGCTTGCAACTAGATGTGTATATGATAGAAGTTATTTGACATGAGATTTATATTAATTTGAGTATGTATGTGATGATGATGATAGATTACAATGTTTGTGTTTTGTTATATGTGATCACGATGATGATGCCATGTTAGATTATTAGATTTTTGTGCTAGCTAATGAAATTTATATGTGCTAGAGGTGCATATAATTAGATGATGGTAGTGAATTTGAATGTGTATCTTAGATGATGTTTATGTTTGTTAGATGGTTATCATCATGATGTTTACTTTTCTGAAATAATATTTATTATAGATTATGTATTGGTGAACTTGTATCAAACTTGTATATAGACATTACATGAAAAATGACTTACTTTAAAAAAAATGCAAAGATATTTTTATAAATTACAAATTTTAGTATGGTTGAAACTATGATGGTAAAACTACGATAAATATTTTTCTATGGCTTAGATAGTTCATTGATATTCAATCTAACTTAATTAGTAAAATATTTCAATGCTCACAAGGAAAAATTATTAGAGGTAAAATAATTTATTTAGTTCTTAATAAGATGAAAATGTGTAACTCATTCAATTTTTAATATAAAATATTATTATTAATAAATTATTCAAAAATACAATTTAACTAATTCAATATTGGTTTATAAAATTCAATCTATTGTTAAATTTAAAAAACTTGAGTCATCTTGCAATCTAGATCCATCTTGACTCTAGATCTACCAAGCGCCGAGAGGGATCGAATCTCTTGAGATGCAAACACCTTTTAGAGTGAAAAGAGATTTGATCTATCTAAGTGCTTGGTAGATCCGGAGTTAAGATGGATCTAGGTTGGTATAGTATATATGTAGTTGACATTGAAATTTTTATTTATAATTCATGTTCTCCACATTAAAATGTTAAAATATGCCCCCTCATATTTTTTCCTATATTTATATATTTAATTATTTTTATTTTTAATATTTTCTAAAACATTACATATCAAATCCATATTAAACATTGAAAAAATCACAAATATCCCTCATACATTGAATTAGAAATAAATTGATAATGGAATAAGAATTCTCTCAATCTTTCTCACTAAAGTAAAAATATAAGAAAAATTTTAATTTAAATTACTTTTTTTTTTCTATATAAAGTATCTATAAAATTATGTTATTTAGTATGGACATTAAAATATTTTACTTATGGTTGTCAGTAAAATATTTTTTTTTATAAATATATATATTTTTTTAAATATCACATGGAAATGGAACATATAATGAATTACACATAATGTAATATGAATAATATTATTTATCGTCATGTGAAAATTTTACATTTCTTCCTTGTAGTAAAGCGTGAATTATATTTTTTTACTCATTACATTTATTCCTCATAATAAAAGCTAATTTTTTTAAAGTTCGGTTACTTTATATCTCTATATAAAGTTGTATAAGATTAAGGTGTAAATTGAAGTATTGTAGTTATAGCTAATAATTTATTTTTTATTACTATTTTTAATTTGTTATTTTAAATTGTTATTTTACTATTTATAATGTAATTTTACGTGACAATATCTCTCTCATACTAAGTTGTAGAGCACCTCTCGATGAAATTAATTTAGATTTAATATAACTTTTTTTTTTAAATTAATAAATAATTTATTATTATAGTTATGAGATTTTCAAGCAATTTAAATTTAATATTTATAGCAACTCTTACCAATTCAAATTAGAAATTTCTCTCTCTAAATATGAGGATAAAGAAATGTAAAATAAGGCTTGTTGAAGTTACTTGTAGTTGGGGATTTTCTCTATTGCAAGTTCTCCCTTAAAGAGGCAAGTGAACTTTTTTCTAGTAATAAAGATATAACATTTTGATGCTATTTTGGTTCTTTATTTTCTATATTATTGGTTTAAATTTAACTCTTTTCAATAATAAATATGAGATAAATAATACAAAAATGATATTGACTGGACGAAAAGAGACAGTGAAACCCTATCGATGGCGACAAGTTTTAATCACTGGTCAACAAGGGTCCGTTGCTGGTGAACCAGAGCAAGCACTTGACAGCGGCATCTGGCATTGGTGTTAGGGTACAGAGGACACTTGGGCACATCTCTGTTAAGCATGACATGCATTGGGATTGAGGAAAGAGGCAATGGCGGTTTAGGCCCTCGGAAGAATGGAGTTTGGGATTTCTGTTACCCCTAATCTCATTGCCCTCTGGATAAACCAACATGCGCCTGCAGGTATTTCTTTTTTTTATCATTTTAAGGGAAAAATTTTACCTGTAAACAGTGGGAGTCACTAGGGTTAAAGAAAGGGAATCTTTTGATCTCGATCCCGAGCCAGGAGACATTTTAACAGTATGGGGGTTGGATGTCTGAGGGCGAAACATTGAGAAATATATCCATCTAGGTGGGAATGTAGGAGAAAATTTTCAAGGCTCAGGGGAGGTATGGGGGAAGGGAAAAAATATAAGGTTGTTGCACGAAATTCTTCTCAGCACGAGCCATGGTGCATGGTCTGTGGACAAAAGCCTAGATTTGCAGCAGGTCTTTACACCACTAGTGATGAAGAGAACTGCGAAGAAAGCGAAAGGAATCCAAGTAAGCAACCTTTCATCTTGTGTGTTTAAAAATCATGTTTTTTCGGGAGGGCTTGAAGACATTATGGCTAGTTGTGGGTTCAAAGGAAATGAAGGGTTGAAGTCTTTTGTGGTTGACGACCAAGGGCATTCAAAACTGGTCAAGGATATATGCATGGAATGCTCTATAGCTTACATGAGCTCATTACAGTCAAGGAAAATGGTTCCTCTTTAAGAAGGGTTACTAAGTCAGGGTGATGCAGCAGTAACAAAATAGACTAAGGCAGATATGAGGGTTCTGTTATACTCGAAGTCTGGATAGGGGAATAAAAGTGAAAAAAGTGGAGGGGTTTTTTCCTTATACACTCAGTGGAATAGGAGGGTGCTTTTGGTGTGTGCATGGAAGAGGTGGTGATTTATTGCGCATGGGGATGGAAGGGCAAGGAAAGAGAGGTTTTACCCCTCTCAGATCTACCAAGCTCAGTGGAAGGGCAGTCAGGGTTTCTCGTCACAAGAGGTTTTAATTCAAAAGAAACAACTCCTGGGCTCAGGGGAGGAGGAGGGAACATGAATGCAGGAGGCTAATCAGAAGGGAAAAGAGGAAAAAAATACTCGGCTAACTATATCAAGGAGTGGACATCATCAGCCTGGAATGAGGCTCCTTAGTAACAATTTGAGGTTTCACCCCTATCTCGAGGATGGCTTATGATAAAATTTAGTGAGAATGAAACCCTGGAATGGGTATTGAGATGTAATTGGGGCTTCGGAAAAAGCCCAATTCTCTTCAAAAAATGGAATTCTTTATTTTATGCACAACGAGAAAAGGTGGATGATACCTCGGTATGGGTGAAACTTCCAGGTTTTCCCATCCTGTTCTGGACAGAACAAGTGTTTAGAGCAATTGGGAATACTTTGGGCCATTTTTTTGAGGTTGACATGTCGTTCCAACAAACGATGGATAAAAGTATAGCTAGAATTATGGTATGCTTAAACCCAAAGGAAGGATTGGCAGAGTAAACTCACTTCAAATACAAGGATTTATTTTTTACTTAGATAATTGATTATGAGAATATGCATTTTCGATGCCACTGATGCCATAAGTATGGGAACCTAGCCAGAGAGTGCCCTCTGGGGTCTAGAAGAATAAGAAGGCATAAAATGGATTCATAGGTGGTAGGAAGAAATAAGGAAGAGGAGAAAAGTAAATAAGATGTATTGGAGGTAATGGAAGGGGTGGAAGGGGACAAGGCTCAGAAGGATGCAGAGGACCTTCAAGACATGCAGACTAATAACAAGAACCCTTCAGAACATCCATAGATGGGGGATATGCATCGGCCAACCCTAGGGGAAGGTGGGGAAGTGGCCTCGATGCCTCAAATGGATGGTACAGTCCCAAACCCTATCCCTTCTCCTAATTCTTAGTTTTTGTCATCGTTTTCTTATTTTTCAAGGCCTGGTCCCTCCAAGCCTTTAATCATGGAATTTATTCATGCTGGTTCTGTAACCGAGGTGCTGGATAGTATAATTACTGCCATTCCCAAGATTAATCCGAACCATCGTGTAGCCTCAAGCTATGATGGATATTTTCAAATGGCCCCTTCCCTAGTTAAGCCACACTACAACCTTAGGCAAAGAAAAAAGAAAATATTACCTTGGGAAGCGATGGGAGGATTAGGCTCCCATCCCATATCGATTGGACCTCGCAAATCCAAAGATAGGAAGTCAAACATATCAAAATCTCAGTAAGAGCAAAGATAGACATAGCCAATGGGAAACAATTCTCTGTCAGGGGTGCTTAGAGCAGCGAAGACCCCCACCCATGGTTTTAAATGATAATCTTGTCTTTCAACTATAGAGGGTTTTCTAGTGGTTCCAAAAAACTAGCTTTAAGGGACTTCGTCAAGTCCTATGAGCCTGATGTGTTAATGCTTCAAGAAACATTGGGTGTCAGAGATGAGATAAAGGGGGATTTGAACAAAATGTTCCCCTAATGGTCCTTTCAGACTCTGGATGCAAAAATAATTTCGGGGGGTTTGGCATTGGGAATCATAGATGGAAGAGTGAAGGAGTTACATAACTAGGGATTGGAAGAAATCCTAGTTATGGAGGTTTACTCACTAAAGCTTGTTTGATATTATTACTTTTGAACGTTTATGGGCCTTGTTTGGATAGAGCTCCCTTTTGGAATAATATTTTTCCAAAATCCTTTATGAGGAATCTGAATCTGGTAATAGGTGGAGATTTGAAATTTTCGTTGGGTTTATCAGAATATTGGGGTCCCTCAGCACATGCAGATCCGCTAGTAGAGTTCTTATTGAATATGATACCCTCAAAGAGTCTAGTAGACATAAATTTGATCACGGCTCATCCCACCTGGAGGAACAAAATAATAGGGGTTAATTGTGTGGCTAAGAGGTTGGATCATTTTCTTTTAAAGGAGGACTTTGTGAGTAGAATATTGGTGTTCCAACATTGGGTGGGGGAAGGTGGAGACTCTGATCACCTTCCTGTTCTCCTTTAACTAAAAGGCCTGAATAAGAAACTCAACTCCCCTTTCAAGTTCAACCCTTCATGGCTCAAGGATGAATCTTATAATAATATGTTTCAAACAACTTGGAAGTCGAGGGGTGAGGACCCAAGTAGGGACAAAGGCTACCTATTCTTGGAAAAACTAAAGCTTATGAAAAAGGTGACTCTAGATTGGGAAAAAAAGAAAAAAGTCTTAGAGGAAGAAGCCCTTAGACAGATAGGAGAGCATATAAATCGGCTTGACAATCATAGTAAGATGGATATGAAACAAGTGAAAAGAGGGATAGAATCAAGATGTTGGAATCAAAGCTAAGTAATATCCTAGTCGAAAAGGAAGAACAGTGGAGGCTTAAAAGTCAAGCTATTTGGTTGACTGCTGGGGACGAAAACTCAAAATTCTTTTAGAATTTTTCAAAAGGTAGAAAAAATATAAATACCATATGGGGCATGAAATCAGAGGAAGGGAGGATAGCAAAATCCTTTGAAGACCTCTCCCTCTTGGGAAGGAAATAATTTAAAAACTTTTCAAAGCTCTTGTTGAAGCATCAATTGCGGAAATGATTCAAGTGGCACATTTCTTCCCTCGATATTTGGAGGAGGAGGAAAATTAAAATATTATGGGACCAATGTCCAAAGATGACATCGAAGGGATTCTAAATTCGATGCAGAAGGACAAAAGTCCAGGCCTGGATGGGTGTACTGTAGAGTTTTTCCAGTACTTTTTTGAGACCTTGGGGGAGGAGGTTAGAGGGGTAGTTGAAGGATCAAGGATCAAAGGAACTATCTATCAACCTTTCAATTCCATTTTCTTGGCCCTAATTGCATCTATAAAATCATAGCAAAGGTAATTTTTTTCCATCTGAAACCTATTCTTTCTAGAAATATTTCCAAAGAGAAGTTTGGATTTTTGGACAGAAGGAAGATTCATGAAGCAGTTGGAGTGGCACGGGAAACCCTCCATAGCCTCAAAAGGAGTGGAAAAAAAGGAGCTATTGTGAAAATTGACCTCTCAAAATCCTATGACCACATTAGTTGGCTTTACCTCAGACTGCTCTTGACTCACCTGGGGTTTAAGATTAATTTCGTAAATTGGGTGATGGGATGCATCACAAACATAAGCTTTGTAATTTTGATCAATGGGGTAGCCACCCCTTTCTTCCAAAGCGAGAGAGGTTTGCACTAGGAGTGCCCACTTTCCCTTCTTCTTGTCCTCCTAGTAGCTGAAGGTCTTAGCCAAATTATTCTAGACGCAAGGAGGAGAGGGGACATCAAAGGATTGAAGTGGCGGTCAACTTAAATATCACTCACCTGTTGTTCGTTGATGACATACTATTGTTCAGTAATGGAAGTAGAGATGGCATCAGACAAATCAAATATATCCTTGACCTATTTCTAAAAGTTATTGGATTATGTATAAACAGATAAAAATCATCCCTAACTCTCGAAGGTTTCTCAAGGGTGGAAATCGGAAGAATATCATAAGAGATCCCTTTCGAAATAAAAATGTTATCGGATAGTTTCAAATATTTTGGGTTCCATTTAAAACCTAAATATTATAAGATTTAGGACTGGAATTGGCTGGTGGAAAAGATAGAAACCTAGATAAAACACTGTAGCTACAAATGGATGTCTAGGGCTGGAAGGCTAGTATTGATTAAGTCAGTTGCATTGGAAATCTTAGTTTACTGGTCTATTCTCACATGGGTGCCCAAAGGAATTATTTCAAACATAAGGAGGATTTGTAGCAGATTCTTGTGGGTAAGGCCGAATGAGGACTCCGTTCTCCCATGGGTGGCTTGGGAGAAATTGGCATGGCCAAAGGAATGGGGAGTATGGGGCATCAAATATCTCTCATCTTTCACACACTCTCTTGCAGCAAAATTGGGATGAAGGCTAATTTCTATGGATAATTTGTGGATGATATTGGTAAAAAGAAAATATATATACCCAACTCCTTTGGATGAGTGGTTCATATCCCCAGATAAAAGACATCCACAGGCCTTGGTCATGTGGAAATCCACATTGGATTTGATAAAAATAGTTGAACAAGGATTGGCATGGAATGTAGGCAATGGAGAATAGATCAGAATTGTTCAGGACCTATGGGTGGGATGCAATGGTGCTTTTTCTCTCATTAGGGAGCTCATTCACCACCTCTCCACAAAATGGGTTCAGTGGCTATGCCAATTAGAAAATATAGGCCAGTCTATAATATGGGGCCAAGCTTGGAAATTAGGGGAGGATTTACAAATTGAAGGCCAATGGCTGAAGGAATTGTGGGGTTTTATTAGAGAACTTAAAAGATCCAATGTATTCCTCCATGACCGCCCAAATTCTCTGAGATGGGTGCATGCACCCTATGGATCCTATGCTCCAAAGCATGGATATAGTTGGTTAATGACTCAGAAGGGGTGAGCTTCACCAGAGTGGTGGTACAAATCAGTCTAGAAATTACAAAGTCCGGCAAAATCTAGAATTTTTTTCTAGTGCATTCTTAAGAATAAAGTCCCAACTTGGGATAACCTTCAGAAAATAAGTAAGATAGGGCTAGGTTGGTGGTCACTATGTAAGGAAAAGGAGGAGTTTGTTTAGAATTTTTTCCTCAACTGTTATTTCAACAAAAAATTATGGGAAGAAAATTTGAGGCTTTTCAATATTTCTCAGATATTGGGAGGGTTAACCATAAATGAGGCATGGCTAAATTGGTGGAATGAATCAAATGAGGATACTCTGAGAAAAATTATGTTGATTGTCTCATGGGGCACCTGGATAGCATGAAATAGGGTTATATTTATGGACATAAATCCCTCCTCTAAGCATCTAGCAGTGGAAGGGGCTTCAATATATGAGAACACACCCATAAAAAACACAAAAAATAAAGATAGGGTCATAAGGGTCAAAGATATAAGAGGAGACATCTCGTAGGCTTATTCTGATGGTACGTCAGATCCAAAAACAGATGTGTAGTAAGGATCTCAATTCATTTAACTTCAGGAAAATCATTAAAAGCCTCAGTGGGACTGGGAGATGGAACCAATAACTTTGCAAAACTTCAGTCCCTCAAACTTTTCCTTTGTTGGCTTATTCAGATAGGCATGAGATCGACTATGATATCTTTGTCTGCCACATTTACAGGGAACGGAACATGGATGCAGACCTCCTATCTAAGGAGGGCGTACAGTAGGTTGTGGGTGACTGGACCATAAAATAAAATGGAATGATCTAAATATCAGACCAGCCTCCTTTTTCTCTTTAAATGTTATTATCTCGTATATGTATTTTTGTTTTTTTGTTGGACATGGCTGAAAGGTAATTTCTCAAATGGAAAACATCAAGGTCAAAAATTTCATATTTTATTCCTTCTCTATTGACACATTTAAGATATATGTTTTTTTTTTGTTTTATTCTAAAAACATTTAGACATATATTGTACTCTATTTCTGTTTGGGATGTTTTCTTGTTATAGAGGAGGCCCAGGAATCAATACAAGATTGATTTTTTGTAAATGCTACTTTGGGTTGGATTGAGTATCTTTTTTTTATTTACTCCCAGCTTAGTATACTCTATGTTCTTTTGTTTCATTGGGACGAAAACATACAGTTCACCGAATGTCTGCAAGCATACACTCTGTAACTTTTTATTACCTTAATAGAAAGTTTGATTTTTTCTCTAGAAAAAAAAATATATAAATGATAATATATTAGATTTAAACTTTTGACAAATAATAGATTTGATTATTTCTTAATGAACAACTGAAAAAAATATTATTTTTTCCACATATTTATCACGAGATAGTCATTGAAATTCATGTTTTCACATTTCTTCTAGCCAATATTACATCATTTTCACAATGATAAAGACATGTCTACTTTAAATAATTTAGTTATAAATACATTAAAAATATATATTTATCTTACATAATCTAAATAGGAAACAAAAATGCATCACTAAGTTTATTTTAAATTCAAAAAAATGCCTCTTAATCACCATCACATATGTGGTGCACTTGATATGTTCCTCTCACATCGTTGTGATCATATTTACCAAGCACACCGCAAAATAATATTTAAAAATATAGATGTATCTCGGTGTGTTTGATAACGTAAATGTTTAGTGTCAGTACAAAAATTTTATATGTATCCACCGATGCATAAGTGTAGTGCACCGCTACGAAAATTTAAATTTGTGAACTAACAGCGGTGCGTCATAGGTATGTGTGCAATAATTTTGATGCGGTTTTGTTTTACAGTGCACCAGAGCTTGTGCATGACTATGTTTTTGGCACATCAATGATTTGTTTTATTTTTTGTAATTGAAAGTTATGGTTCCATATTAATAAATACATTTTGCATTTAATAAATAAAAATATGTTTTATGTATGAGGCTGATGTATTTTATATGTTAATCATGTAATAGAGAAGTCAGCAGAGGGAGCGGGAGAAAATGGCATACCCATACAATATGGTCTAGCCATGGGAGACCGGAGAGAGGGAGAACACATAATTGTTGTCCTAAAATACACAATCCAAGTGCCTTAGTTGGATATCAAAGGTCCTTGCTACAGACCGTCATGGCGCCATGGATTTCATAAATAGAACTCGAAAAGTTATACTTTGTTAAAAAAATTTGGTTCAAATGGTAAAATAAGAGTAAATTTAGAACACAGTGGTACAGAGACAATATATCAGAATATGCTTTCATGGGTCTTATTAGACACACACCAAACACTATAAAAACTTATAGGTGTGCCTTTCACACCACTACCATATCATAAAATTGATGTCCTTCAAACCGACGACGTGATGTATATGCCTTAGGCTCGTGACTTTCAATGACATGTTATTCATTGTTAAATTTGTCATAGAGTTATCACTACATGATTATTTATATTGGTTTTGAACTAAACAAGAAGAAAAAACATGTGACTAACCCAATAGGTATCTTAATCGGGACTAAATATTCAATGTTATTTCTAAATTCACTATTGTTTTCCCATTTTCCTATTTGAGAAGGGTTGTAAACTTGAATCGTTATCATCATAGATAATGTACACAATTGGAAATACTTAGTTTTAAGTAATGTAAAAATGTTTCCACTGCAAAAAAATGTTCAAAAATGTTTGTGAGTCTTACCAATTATATTATAAAATGCAAACAAGATTAATAAAATATATATATAATTAGCGAAATAATGAAAAAAAGCATACAAAAATAGTATAAACGATGAAATAACACAAGTACATATCACTCTTCATTGGCATCAACCTGATAATATTCCTTTCTTGGCATGATAACATTTTTGTTCTCAAAAATATGTTTTGATATAGAGTCATGACTTAATACGAACCACCAATATTTATCCAACACATCTGGGTAAAAAAACATCTAGTTGCAATGTTTTAGGAAAACATAAGGCTCCCTAGATTCATGCCACATATTTATAGAGTTGATAGATATCAACCCACTATCAAAATACTCCTTTACATTATTATGATCAAAGGTGTCCCACCACTTTCACCTAAAAATAACACATTGGAACAAAGAGAATTCCACTTGAATGATCTCTTGTATCTTTCCAATGTAACCTAATGTCCCCTGCATTAGGTTTTGATCATGGTGGCTAGCACGACTATATTGGTCGAACTCAACTTCCACTCCACAGTCTTGTGTCATGAATCCATCATTAGCATTCTCCGTGAGAAAATGATGTCCATATGCCCACATATATGGGAATAAATGCACCTATAAAAAGGTGAAAAAATCACAGTGTCATGTGTCTAAAAACCCGAACATAATTAAAAACATTATATGTGTGTGTGTGTGTGTGTTAAAATTAAAAGGTTCATTATGAAGTTAATATTGTATAGAAAGTTATTATAATTTCCAAGTTGTTGCACGCAATCCCTATGTTTAGTGTATCCTCTTTGGCACACAGGTAACAACCAGATGCACCGTATTTCTCTCTGACTTGATCAACAACCCAACTATCAGGGCATGTCATTAGCATATTTTATTTTAAATGATTAGGATAAGGCATGCTTCTACCATTCAACCATTTGAATATTCTTGTCATTGTCCCATTTCCTCCTCTTCTCTTTGTACAATGTGACCCATGCTTGTGTCACTTCCATATTGTAGAGAACAAATTTTTTGATGACTTCAATTTCTGAATTGATTGGTGAAATAAAGCCAACATATATATATATATATATAGAGTACGTATTAGATCAAAATATGCATTAATATGAAGTTTAGTGTGAATAGTTACTATGTAGTAACTTAACAAATGATAATCTTGCACTTACTCTTTATCATGCACCTATTTTCATTTGTTTTGAGAAGATCTCCTTCTCTTTTGTCTTCATCAGATTTTCCGTCCCAAATCACCGCACATGGTGTGTTGTTGATCTGCTTGATGTACTCACTAGAATAATAGAAATACTCATACGATATATACCCCTCTGCCATAGACCCCTAGGTTTTTTCTCTTCGTTGAACAAATCCTTTCAATTTCTTCATGTACTTCTCTAAGAATAACATCTAATAACAAGAAATGACCCCAACTAATTCAACCTCATCTACTATGTGAATTAGAAGATGAACCTGCAAATCCATGACACTTGTCGAAAGTTCCTTCTCAAACATAGAAACAATCTCAGCTATCCCTTGATGCCACCATGGAATGGTAGCTATATGAATCTCCTTTTATGTGATCCAATGTACAAATGCAAATAATTTATACATTGCACTTCATAGGTCTTGGGGTAAGTCATGGTTCACAAACCCGCGCATGAGAAGAGGATAATGAAATTGCACATTAAATAGTACATTATAAAAAAATTAATTATAAAATATCCCATTACATAAAAATAAAAGAATAATAATAAAATCATGTTTTTGACATATGTATTATTAGACGATTCAAATGGTCATGCAATTTCAACCCTGAAAAATAGTCTTCCAAAGTGAAGCAGTGTCGCAGTGAAGACCCATATAAAGAAGGCACCCTCTCACTCATTATAACTTCCTTTCCCAAAGAAATATCACCTTTCTTTAAAATCCATGGGACATCACCTTCTTTTAAAGACCAAGAGGGTCCAACCTCTCCTCTAGTTTCTTTTCTTGCCCAATGTTTATTTTTCGTTTTTGAAGAAATAAGATCTCTCTTAATAGCCAATGTGTCATTGCCTTTTGATGACATGTGCCTCAATAAATAGTATGAGACATTTTTAAATATATGAATAGGATCTAGTAAGTGGGAAATGTTAAGATGATCCCAATATGGGAGCTCATAAAAGACAAATTTCCTTTTCATCCCAATGGAAAATTTCTCAAATAGGTGTCAAGGAATTTTGGATCATCGAACATAGGCTCCCCATTTGAATTGAACACTTTTTCAAACTCCTTCTCCTTCTCTCTCTCATAAGCTATAAGCCATTAAGTTGGTGTCATTATTGCAGGCCTTTGGATTCCCTCTGGTTTACCATTGAAAGAGTATGTTTCTCTTTTGTAAGGGTGTTCTTCTGGGAGGAATACCCTAAATAAATCATACATTTACTTTCATAGGTGATCAGACCACCTAGCCTTCAGAGAAGGTCCACAAATTTTACATACATGATATCCTTTTTTTATAAACACCTGTGAAATTATTGTATACAGTCCAACATGTTAGTGACCTTGAAGATCTGAACAATTGCAAAGAATCAAAATAATATGTGAAACAATATTGTTACTAAACAACTCAATAAGAATTTAATTTTCCATATCATACTCCTAAACATGGATAACCATGAATGGTGTAAGCACATATGCCATACATCATAAAACTCATCTCTGTTATGGTGAGTCTTTATAAATCGTACATATGTATCCCTTCCCATAATTCCTTCAATTCATCTACCAATGGTTATAAGTAGACATCCATATTATTCACTTGTATTATACCAGGGACTCTGAGAGCCAACATAAGATGTTCATTCTTCATAGACAACCATGAAGGGATATTTTTATTGATCGCTATTACAGGCCAAACATAATAGTTGTTGTTTTGGAGGGAATATTGGTTGACACCATCCATGGCTATGTTGAGTAGTATACTTTGTAATCACTCCTTGAATTTTACAGGCCATGTATCCTTTATATGCTACATGTCTATTGAATTTGTTGGGATTATCTTATCTCCTGACTCACTTTTGTGTGAGGCATGCCATCCCTACAACATAGCTAATTATTTGCAATGAAATATTCTTTGAATCCTTGGGATTATAAGCATGTTCCTCAATATCTTATGAGAAGGGCCATGTGATTTACCCTTTTTTTAATTACGGTACCTTTCATTCCCACATTTCGTACTTATGTCTTTGTTGACATATTCTCCTCTATATAGAATACAATCATTCGGACATGCATGATATAATATGTACTCAACACCCAACATTTTCAACAACTATTATGCCTCTTCGCAGCTACCCAGCAAGACCTTATCACTCAGAAGAACCTTATCTTTGAATATCCTTTAGTTGGTGTGGAATACAATTGTACATTATTAATATTTAACATTCGTAAAATCGGCCATTTTTTATTTTTATTGTGCGAAAAAATATAAGGAACTTGATCGATCATGTAGATTAAGTACCTTAATATTGGGCTGAGAAACATGTATTCAACATGCCAAACTTTTCTTTCACATTGTATAACAACACCGTTGTCCCCAAATTAGTAGACTTTGACTTATTGTCAGGTCCAAAGAGGGGTGGTGGAAGCATATTTTAGGCTTTCGAATAAGGTATCAGTGATAAGAGCATCATCCCCTAGCTCATTTTTATATAATGCATCTAACAACATTGCCTCCATGGAATTTGCATCCTGTAATTAATCATCCATACCAACCTCTATTTGATTTCCTCCATTACTAACTTGTGATGAAGAACTACTATCGTTGTATTCTTTCCTAATTGGTGAATTTGGACATAATGGGAATTGAAAAGGTGGTTGATTCAACCATTCTTTGTATGATTCCTCTCTGAGTCTTACTCTTAATGAAGTCTTATCTCATGTTTAAATTGTAGTGGGAAGCACGAGAAGATGGTAAGTGGTTCATTCATCATCACTAGAATCCTAATTTCAAAAAATATTGAATGTCATTACTACAATATCAATGATATTTGTTATACTGAATTCTAATCTACGAATAAACTAGATTCCCTGAGTGTGGTGTTCCTTCACTCATAACAACAAAAGAAAGAAAACTATTGTTTTCTCAAAGACAAATAGATATACAGAAAGGGAAAGATGCCTACTTATGTATGATAAAATGAACATATAACTTTATTAAGAAAGTAGGAGGAGAAGATTACAACCAATAGATCGATTTTTCGTCAACCTGCTCCAACTTCATTCCATCCTCATCACATCAAGCATCATCTGAGCAACATATCATTTCTTCCATCTCTCATCAATTTAGAATCCAACAGCATAACATTACACATAATTATTCCCCTCTAGCACTTAGATGAGTGCTAAATTTATAGGGAAACTGAAGGTAGTTTCTCAATAAATAGAATTGAACAGATTTGTAATAATAGGTGAGACATGTTTCCAAGTTTAGAGGTGATGGATGGACACTTTTATTCAAATTATGAAACCTATGATCACTTCTAGACGGCACTGGACATGTGGAGATTTACAGAACAATGATGATTTCACTCCCAGGAGACCAATGCACCCTTGAGTGTCAGGAAGTGCACTGCAGTGCACCTTTGCATGGAGGTAAGTGCACTGCAATGCAGTTAGGCCCTTGCAGAGGAGCGTTGATGAGTTAGTGGGTCATATAATATATACTTCAAACCTTGGAAATATCACAATTGAAGCCATCAAAGGAATGTCTTCACTTAGGGCATATAGCAACTGAATTAACGGGATGATAGGCCCTATTCATTGGTCTTAGGGGATGATGCCCAATTTGACCAAGTCTTGGGGTATGAGACCCAAATTCACCTATAACAGTTTCCCACTAAAGCATGAAGTCAAAATAATAATAATATTTGGATGAGATGCTTTACGATGTGATGAGTAGTATCTAAAGAAGATGGTGACCTGCATCAATTTGAAATACATTGCATCATGATATCTTACATCTTGGACATTAATTGTTGACGGATGCATACCCATGCTCAGCTCATAAACTATCATAACACATACATAATTCAGAAAGTCGTCTACATCGTAATGTTTCCCGATATAGACATGCCTACAGATATACGCCCATGTTCGGATGAAGATCTGTATGTAAATCCATCATACGAGTGATGTGTACAATCTCCTGAAATCACAACCCCTATGGATGAAACTAGATCTGGGGTCTTCTTATCTTGTTCACTCGATCGTTCAAGTACAAGTCTAACCATGTGAATATATGATCTGAAGTCGAACATGGGAAGACATCATCTGATTACCAGCCAATGATGTGAGTTGTTAACATACGCGATAAAAACCACCTTTGATGTTAATGGTTCTTAAGGTACTACAGTACAATTTGCAAGCCGTGAATAGATGATTTAATGGTGAATGCCAAACAAAATATTTTTGTTGAAGGTCTAGAAGCTAGAAACCTACCGATGATGTAGCAAGCTCCAAGGTACTGGAACGATGTTTCTAATTTAACTTCTTGGATGATGAGATGATGTCGATAGGAGGAAAATTTATTGCGAAATGAGAGTAATGATTTTAGAGACAAAATGTGACTTGATGTAGCAATTTTCAGGAATGGAGGTCATGAAAATGAATTTTTATGAGTATTGCAGAAGATGAGGAATTACTGGATGACTTCTCTTGAACATATCAGCGACACTGAAATGAGTTGGAAGCATTGACCCAAAACCAAAGTGATGATATGATGAACCATAGGTATGATGAACCGTCAAGAATATTACCCAACCCAAAATTCATGGTGATGGAGTGAAAGTGTTATGTTCAAGCGCGACCTGCTACCATAAAGTGTTATGTTCTTTTTCCCAAATTTTTCCTAGTCATTTTTTACCAGTACCTCTTTATTTTTTAACAAGATTGAGGAGGGTAACATATGATTGATCTATAATTTGACCCTTCGGGTGAATCCATCGCTATTTAATGATTTAACGAGTCTAGCGATAATAAAACTCGATATTTCCATCATCAACAAGTCTCCTGCTATTTTATGTTTTAACGATTCTAACGACAGTGAAAACTTGATCATTCTTCATGTTTAGAGAGTTACAAAAAATAGGACAAAAAGAAAACTCCATGAGTCCTTTTTCATAAATTTGTCACTCAGGTCCGAAAAAGTGTAAAATGATACCTAAGAAAACCTCTTAGCAATGTTCAACTAAGGTTTTCCTTTTTCGTAAATAATCTATCTCAGTGTGGAAAAGGGTTAAACTTATACTGAGTAGATGTTGTTTCATTTACTTTTACGATCTCGAAAAGATAAGTGCTCGACAATCTTTTCACATTATCAGAGTCTGAAAAGAGCTAAAAGAAGATTCCATGGGTTTCCTTTTTCGCATTTATCAAAGATCGAAAAAGAGATAAAAATGTGCTTTAATTCCTTTTTCTTTTTTATTAAAGCTTGAAAAAAGAGGATAAAAGAATGCTTTTTGGTCAAACCATTCTTGAATAGGTATGCATACTAAACTCACGGTATCAGTTGTAAAACCTATTCAGAGAACCATCACATGGATTAAAAATACCTGTTTCATAGTAAAAACGAATAAAAACCATAGTCACAACATTAAATATGATTTAAAATAATCAAAAAGACTAAATAAAAGAGTTTTTACCATTCCATAGTTACTATTTGAAAATTAGGAGCTATGAACGATTTTTCCCTCAAACTTCAACGGTCGATTGCAATAGTTTCAGTGGACCACTTCTCTTTCCATTTGATCCAGGTTGGAGCTATGAACCTTCTCTTTCTTTTAGTATCATTTATGTTGAATTTCATGGTAAATTTTTATGGTTTTGAGCCCCTTAGGGTAAATATATTACGTTCAGAGGGAAACGCACCCTTGAATGTCGAAAGGTGTGTTACAGTGCACTAAAATTGAAATCCAGATGCACTACAATGCTTTATCCCTTGACCTAGGTGCGTTGGGCGCATTTCTCATTTTTGTTTCTTGTTGTGTGCCCCAAATTTCCCAAGTTTTTTGCATGAAATGGATCCTAATGAAGCTTATGATTGTATTTCATGTATTCATCAGATCAAAATGATCATTATGTGGCGAGAAAGAGAACATGAAGAATACATAATGATTGCCCTAAATGATCCGGGTACAGTAAAAGCCCTCAAAGGTTGTGGGTTGCTTAAATACTTCATATTGTCAGGGATGATGCAGCATATGGAACTATTGGAGTTCCTATATCGTTCATGGGATCTGGTATTACAGGCTTTTTACATTGGGGACAAAGTGCTTCCAATATTAGTTGAGGATATTTACTTTTTCATTGGATTATCAAGACGAGGTTATCCCATTGCCATTGCAGGATATACCCTTGGAGGAGAGACATTGAGGGATTACATACGCCAACATTGTCATCCAAGTATTGAACCAAGTAAACGTGGGAAAATAAATATCTATGATGTGCGTGATCTACCTTTGAGAACCTTCCTTTTTACTATCACAAAGCTTGTTGATTCTGCAACACTACATGTTGCAAATAGATCATACATGCAATATGCTCTTGAGTGTTTAGAACCAACAGTATTCAACTGAGCTGAAGCAGTAGTCTTTCAGATGAAAGAACAGCTAACTAAAGCAAAGGGTGGTAGGAAGAATAATTTCAACTATGGCTCGATCATGATTTCCTTCATTCTAGAGTGGATTCCATTAATGCAGCCACAACACGTTACACTAGGAATATCTGGCCCCAGATATCCTCGAATGAAGAGATGGGTTGAATTGATGTCTAGACATGTTGGTCAATCGACCATCATATTCTCTACAGCATTCTTTGCCTGGCTCATTAGGGGAATTTTGAGGTCTAAAATGGTCCTCCTAAGAAAAATGTACAACCAAAATAAACTTTATAAGAACCAATAGGATTCAAGATGATGATATCAACCATGGGGGATGATTCACCATTTTTGGAGTAAAAAAGTAAAAATAATAAAAAATAATAAAATAATAAAACTATTTTTTCAACCCGTATTTTCAACTTATCTCCCTAATTTTTTACTCAAATTTCTAGCAAGAGTAGTTTTTGGATGCGTAATTCAATTCATCATCCAAGGATTACCCATGTTGCATACTTTCGATGGACCGTGCTACACGAAAAATGATAAATACATGAAAAACGTGATTGAAATAACAATTTTCATGTATTTCTCATTTTTCCTATAGTGGGGTCCATTGAAAGTATGCAACATGGTTACTCCTTTCATGAAGAATTAAATTCTACATCCAATGAGTACTCCCACTCAAAATTTGAGTAAAAACTTAGGGAGATAATTTGAAAAATTAGTTTTATTATTTTATTATTTTATTATTCTCTTTACTTTTTTTTTCCCTCCAAAATTTGATGATGTAATCTAATCTTATTTTATTAT
Source organism: Pinus albicaulis (assembly GCA_034641835.2). Classification (NCBI taxonomy): domain Eukaryota; kingdom Viridiplantae; phylum Streptophyta; class Pinopsida; order Pinales; family Pinaceae; genus Pinus; species Pinus albicaulis. The sequence goes on along the minus strand of CM076577.1, from coordinate 1,123,974,741 downwards.
TTCCACTATTATTTTATAATTTCCTTAGAAGGCCCATTTTAGACCTCAAAATTCCCCTAATGCAAACGACAAATGGTTGCCATAGATCAATATGCATATGCAAGTGTAGATTTCCACGGAGATCCAAACTTGATTCTACCAAATGGCGCTCAATGGGGTACAATTGGTAAGAATGTTTTGACCATGTTTTTCTATTTTTTTCTAAGGTTTCTACACGTTTTTGTATTTTGATGTTTCCCAAGACTAAGCTAAATTTTTTATGTACACAAATGTGGGTCAGGTTCGACCAGTGGGTTAGTCAGAGCAGGGAGCAGTTGAGACAGCAAAGAGGGGTATCGGGAGAGAGGTCCTTCGGGTTTTAGATTTGACCGAGACTCTTTTTGAGCTAGAACAACACGTGGAGGGATTGACTCTCAGGATTCCGGATTTCCGGATCAAAGAGTTACCTATGAGACTACAGTGCCATACTATTGACGTTCCTAACCGTTGGATTTGGTTATTGCGTAGGATAGCTAGAGAATTTGCTTGTTATCACGAGAATCACTAGTTTACTTTGAAATTTTTTGCATACATTTTGAGGTCATATGACCAATGTGTCTTCAAAAAAAATTTGTAAAAACCTATAACTATCTATCCATTTTATTTCAGTTTTTTCCTATGTTTATTGTGTAATCCTATTCAATTATGTGATGTGAATTGAAAATATGTCTTTACATGTGTTGCAAATGTCTGTTTAAAACATAATTCGCTAAGGAATCAGTTAATGTGTTCAAATTTCTGGAAATGTGTCGATATTGAATGTAATCAAAATGTCTTTCCAAAAGTCGAACTCTTAGGAACATACAATGCACTGTTGGATTTAGGACAGTATAAACGCTAGTAAGTTGCAGTATGACAAGTTGTGAGTCTAACCTAATGATGATATGGTTAATACCAAATGAAATGGCATCAGAGAGAAGTTCGATCAACGTGCTATACTCAGTGATATTGTTTGTAGATCGACCGATACAAATCTCCTGAAAACTCACTAACTCACCACCTGGAGTGAAAATGGCCCATGCTGCAGAGGATAGGTTGTGCATACTACAAATAGCACCATCGGCATATCCAACGAATCGTTCCAAAGATTCAGACATCTGCGATGAAATGTAAAGTGGATTACTAACTTCAAGAAAACCCTAGAAAAACAAACTAAGACAGTAAATTCAAATCAAAATCATATATACAATATAATAAAAAAGTTTACTACACTCAATTAAGCATTGTAACATTTAAGATACAGCCCATTTCGAGGTTCTGTCAATGGAATTCCATCATAATCAACTAACTCGTAGGCGCCCTTAGCCAAAACTCTTTTGACAATGTAGGGGCCATGCCATAGTGGCTCAAATTTTCTTGTTCCTATCAAATCACCTTCCTGATCATAAAGTAAGACCAGGTCTCCCTCTGAGAATATGTGAGGCTGGACATGTTGTTCATATTGTGCCTTCATTCATCTCTTATGCACTTCGTTAGCCAATGCAGCTTCACAACGAATTTCATCTAGATGTATGAGGTTAAAAAGACGTGCTTCTTCATTAGAGGTGTCAAGTAGCAAGTCAATAGCAAGTTTTAATGACGGAATTTCACTTTGGATTGGCAAGATAGCTTATAGACCATATACTAATTGAAAGGGTGTAAATCCGGTTGCATTTCTCACCGAGGTTCGATATGACCACAAACCCGAGTACAGGATTAAATGCCAATTTCGTTTATGAACTCCTATCATTTGTTGAAGCATTCGCTTAAGGATATTATTAATGGATTTAACTTGTCCATTGGATTGTGTATATTAAGGAGTAGAACTATTATGTGACAGTCCTAATTTGGCAGTCAATTCATTCATCATGTGATTTCTAAAATGCTTACCATGATCTGTAACTATAGCTTGTGGTACACCAAACTATGAAAGGACATGATTGAAAAATAGCAATGCAATTGTTTTGCCTGTGATATTGAATGTAGGCATCACTTCGGCCCACTTGGTAAAGTAGTCGATTGCAACAAGAATATAACCATGCCCCCTTGGACGAACGAGGGTTGCAGGTCAAGAATTCAATGCTCCATTTTTCAAATGGTCCCACAGTGATAACATGATGCATTGGTGTTGGCGGCATGCGGATTTTACAATCAAATATCTAGCATGCATGACAACTCTTGACCGCGAGGATGCAGTCGTGAAATATGGTAGGCCAAAAGTGACCAGCCCAGAGATTCTTCTGCGTGGTAGCATATCGAGACAAGTGTCCACCACTAGCCCCAGCATGACAATCATTTATAACCTTCTCGGCCTCCTCATGAGTGAGGCACATCCTTAAAATTGTATCAACACCACAATGATAAAGTGTATCGTCGACGATCAGATAATCTTTGGCTTGGTATCGAATATGTCATTGTTGTGAGTGAGAGGTATTGGGCCAGAAAGCCTGGGTTTGGAGATAAATGATAAAATCCCCATACCAAGGGTTACATGACCTGATCAGAAACAGAGACTCATCTAGAATTGATGGTTTTGATGTAGTTTCAATACTATCAAAGGGAAGGTCGCATAGAATCTTAGCCAAAACTAAAGACTTCTTTGACTTGGATTTCATGAATTCCAAATCAAATTCCTGCAAAATGATGATCCATTTTGAATATTTCCCCCTAGAAATTGACATGACAGAATGTATGTCATGGGGTTTCAATCTGAAATGACAGTGGTCTTCCAAAGCAGGATATAATGGCGAAATATTTGGTCATTTTGAATGACTGCCAAGGCAATTTTTTTGACATATGAATACTCGACTTCTGTATCATTCAGATTACGACTCAAATAATATATCGGATTCTCTATCCCATATTCTTCTTGGACCAAAACCATAGCAATGGTAGTATCTACCATGACGATATATAGGAAATAAGCACTCTGATAATTAGGGGGATACATTAATGACGCTCGGATCAGGATATATTTAAGAGCATCAAAAGAAGCTTGTGCAACCTTATTTCAATGGAAGGGAATCCTCTTTATCCCAACGAGATGAGTAAATCCTTTAGATATCTCGGCATAGTTGAGTATGAACCTCCTTAGGAATTTAGCCTTTCCTTGAATTTTTTGTAATTGAAGTAAATTTGATGGTGCAAGAAAATCAAGAATGGTCCGGACCTTCAATGGGTCGATTCAAATTCCCTATTTTGAAATGAAAAATCCTAGAAAATGACTAGAACCAACACAAAATGCACATTTGTGTGGATTGAGGCGTATTTTATAGTATTAGCGGCATAAAAATATAGATATCAAATGTGTTGGGTGATTAGTCTGTTTTCATAAATGCGCGGGTAAATCGTCTAGATAAGGTTGCACAATGTGCTTGATGTCCTTGAAATAATAATCCATTGCTCTCTGAAATGTTACCCTAGCGTTATTTAAACTAAATGGGATTTTGCAATAAGCAAATGTGACCCAGGGATAGATGAATTTTGTCTTATATTGGTCCTCTGGGCGGATATTGATTTGATTGTAACTAAAGAATCCATCCATGAAAGAAAATATTTCACACCCGACATGTTCGTCAATAATCTGGTCGATAAAGTGAGTAGGATAGTTGTATTTTGGACAAGCAAGATTGACATCCAGATAATCAACACACACTCTGATTGTCCCTTATTTCTTCATGACAAGAACAATGTTGGAAACTCAATCAATAAGCAGAACACGGTAAATGAAACCAGCACACAAAAATTTTTTAACTTCTTCTTTAATCGTAGCAGCCTTCTTCGGATGAACAAGATGAAGGTGTTGACATACCGGTCTGACATCGGGGTACATATTAATTGTGTGTTCAACAAAATTAGTATCTATGCCTGGAATTTCCTCATAATACCAAGAAAATATATCTCAGAATTCATGAAAAAGAGAGCGATAAGTTTCGAGTTCTGATGGAGAACAAGACACGTCGACATGAATGTTTTCTGCAACATCGGGTTTGCTCGAAATATCGATAGAAATTGTTTCTTAAACATTTGACAAGTTTCACTCGGATTTGATAGAATTAATTGGAACAGAATTCAAAAAGAAAGTATTGATCGAAGGGTGATATAGTTTAATAATATTATCTTCTTCGTAATTCTGAAGATGGGAATGATGATGATGATCTTCCCATGGTTATCTGTATCGAATCATGGATTCCACAATGCTCTCATCAGTTAAGAAAGTGGATGAAAAAGGATTAGATGGAGTACCAAAATCTAATGAATGATCGACCAAAACTATCAGTGACGATGAATTAGGATGCACCGCCCAAGCCAAGTATATTGATTGCTATGCCAAATCAATCAGGCTTGGTGGCAAAAATTCATGCAGCGTAACAACTTCAGAATCATTACTAATCTTCCTTAATTCAGATGAAGTGGAAGATATCATGTAGCAGGTCTCTATTCTTATAATTTATGCCGATGTCGCAGGCGGCGATAATGCAAAGGTGCCCATTAGGGAAGAATCCTTTAAGAGTCCTACACCAATGTTTTGAAGTGTTATATGGGGTGCGTGAACTAATGGAACGCTTCCAGATACCTAGGAACTAGAGGCAAAGAAGGAGAGTTCATTAATGATTGTGATAACACCTTTATAAGGGAAGGCGATCATTCTAAAGTAAGTAGATATGATCGCAGTCATAGCGTAAACCCATGGCCTTCCGAGTAAAGTGTTGTAGTCAAGGGGTCTGTCAACGACCTCAACTTCAACAATTACAGTTTTTCCCCCTAGTTTGACATGCAGGTAATTGATGATACCACAAGGCTTATATGTACGACAATCAAAATCTTTCAACTTCGTAGGTGATTGAGATATGCGTGGTGAGCCAAGTGACTTCCAGTAGTTTAGATACATAATGCAAGTAGATGCTCCCTCATCAATAATAGTGAAATGAATGAGGTGATTGAGAACATTTATTTGGATGGAGAATGCTAATTCTACTGGTAATTGTTGCACATAGCCCATCTAGTTAAAGACTACAAGATTAGAATATGTCGGGTCGATTCCTCCAATTTTCGACAACAAAGCCTATTTCTGGGAGGGATAATTTTGAAGTACCTCAAATGTTGACATAGTTTAAGGTGATTGAACCAAATATTCAACTATATTATAATTTTGACTTGCTCGAGCTCAAGGATTGAATGTCGTTTTATGGACAACTCTCTTCGGTGGCTTTATTGTTAACTCTGGAATATAAATTGGTGGAATTGATTTAGTAGACGGATTTGTAGTCGAGGTAGTAGGTTGATCAGTTGCCTGACTGCCGTAATATTTATTTCTCGTAGACACCAAAACATCAGTTTTTGGCTTTGTGACAAATAGCATAAGCACTTGGGAACTAGAAGCGGGATCCATAGCAGCCATGTTTGTGTATGGATTTAGAAAAGGATATGTTAACACAGCAGATGCAATCGAGGTCTTAAGAAATTTTGACTTCAGCGCGGTGAGGACAGTATCAAAAAAAATGCTCCTCATTACATATCAAGCAATGGTAATTAATTTTTCAAGAATTTCCAGATTGTTAATCATGTGATCGTTCCCACGGGGTTGAATTTTTATTTTTCTTCGCTTTCCCCTTTTTCTTGCTTAAGGGATGCTTGTCACTTTTTCCTTTTTCAGATGACATAGGATGAATTTCAGAAGAAGGTGCAAGATCAGATGCAGTAGAGTTGTGAGTACTTGCAGAACCTATCATACCTTCTTCTGCATGAGATTCCTTGGATGGAGGAGGAACACTAAAATTAGATCGCAGCGTGTTCAGAATTTTCTCATAGAGCATTCCATACTGAGTATAAATCAAATCTAAGTACTGGGCACGATAAATGACCTGCTCTTTAGTGACAACGCCAACTTTAGCTACATCCTCCATGATAGATGGCAGCAAGGACTTAATAAACCACTCAGCAATGAGATGATCAGGATCAAATGTTTTGACCATTCTATGACGACGACGCCACTCATGAATATGATCAGAAATGTGAGTAGCAATTGTCTATTTAAAATTGGTCAGCAGTTCCGTTCCAGTTTCATATTGTATGTGTAACTGGAAGTGGGTCAAAAAGGTAGTGGCTAAGGCAGTAAAATTATCAAATGAATCTCGTGGTAGTTCAATGTACCACTTCGCGATCGGACCAGTGAGCATACACTGGAAAAGACGTAGTCTAACGGAGTCATCATTTAAGGATTTGGATGAGCACCACAAATGATAAGGCATAACATGCGTTGATGGGTCTTCTCTAGGGTTTCCATTAAATTTAGGAATTTCGAAGGGTAATTTATGTGGTATCACTGTCACTAAGGAGAATAGTTGATAGGATCATTGGTAAGCCAGTTTAAATCAGGTAATTCTAAATTTGTGACAAATGGAAACTGTCGATTCAAGTCAGGTTGATCATAACTAGGATATGATGGAATTTCTTGGGAAACAGGCCTTTGATCACCATCATATGACATTTTTTGCCGGTAACCCAAATAGGGGTTGTTTTGATGACCATACGCTTGAGGGATCTGTTGACCAAGTCCTATGTAAGATGTTTCTTGTTGGAATTTTTGTTGTGGCATTTGAGGTTGTGGCTGCCAAGGTGACTACCCGCAAATATTATAGCCCAAACCAGAATAGCTTGGACCCATTTATGAATAGGTAAGACCGATAGGTGCTTGTGACATCCCATAAAAGCGTATTCCATCCTGTGAATGAAATTTCCGGATACAGGTGGTTGTTGTAAACCAGTCGAAGGAGTTGGAGTCTGAGGGCCCAAAACTTAAGGGTAAAGGGTTGAAGGACCCACCTAAGATGGTTGAGGTATAGCAATCTAAGCTTGTAATAGGGGTAAGGAAGTATTAACAAGTGGAGTAGATGTGGGTGCAACAGGTTGAACCAGTTGATATGAATGCACAACCGTTTGTAGTTGAATGGGAAGGATAGGCTGCCACTGAAAAATAGTCATTCCAAAATTTTGGTGACCATAAAATGATGAAGTACTATCAAAATGGGTGACCATAGGTTTCCCCACAGCATGAGGAGTATAATAAGATGGAATATATTGTTCTCCAAATGGTGGGAGTCTAGTCGAGATTGTACTGGATGGAATATACCCAGATGGACCAGCTTGATTTTGCACTGAAGATGTGTATAAAGGATCAAGTCATTCAATAATGATTAGAGATGTAACATATATAATACCAGAATATGGCATGGGTGAAGTCCATGGATTGGAGGATTCACTAGAGTAGGTTGCAGATAATGATTGTAACCCGGTGGGACAGAAGGACCACCATAAAGATGTCTCTAGTGATGTGGTGAACATCGATGAAGTAGCAACAGTAGATGTTGTCACAATTGTAACAGATGGTACAGACAGAGATGTTTACTTAGCTATGGTCATATGACCCATTGTATACCCTATAGGATCTATGGGAACCCAGATTAAAATAAGATCAAAAGGAGCAATGTAATTCAACCGAGGAATAGTCTCGTAAAGATAAATCCCCGACCCAAAATGAGTTGGAGTTGAGGGGCATGTTTCTTGTTGAGGCTCTTCCTCAATAGAAATCAAACCAGGTGGAAGAATTCTGATGATAGTGGATAAAATAGGATGTGTAGAAATGACTCAAGATGACTCTGGGATATATCACTGAAGAATGACGCACCAGAGGTATTGATGGTACTGGTTTCGGTAGAATGAAGTCGCCTTCGCCGACCAGAAATGGCTTATGGTGGTAAAGGTAGTTTAATTGATATTCTACATGAATGACGGGGAAACAGATGTTGTTCTTACACAATGACTGATTGATTTTATTACAAAAAAAAATAAACAAATAAAAGGGTAGTACTAGGAAAAATGTTTACCAAATAATTGTGAACTCCAGAATACCTACTGGCAAACCAAAAAGTACGAGCAGTTAATCTCCCCTAATGTTGTGTTCTGTGTATCACAAGCTACAAGGCAGACGACTCAATTACCTATGGATGGTACGCAACCTAGTTTTCCTCCCAAATATACCCAAAGGTACATGGAGGCCCAAGTCCGTATTAGCGTTGTCTAATGAAAAATTGCACAGTGAGAGCACCCCCTTATACTTTTCGTACTGGAACACCACCCTATATACCTGAATTCACGTGGACGAGCTCTGATATACTTACGTACATTGAGTGGGATTTCACACTCGAAATGCATTGCAGAAAAGTTAGCGACAACTACTATGTTTAATGACGCTGGAACACGTCTCTAGCCTAGACCTTCTAATTGTTATCATTAATGTTACAATGCTTTCTTAGTTTGATTGAGGTAAATTTTATGTTGATCTTGTTTAAAAGTTCATCTTTGAGATTCAATGCCTGATGTAATGGGAAATTCCTAATATTCAAACTAAATGAGAAACAAACTATTCAATTTAGCTTTTTCAATGAGAATCCTAGCTACTAAGGGGAAACATAAATCAGATTTTGAGCATACAACAAAGAGCACAAACTAAATTCAGATTTCCCTAACTTTCTCCTATGCAACACACACAATTCTCTAGATGCACATGCATGTTTTTCTTTTGATTTCCCTTTAATGTGAATGAGTGAAAGGAAACTAACTACACAAATCAATCAAATAAATGTTTTCTTTTGAGAAACGAGGAATGAAACAACAATATATCTTAGAAAAATGAAGAATGAAACTACAATTTTCCTACAGGAAATTAGGAATGAAACAAAAATTTCCTTTTCGAAAACAGAATTGATCTAATGAAAAATTAATTACTTTGACTTTGATTTAGCAATGAAAAATAAAACAGCTAATGAAACATTGAAAAAACTACTTTTCAAAGGAGGAAGAACAAGGAATGTTTACTAGTCTCTAAGAGAAATCATAAATCTGAAAATATAGCAGACAATTGGTTGAAACTGAAACAAAAGAAAAATGTTTATGGAATTTTGTTAGATGAGGGGGAAACACACCTTGTAAGGGGAGATAGTGTGTTGCAGTGCACCTATGAATGCAACACAATGCACTGAAGTGCATTATATCCTTACCAACAGTACGTTGGGCACAGCTAAGTTTGGGAAAAAAACAGCTAAACACACTTCTAATGCAATTTGTTCATTAAAATGACTGATAAAAGAAATTAGATTCTATTGATGATGGTAAACAAAGGCATAAACACCAAGGAATGATGGATGTTGTCCTCAGTATGGTCACCAATTTGTTATACGGAATTCTAATCTACGGATAAACTAGATTCCCTGAGTGTGGTGTTCCTTCACTCAAAACAATAGAAGAAAGAAAAATATTATTTTCTCTAAGACAAATGATATACAAAAAGGGAAAGAAGCCTACTTGTGATCCTTTCGCTCTCCTTCTCCTTCTGTCGTTGTTGTCATTTCTCTCAATCCAACTAAAGTCGCTAGATCGATTCCTGCAATCAAAGACAGAGAACAACAAACATCATACAATATACAAATATCTACTTATATTAACCAAATCAAACAGATTATATCTGAGAATACATACATAATCAAGAATACATTTCATAAGATATAAACATATCTATGAGAAAATGAATAGATATCTTTATTAATAAAGTAGGAGGAGAATATTACAACCAATAGATCGATTTGTCGTCAACCTAATCCAACTTCATTCCATCCTCATCACATCAAGCATCATCTCAATAGCATAACAGTAATTCCAGCTCTCATCAATTGAGAATCCAACAACATAACATTACACAAAATTCCTCCCCTCTATCACTTAGATGAGTGCTCAATTTATAGGGAAATTGAAGGTAGTTTCTCAATAAATGGAAATGAATGGATTTCTAATAATAGGTGAGACAAGTTTCCAAGTTCAGAGGTGATGGATGGACACTTTTATTCAAAGTATGACACCTATGAGCTCTTCTAGAAGGCACTGGACATGTGGAGATTCTCAGAACAATGATGATTTCGCTCCCAGGAAACCAACGCACCCTTGAGTGTCGGGAAGTGTCCTACAGTGCACCTTTGCATGGAGGTAAGTGCACCGAAACGTATTTAGGCCCTTGCAGAGGAGCGTTGATGACTCAATAGGTCATATAATATATACTTCAAACTTTGGAAATCTCACAATTGAAGCCATCAAAGGAATGTCTTCACTTAGGGCATATAGCAAATTAATTAAGGGGATGATAGACCTTATTCATTGGTCTTGGGGGATGATTCCCAATTTGACCAGGTCTTGGGGGATGATGCCCAAATTGACCTATAACAATATTAGTAAGCACATCAATTCAATTGCTTTGTTGAAATTACATTATACCAAACGATTATCACCATCGTTCATGCAGGATTATGGTTGGAAGATGCCATGTTCCAATTGGTAGGGTGAAGAGGTTTTCCATTTTCATCTACCAATTTCTTGCGATATATTTCTCCTGAAAAGAGCTTCCAATGTTTTTGAAATGGAGGAATATTTTATGCATCTAAACTCGATTCTAAATCAGGATCCTACAAATTTGGATACAATTCAACTTGACCTGGATTAAAAAAAAATCAAATATATAATCGAAATATAAATAGAATACGAACTTACTAGAGATGGAAAGGGAGAACTCTGTGAAGGACTTTGATCAGAAATATAGAACGAGCTGGAATTTAAAGAATTGTTCATTTGATATTATTGATATTTTGTCCCTGCATTTGACAAAAATTAGAAATAAAATTTTGTGTGCATATCTAAAATTAATCTCAAGAACCATATAACCACAATCTAAATTTCAATATAGCTTTGAAACCATTTTTCAAGAATAAGACGACTTTAAGTGGAAATTGTATACTATGAAATATTGTAATTCATGTGGGTGCATCCTAAAGGACAATTTGAGACCAATACGTCATTTTAAGTGAAATTAAAATTTCAGATAGCTTTTAAACCCAACCAATGTGTTTATCAAAATAAAGTGCATTGATGCATTTTTAAAAATAAGAACATCAGGGCTCTCAAATAATATTGCGCCAGTTTCGAACATTCCGAAAAAAACATATGTTATCATATCAGTGGTCTTCTACAAAAATGCACCATTGTGTTTAAGAAAACTAGCACCACTACACATTTGTTTCCATATATTAGAAAATAAAAACAAATTCAACCAACTCGGTGCTCTTATAAAAATTAGAGCATCGATGCTTTTAAATATAAATTTCATTGTTGCATTAAAAAAATTAATCATACAATTTTGTGATTTGGAAAATTTAAAATAAATAAATAAATAAAATCTATCATCTCGGTGCGTTGAAAAAAATTGGCACGCCGACAATGTCGGTATACTTGTTTTATAAACCCACTGGTGCACTTGACTATCAAATGCACCGCTATATGGAGAAACTTAAAAATATGTGTGTGTGAGAGAGAGAGAGAGAGAGTTTTCAACGGCAATTGATTTTTCGAAATCTAATTTCATAAAATCTTTTAAATAGTAAAAAGTTATTCACCATTTCATTATTTTACCCAATATTTCAAGGAAATGATTTGCAAGAGAGGCATGCCAGGAGCACTATGAAGCGGCAAAATACTTTGGAGAAACAAAACTATTCAAAATATCATAAGCTTAAAGGTATGGCAATTCACTCAAAAACCTACATAGTAAAAAAAAAAAAAAAAAATCAATTTCTATTAGGATTTAATTAAAAGATAGATAATTGCAAGAGAGACATACTGGGAGCACTTTGGAGCTGCAAAATAATCATGACTCTGGCCTCTCATTGATTACGGCGACAGTAAACATGTCAGCCCGTGTACTCGATAACCTGAACCGCCATTTTTTTCTCAGGACCCGAGGTAGAGGTGGCAAGGTTGGAACCGGGTGCTCGAGTTTCTCAACCTTAGGATGGAGTTAACTCTTGTAATTTGTTTTTGTTTACTGCGTATTTTCTTGTCAACAAGGGTTTTGCGACGGTGGCGGTTTGCAAGCGTTTTTGTTTTTAGTTTGTTAAGGCGCGGCAAGAATGGGATATGATAGCGAATTTCTGGAGCTTGAACCTGCGCCGGAGGACCTCCTGACGTGTTGGGGTCACGAGGTATCATCGAAGAACCTAGATTTGTTCTTCCCGAAGAATTTAGCCCTACATGGTCCCAGCAGTGAGGTTTTTGCCGAAAGCACTCATTCTGGTCGTCGAGACAAGGACATACTGAGCCCGTGGCAAGGATTTCGGAGGGAGGGAGCGATACCCGTGGAGAGTCAGGAACAGTTGAGAGCAGTCGAAGACAGGGCGGAATTCCTGAAACTTTTTTCTTGTATAAGCTCTGTGAATAAGGAACAAGGTAACACCTCACGCCCCAAGCTTTCGGGTGGTTTGGAAGATATAGTAGGAACTTTTGGTTTTCAAGGTGTGCCCAGCTCTCAATCAAGAGGGAAAGAGGCTCTAGTCGGTGATACTCAGCAAGGTCAAGCGCACCCATGGCAAGGGTTTTCATGGCTTTCAGCTCCACGGTTTCAAGAAGGGTCCCAAAGGGGAGGAGGACTGCCATTAAGCCTCCCTCAAGCCGTCGCAGTCCCAAATCGACAGGTCTGGGCCTCAAATGGTGAAGGGGTTGAAAGAAACCCTTGGAAAGCGACTTTTTCATCGAACCCCCAATCTGTAAATTGTGCGAAAGAGGCTGGGACGGTTGAAGGAAACCCTCAGAGGACTTTTGAGGAAGGAGAAGCTCCTGCTGTGTTTGAAGAAGCGGGTCAAGGGCCGATACCTCTGGATCTACCGGAAGCCCCTAATCCAAATGCTGAAGGAACAAACGGCATTTTCAAGGAGGCCGTGGGGGAAAAGCGACAGAAGTCGAAGCCCATTAAGAAGAAAGAAAATCGTCCACTTTGTCTTCTGGAAGCAGACATTAGCATAGAAAAAGCAATGGACGCTACCGAGACTGTCCTGGTTGGCCGGGTAAGAGGCAGAAAGTATTCGGCTGAATACATAAAGAATTGGGTTAATACAGAGTGGAAAGAAGCTCCGGGGAAGCCTACCGAGATTCTGGTTCTGGAAAGGGGTTGGTTCAGCATTCATTTTGAGAGTAAACCACATGCGGACTGGGTTCTCGAAAGGAACTGGAGCTTTGGGAAGTGCCCCATACTTTTTCGCAGATGGACGCCTCTTTTTGATGCGCAGAAGGAGAAACTGGCTGAGTCCCCTGTCTGGGTAAAGCTCCCGGGTCTCCCCTTACAGTTCTGGACGGAATCAGTGTTCGTCTCAATTGGAAATACTTTGGGGAAATATCTGGATTATGATAACTCTTACCTCATAACCAAGGATAGAAGTATGGCTCGTGTGTTGGTAAGCCTAAATCCAAAGGAGGGCTTGGCGGACGCAATGACTCTAAAATACAGGGAACTAGAATTCCTACAAATCCTGGACTATGAAAACCTTCCGTTCCGCTACTTAAGGTGTCATCAGTGCGGCCATCTTGCGAAGGAATGTCCATTGGGACACCGACGCCGTCGAAGACAATCGAAACCCTACAGCTCTCAGGGAACTACTGCACAGGGTTTTCAGGGGTTTCAGCAGAAGGCTTCCGAACACATAGTAGAACAGATGAGGACTACTGAAGTTTTAATGGAGCAGATCCCCCCCCCCCCCGAAAGGCAATGCTGCTCTTACCTCTCAGGTTACTCCGCCGGTCACCCTAGCTCCACTTTCAGACGAGCTCGCTGGGGCGTCTATGGTGGGTATGATTTCCTTACCCCCCTCTTGTGATGTTTCATCTGTTTCATCTTTACAGTCTTTCTCTGTTTGGCCTGGTCCTTCCGGGCAGATAGTAAATGATTTCTCTGCACTAAATCTTTCAAAAGCTTCCACCGATAGCCTGCTTATCTCCGTCCCTCCCTCTTCTGTGGATGTTCATCCAACTCCAGAGATGGCTTTTTCACTTGCTGAGTCCTGTGAGGGTGTTACCTCGGCAGTTGTCTCCTGCGCCCAATCCATGGACAATCCCCCTTATAATCTTCGTCCCTTGGCCAATAGAAAGGGTAAGGGTCTGGCAGTAGGAGGTATTGCCTCGGACCCCATTGTAATAGGGCCAAGGAAGTTAAGGGGAAGAAAATCACTTCTCTCAAAAGCCCAATTCAAAGCTGTCATCGACATAGCCGACGGAAAGCAGAAAACTTTTCCTGGGGTGCTTAGAGCAGAGCCACCACCCCCCCCTGTTCCCTGATGATCCTTCTTTCTTTCAACTGCAGAGGCTTAGCTAGCCAGCCGAAAAAGCTAGCCTTCAAAAACCTTGTGCACTCTTACAATCCTGATATTATTTTCCTCCAAGAAACTATGGGGAAAAGCGAAGATGTAATCTGCTCTCTTCAGAAGCTCTTGCCTGGCTGGGTCTTTACAGCTCTCGATGCCTCAGGCAGGTCGGGGGGTGTTGCAACAGGCTTTAACTCGAGGAAGCTTAAGGAAGTCTCCTCCTGGGGGTCTGCAAACTGCCTGGCAATGGAACTCTACTCTGGAGAGTTGTGCATTCCTCTCCTGTTCCTAAATGTCTATGGGCCCTGTATGGAGAGGGAAATCTTTTGGAACTCTTTTTTCAATCTCTCTTGTCTCTCCCATCCCAATCTCATCATAGGGGGTGACCTGAATTTCTCCCTTGGGGATTCGGAGTCCTGGGGAGTTAATGCACACTCGGATCCCCCCTCGTTTTTCTTCAGAAATAAACTGGCTTCCTCACATCTGGTGGATGCTCCTCTGATCAAAATGCGCCCCACCTGGAGGAATAGACGTATTGGGGCTGATTGGGTGGGCAAAAGACTTGACCGCTTTCTTCTCTGTGAATCTCTGGTGGAATGGCTTCCAGTCTTTAGACACTGGGTTGGGGAAGGGGGTAACTCGGACCACTTCCCTGTTCTTCTTGAATTAAAAGGAACCTCAGGAAAACCTGGAATCCCTTTCAAATTTAATTCTTCCTGGTTGAAGGATGCCTCCTTTGAAGCCCTCTTCCATGATACATGGAGAAAGGACAACCAACTCGAAGAGGGAAGCAGAAGCACCATGTTCTGTAATAATCTTAAGAGACTGAAGCAAGCAACAAAAGAATGGGCGAAACAGAGGAACTTGAAGGAAGAAGAAGAACTCAAGAGTATAAATTTTGAGTTAGATCTTCTGGAAAAGTCGGATGGAAATGGCTATGAGTCCTTGGAATCCCGGAATAGAATAAAAGACTTGGAAGCAGCTCGGAGGAAAATTCTCCAGATTAGGGAAGAAAGCTGGAGATTGAAAAGCAGAGCTATTTGGCTGCAAGCAGGAGATGAAAACTCCAATTTCTTTCAGAATTATGCAAAGGGCCGAAAGATAGCTAACACTATCTGGGAGCTGAAAAAAGAGGATGGGGAAATGGCAAAATCTTTTGAAGATTTGGCTGCCCTTGGGGTAAATCACTTTAAAAATCTTTTCAAAGCTCCGGAGGAAGTTTCCATAGCGGAGGTCATCAGAGTTGCCCAATTTTTCCCAAGATATGTTGAGGAAGAAGAAAATGACTCCATGATGGAAGTAGTCTCTAAACAGGAAGTGGAGGACATTCTCAAGGATATGCAGAAGGACAAAAGTCCTGGACCAGATGGTTGGACAGTAGAATTTTTTCTCCATTTCTTTGATTTCCTGGGGGATGATCTAGTTGCGGTGGTGGAGGAATCTAGATCCTCTGGATCTATCTATCAACCTTTCAATTCTACTTTTCTTGCCCTAATACCCAAATCAGATCAGCCAACCTCTTTTGATGACTTTCGACCTATTTCCCTTTGCACCTATGTTTATAAAATCATTGCCAAACTAATTGCCTCCAGATTGAAGCCCTTCTTATCATGACATATCTCAGCAGAGCAGTTTGGCTTTTTGGATGGTAGACAGATTCATGAAGCAATGGGAATTGCCCAAGAAACCCTGCATACCTTAAAAAGAAGTGGTAAGAAAGGGGCAATTGTTAAAATAGATCTATCAAAGGCCTATGACAGAATAAGTTGGATGTACTTGTGCCTTCTGTTGACTCACCTTGGTTTCAGATTTGATATTGTAAGATGGATCATGAGCTGCATTACTACTTCCTCCATCTCCTTGCTAATTAATGGAGCAGCTTCATCCTTCTTCAATCCAGGGAGAGGTCTAAGACAAGGATGCCCCTTGTCTCCACTCCTTTTCTTGTTGGCAGCTGAAGGGTTAAGTTTGATGATTAACAGGGCAAAAAGGCAAGGCGAGGTCAAAGGTATTGAAGTGGCTGTTAACTTGTGGGTAACCCATCTGCTCTTTGTGGATGATATCATTTTATTTAGCAATGGCAGTGCTGAGGACTGTAGAGCTCTCAAGAACATTCTGGACCTTTTCCTTAAAGCCACAGGTCTCAAAGTCAATGAGCAAAAATCGACTCTCACAGTAACTGGAATGTCTTTGGAAGAGAGAGGTTGCGTAGGGGCACTTCTTCCTTTCGAAGTCAAAACTCTGCAGAAAAGTTTCAAATACTTGGGATTTCTTTTGAAACCTGACTCCTACAGGAATCAGGATTGGAAATGGCTCCTGATCAAAATAGAAAAGAAACTCAATCTCTGGAGCCATAAATGGCTGTCTCGAGCAGGGAGGCTAGTTCTAATAAAATCAGTTCTGATGGCAATACCGGTGTACTGGGCAAGTCTAATGTGGGTACCCAAAGGTATCTTAGCATCCATAGATAAATTGTACAGCATATTTTTATGGGCTGGATCCAAAACTGAATATGTGACACCTTGGGTTGCTTGGGATAAGATCTCGAGACCAAAAGAATGGGGTGGTTGGGGAATTAAGCACTTGTTCTCTTTTTCAAAATCCCTAACAGCTAAACTAACATGGAGATTTATCTCGACTGATTCTCTATGGTCGATGGTTACAAAAAGGAAGTACATAGCCCCGGCTACTGCTTTAGAATGGGTTCGAAATCCTACAAAGTCCTCCAAAAATGCCTCTGTAGTCTGGAAGGCAGTAGTTGCTTCGGCACACATTATAGAACAAGGACTCGCTTGGAAAGTGGGAGAAGGTACCCGGATGAGAATTGGCTGTGACCCCTGGGTGGGTTGCACGGAAAGATATGCCCTATCACACGACCTGAGACAGTTTTTGACTGAAAGGGGTTATCAATATCTGAACCAAGTGGCAAACCCTTGGACCACTTCCATCTGGAGACAAGGGTGGCTGACAGATGCTGATCTTCTTTTGGAGGAAAGGTGGAGGGAGGAATGGAGCCTCTTTGTGTCGGATCTCCAAAACTCTTCTGTTCGGATCTCAGAAATAAGGGATGAGTTAGCCTGGGTCCATGCTCAGACAGGAATCTACTCCCCTAAGATGGGCTACAAATGGATGATGTCCCAACAAGGCTGGGAAGACCCTGACTGGTGGTCTAAGCCCCTTTGGAAGTTAAAATGTCCTGCAAAAACTAGACTCTTCTTCTGGTGCATTCTACAGAAAAAAGTACCTACTTGGGATTTCTTGCAGAAAAGGGGGAAAATTGGTCCAGGCTGGTGCTCTCTTTGCAAAACAAATGAGGAATCTACTCTGCATTTATTCCTTACATGTCCTTTCAATGTCAGTCTGTGGGCTGAATCCTTGAGACTTATCAATTCCCCTCTCAGATGGGAAGGAGACAGTATACAGCAAGCTTGGCACCGATGGTGGCAGGCAGCCTCTGATGAAAAAATCCGCTCCCTACCTCTCTTGATAACTTGGGGCATGTGGCTAGCAAGAAACCAAGTAATCTTCAAAGATCTCCCTTTCCCTATTGGGAAACTGGCTGTGGCAGGGGTAGCCATATATGACAGCATTCCACCCTCATCAGGACAATCCATCCCTCGCTCCATACAGCCAGAATTCATCAGAGATTCTGTTCCATGGGCTTTTTTCGATGGAGCAGCAGACCAAAATGGACAATGCGGAGCAGGTTTGGTTATACATGAAAACTCTGAAAAATCTTTTCGAGCATCAGTAGGCCTAGGGCAGGGGACTAATAATTTTTCTGAACTCAAGTCTTTACACCACTTACTATGTTGGCTCTCCTTGAAACAGATGAGACAGGTTCAGATCTTCGGTGACTCAAAGAATGTAGTGAATTGGTTCAACAGGACTCAACAATGCAGAAATTACATATTACTTCCTTTGCTTAATGAGATTTTGAATATCAAAAGTTTTTTTCATGATATTACTATTTGCCACATTTACAGGGAAAGAAACCAGGAGGCAGATACCTTATCTAAAGCAGGTGTACAGCAAGCTCTGGGGACCTGGGCAGTAACTGAGATGGATAAGGGGGTGATCACTCTTCTGGATCAGCCAGAGTTTGGATGATGCTGTGCTCTTCAGCATTATGTTTTTCTTTCTGCAAGACTGTTATGTTACAAAACTTTTCGTTTATGTTTTATCGTTCCTGTCATGTTATTGTATATATTTTATGGACCAAATTGATCCTCAAACATCACAACAGGCTGTTTTCCTCGTCCGAGGAGGCCTGTGTTAACAGTCAAACCACAAAACTACTTTTTTTTGTTGCATTTTGAGATGATCTGGGATCGGAATAGTGTCCACTACCGATCTCAGCATTTATTTACCATTTTACAATATCTGGTTAATTTTCTTGTTTTCTGAAGTCTTGGCTTCTCCTCTTTCTTTATCTCTGTTTCGGTATCAAGCCGGGAGATAGGAAAGACCGGAAGCGAACATTATGATGACAGTTTCTCTTTTTCTGCTCTGGCAGCCTTAGAAGTACCCATGGGTACTCAAGGTAGTCGTAACTGCCTTGGTTTTCCTTCCTCGAAGGGTTTCAGGTCGGTTTTTTTGTAATGCTTTTGCATATGCTCTGTGATTCTCTAATATATAGAAAATCCGATTTTTTTCTGTGGAAAAAAAAAGAGAGACATACTGGGAGCACTTTGGAGCTGCAAAATATTTTGGATCCTCCAAAATATCAGAAATTGAAAGGTATGGTGATTCATTCAAAACCCTCGATAACAAAAATCTTAAATTTTACTATTAAATTTTTTTACAATTTTTGTTAGATTTATTCACAATTTAGAAAATAAATAAACAAATTAAAAATTTCATATAATAAAAAATTTACCGTAGATTTTACTAGTAATTTTTTTATGATCTTCATTCTATTTAAATTTGATTAAAAAAATAAATAATTAATTAAAATTTAAAAAAAAATATATATATATACTTACCTTAAACCCTTGCTTCTTCCTGCAAAATTTCACCTTAGGGTTTAACTTCCTCTACCACTTCACATTTATGGTCTTTCAATTCAAGAATTTTAGATTTAATGGGTTTTTGTACTTACTATATATAGGGTGTTTGACATGTAAAGTAGGGGAATCACTTATTGAATTAGATCCAAACTTTGTCAGCCCTCTCCATTTTTTTTAATGGTTATATGTTCTGTGGTGTTCCCTCTGTAATATAACGCACCAATGCTCCTTATGTAATACAATGCATTGGTATATTTTAACACTTCTGATTATATCCATTATGTTCAACATTGCTCCCGATGTAACATAACGCACTGACGCGCCTCTTCCAAATAGCACTGTTAAATCAGTGCAGTGCATTTAGCCTTACAAATTGCACCGTCATAATTTAAAATTAATATTCCATGACGGTGATGAACAATTAAACTCTTAGTGCATTTAATGTTATAAACACACTGATGTGTTGATTCAGATAAAGACGTTGGTTACCAGTGTTTTTTTTTGCTGAAAAATATTTTATTTATATGTAAACTATATTTAATGGCTTATGTATTGGATGATACAGGTTGTATATTGATAAAAAAAAACATCTCATAAGGTCTCAAGTAACAAAAATGCTAATCGACGCAATGATAGCACATCAAAAAAAGCAGAGAAGGAAAGTTCTTTGTAAATTCTTTACAAAATTAATATGTTAGAACTATATGTAAGTTTAACTAATCTAGGTGCAGAAGAGTGTAAAAGTCTGATAGAAAATTTGCAAAATGATGAATTGGCTGAATGAATCAATAATATTCAATATGATTTTTTTTTTTTCATTAATAATATACTTAAAAATATTAGATAACATGTTTCAAAACATCTATTAATTAATATATGTTTAATGTTCTATAGAGAGCAACAATGAAGGAAAATATCAATGTCATTATAAGAAAATAAAAATTATAGTACATTTAAATGACGATGAATTGGTCCTTATCTCATCTGAAGTGGTGTTGGAGGTTAATGAAAGGGGGGGGGGATTTTTACAGAACTATGAGGGATCTAGTGGAACGAACGTATAGACATACTTTCCACTTACAATATAAAAATCAATCCAATGATTCTAAGAACCAAATTATATCTAAACTACATGAAGCGTTTCCAGAGCAATGGTCTATGAGACATGTCAGACTTGCAATAGAAAAAACATACAACAACAAAAAGAATAATTCAAAATGTAATATTCCTAACTATATAAAATAATTTTCTGAAATTATATGTATATATTGCTACAAACCATTCATTTATTAATATCGATTTTTTTATCTTTAGTTTTCGTATATCATTATAAAAATAGTTTATTAATTTTTTTAGGAAGATTATGAAAATCTCAAATGATCAACGCATTGGTATGCGAAACATGTCAGTAGGAATGTCCACAAAAATGTATAAGGAGCTAGTCAAAGAAATGAACATAATTGCATCCTAGGAGGAGCCATATCAACAACAATGTGCTACAAGTGTATGTAATCATGATTGAATTTGTACATATAAAAAATTAATTTAACATTAAATATTAATTTTCAAGTATTTTCTTACAGAAAATAAAACAAGATTGAACTCATTCAGTGCATAAAATAGGATGACAAGGAAGAAAATGGTTGATTTCAAAGTTTGTGAGTAATTGCTAGTATTTCCTCATAACAACTCAAGGTTTCATTTTTGTATATTTTAAGTTGTTTTACAACAACCATCCATGATTTTTTTCAAAAAGGTGCTAACATACAAAGAAGAGTCATCAAAAGAATTGATTAACATTAGGTTAAATAAAGGTTGTGAGTATATTCTGGCATATCAAAAACTAATTATGGAATTTGTGAGTATCTATGTTATTTTACTTCTTTGATTTTATAATTAATAGAACAAAAACTCCTATATATTAAATATATGATCTATAATGGGCTTTAAAACATACATGAAATAAAGTATGGAACTACACTAGAAGAAGACTTGTTGCATCAAGGCATAAGACTTCGTTTTGAATCCATGTGCACAGTTTATGATTCACTTCTTGCTATTGTAAATTTCTATTGTATTTACAATATGTATATTATTATTTCAATTTTCATTATTCTCATCAATGTAGATACACTCATTACACTTTATTTTTATTTTTGCAGATGGAACAAGATCGAGAAGACAAAAACAATCGATGCAGTCAACAAAAAATTCCCCCAAATAACCCAAACCATGGAACTAGCTTGAGCACTGACAATAGTTCTAGTGAAGAATGATGATCTATTTGGATGTCAATGCAAGCTGTTGTATTTTTTAAATAATTGTGTGAAAATTAGGTATTTTGTTTAATGTAAGGGACATAGTGTCCCAATTAAAAGACAAGGGGTTACCAATAACAATTCATTTTTTTATGAAAAAAAACTCTTATTGATATATAATAAAACAGATTTTAATTTATTTTATTGCATTGTCCAATGTAGTTGTGAAATGTTACACCACTGATTAAATATATGTATAATTTAATATTATAATGAAGAGATGCGAAATATGATAATATAACAAATTAATCCAAACATCATATACAAATGAAATAATCAAATTTTAACTTATATGAATATTGTTATAAAATATATGTTGATTTTTCAATAAATAACGGATTTAAAAAATTACAATAATTGCACTGTCGTAAGTCAATGTTTCCAAAAAAGAGAAAATCTCATTCAAAAAATCGATGCATCTATAACATAAAAATGCATTGACGCATTATTTTATATAAAAGCATTGTGACAACATCTTTTTTCATGACCATTTTCTTTTCGCAAATCGACAACACTAGGTTTTTTATTTCTTCAAGCACCGCTATTGTTTGATATTAATGCCCCGATGCATTGTAATTCTTAACGCAATAGTGCTTTCATAAAACAAACTGGTACTACAAAATATTATTTCAATCTCGGTGCATTATGAAAACTAATAGCATCGGTACTTTTGTATAACTAACGCACCAGGGTGTTTCTACAAATGATATGCATCTGCGCTGCATGTTTAAAAATATATATTGGTACAACAATTATTTTTTACGTGCCCATTTGGCATTCCTTGCAAGAACGCCCCAGGGATTTTTTATTTATTAGAATTGGTGCAGTATATATTATGCATCAATGTTCTTTGCATTCAATGCCTCAGTGTATTTAGTTATGTATGTTGGCGGGTGCTTTTATATATGTAGTGAACCAGTGCTACCTATTCCATGAAGTGGACTGCAAAAAAAACATCCGCTAAAACCTTCGGTCGCCTAGAGTTTTTCAATTGTGACAATTTTTTGTTAAAACCTCTAATAAAACATTCAATATCATAAATGGATGTTTTAGCAGATGTTTTTTTGAAAAAATTTACTAATTGTATAACACTAAAAACCTCTATTATAACCTCTGCTAAAAGGTTTTATCCTTGTAGTGTGACTAGAGAAAACATGTCCCACCATAATAGGAATTCTCTTGCCTTCTTGGAAATACAAACTTTTATTGCATGTACCAACTTTTCCTTTAGTTCAATAAGGAGGTGGGTGGCAAAGTAAATGTCACTTTTGAGTTTAGTTATTTCCCCAAGAAGTTCCCAAGCAACCTCTCCTCCTCACAACTATGACTATGCGTAGTCCCTCAGCCTAGTAATTTTATGTTTTTCCAAAGCTCATTTTTTATTTCCTTCCCAACACCCAAAACCCCACCAAGAACAAACCAAAAAAAGAAAGAAGAAAGAAGAAACAAATAATAATGGAAAAATATCACAATAGAAATACATGATAACAACATAAGGTAGCATGGCGATGCTTAAAGTCAACAATCCAAAA
The DNA here is from genome assembly GCA_034641835.2 of Pinus albicaulis. Taxonomy (NCBI): domain Eukaryota; kingdom Viridiplantae; phylum Streptophyta; class Pinopsida; order Pinales; family Pinaceae; genus Pinus; species Pinus albicaulis. Next base: position 1,123,951,636 of record CM076577.1, on the reverse strand, counting down.
CAACAAAATACAAATCCAACCATAACAGTAAAAACATGTAAAAAATTCCCATCATTCATTAGCCCACAAAAAACTTAGTCTCTTGAGTTCTGGTGTTCAGCATATCCATCACCAACACGTGCAAAAAAAATTATTCATAATCCTTTCCAAGGTTTTCAACAACCTCAAAATTCTAGTTTCCTTCTAAATAGTTAAAGAATGAACTCTCTTTATATTTCAAATAGATTGAAGGGATGCTCCCTCATCTCTTTTTGTACTACATATTACAATTTCATGTGCTTGGATTTCACATGAACTACTCTTCTTCTTCTTTCGTTGTCTGTTAGGTAAATTTCTCTGCAGATCTTCCTCTCTGCATTACCAACATGAAATTGACTTTCTTTTCTCTTCAGCCTTACGAGTTTTCTATATGGCCATCCAACATGATGCTCTTTTATATATCAAGAATTTGATACATGTCACAACAACCCTTACATGTATGACAAGTTTTGTACAACATTGTGTTCAACCTTGCCTATGCCTTTTGCTTCCTAATGAGCCTTTTATTTTCTACCTTGCAATTCTTCAACTCAAATTTTAATCTCCTAAAGGATTCTACTCTATCAAGGGAAATTTCCCTTTATTTCTCATGATGCACTTTTCTATGTTATTTTGTACCATATCATTTTCCATGCTTTTATTCCTTGCTGCAATTGATTCTTCTTACATGTTTTCACACACAGTTATTAGTTATATCATCATAAACAAATTGACTTGTTACCTTGCCATGCCAATGAAATTCATGTTGGCTTGATGTATGTTGATATATTTTTGGTCACACATCTAGAGTTCATGCCAGTTACATATTCTAAGAATCAAAATTCCATATTAGTGTGTCTATATTCACATCATCACTAAGTTAGAAATCGACCTTTACTAGGTCTAGTAGCCAAAACAGCTACAAGCTTAAAAAAATTAAATTATAAAACAAACTAACATATAATAATTTTCCATTCTATCAGTTCACAATTATGATATTTACACATGCATTCAGCACACAATTACTAGTCAAATTCTACAGTCAGTACATATTCCAAGAATTTAAAAGCGCATATCAACATGTTTATACCCATTCCAATCGGCATGTTTAAAATCAAAATTTTACAAAAATTAGCATCCATGATCTCTGCTAGTATAAAATAATATGCTAACCTTTATAACAGAAGGTATAATAAGAATCACAAATTATTCATCAAAATGAATTTCAATTATTTGCATGCAGTCCATAACCAAAATTCTACAAACAGCACACAACAAAGAATCTCTATCAATTACTACATTCTATAACATGGTTCATGACTAATCCTTATAGGCCAATTTAGTCCAAGTGTTGACCATAGGTGTTATGTTTCCACATTGCAACAAAACTCCAAATCTAATTTCCAAAATTTCAGTGTATAACTTTGTTATGGTTCCGCACTGTAACCGAGCTCCCATTCTATTTATTTATAAGCCCATTAAAGTTTAATGTTGAACCACATATGATACCTCTCTATAATACTCCCACCTACCCATTTTAAGTCTTCCAGGCTGAATGGGAGGTGTTACCTTCAATTAACCCAAGCTCCATGGTCTCATTATGGAAATGGGGTTACAAAATTCCTCCTTTCCCCAAATTTAGCAGAATTATATTTGGAACACATCATCATGTTTAGCTCATCAAGATACTTTCGATAGTATAAATTTTTTCATGATCCACTTCCCGAACCAACAGTTGTGCTCATTTTAAGTTTAGTTATTTACCCTTGCCACTGAAGCAAGGTCCTACCACTTGGCAACCCTACATCACCCTAGTGGTTCCATGTCATTCATTGCACCAACATGGTTATGGCGAAGTCTAGGTCACCCAACCCATGGGCCCACAAGTCCAGCCCTCACGCATTAATTCCTTATTTCACATTATATCTTACTTCTTTGGGAATCCAGAGTTCCCATAAATTTTCACATGAAAAATTTTCCAAACTCGCATACATCTGGTCTACCTTCTATCCATGTGCACGTCTAGGCCTAGCCCACATATGGGCCTCTCATCCTTTCCTTCTTGATCTCACCCTATATTTTTCGATCTTCTAGATGCATTCACCTTCCATAAATAAAATTTATTCCACTCCAGCTTTCCACTTGATAGCCTCACTCCATATTTCCATTGAAATTCGACTTGCAATGGAATATGACCCCTAATTTTTATCGTGTGCTCCTAATATGAGTCCCACGCTAGATATAGCTTATCTGGGTTACTCACATCCAAATCATAGATGTATCCAACCCATCCAGATCTGGTCCTGCCACAACATATCACTTGACATTTCTCCTAGACATATGGACACCTAGATATATCCAAGTAACCCAAATCCAACCCAAATACGAAGGCGATTATTTCATTATCAAAGAATTATTTTTTGGGTTTTCTTTAAATGTGCATGGATTAAAAAAGGTTCTCCTAACAGTCTCGTTCTACCCAAAACATTCCAAATCACCAGAATACATCCTTACATCAACACAACGAAATTCAAGTGCTAAACATTAATAAAATCATGGAGATGTAAACCTACCTACCACTCAGGCATTGAACACAAGCCAACATATGGCCATTGTAATATATAATTCCAACTACAATAGTATCAAACTCCACTGTGATTGGATCTAGGGAACTCCATTAAATCCCCTAGTATATTTATGTGTATACTCCATTATTTCTTTCATTTCTCTGATGACACATTCGTACCAGGATACAACCACACTCTTTGTAGTTATTTTTTTCATACTTAGAAATTTCTAGGGACTTAACTCCCATTGATGCACAATGTTACTCAGAACACTAACTTCCCAATAATGAAACATTCATTCCAAATCCAACAAATCATACTTGTTCCAAACTAGGAAGATAATAGCTAAATTCAATGTCATGCCACTTTCAAGCATCAATACTTAGCTAAACCATGGCTAGCGATCATTTGCAAAATTAAACATAGCAACACTATAACGACCCCAGAATCGGTCCCAATCAGATTGTATCAAATCTACTAATACAACATAGCTAGCAATGCTCTGCAAAATTCAACACAACACTATAATGGCCCCATAATGGGTTCCAAACATATTGTATCATATCTATTGATACAACATACCATGCACAACACCATTTGCAGACCTTCAATAGTCTTTAAACATGAAAACTCGTAAGTGTCATATCGTACCAAACAATGAATTTCATACACTATATAATTGAAATAAGTGTATTAAACACACACACACACACACATATAAATAGCTCGATACTCGTAATAATACTAGCACGCATACACAAAGGCCTCCAGCCTCTCATAACCATGAGAATCGTCCACATAACTATACCAATGCAAACAACCAGGAATATCACATTCCCTTACAATCTATGCACATATACATACAATGTTGTGACACATAACAACATCATTCATTATTCAGAATACAATATAAGTAAATACACTTATCTGTATAACTTGAATGACTAGCAACTGAGAGAGTGGCTTCAACTCTCCACCCAATCGTAGGCCATTTGAACTGCAATATTTCTTGCAGTTGACCACCCTTGAGGCAGATTCAAAGCCTTAGAAGAGAAGTGCTCAAGGGATTGTAAACCAACAGGTCAATAAAATCAATTAGGAATCCAAAGAACACTATGGTTTCATCCTATTAAACTTAGTAGGAGTCTAGAACTCATTGTTTTTACTTTTAAAAATGACACCACATGTCTCAAGAACACAGTTGTTCCACCTGCAAACTTAGCAAGATTTTTCAAAGCCACTATGACTTCACCTACCCAAATATTTTTCACCTCTCATCATGAGCTTCCCACCCTTTATTGCAGTTAGAGCTAAAGGGTCTCTTTCACCTCTAATTACCTCACATTAATATGTCAATCCGGGAGCGTTTTGTTATTCCAAAGAGTGTCTCAGTCTGAGGCTATCACTTGTCAGAGTAATGCTAGTAGTACAGTGTTTAATAAATACAAGAGTAAACGGATGCTTGTCTGTAACTAAATTACTTCAAAAGAATAAATCACACATTCAGAAAACTAGGCAGCTTATCAGTCAAGGGTTCGGCGGCGATAACCCATCCCTTGGGAAACCGATGGAAAGGAAATTAGAGCATAGACCATGGGTCTGGGAGCTAGACAGTGACTGCTAATGCTCACTACAGCCTTAGATCATCTCTCACACCAAAACAACAAATGCAAGTAAATGGAAATAAAGCAACAAAGAATTGAAATGTTAACTGAATGGAACAAAAGAATTTAGAATGGAACAAAGAATCGAACAAATTCAACCTGCGAGTCGTGAACTACAAATCCCTTAATCTATTAACTCAAATGCACTCTTCACTGATAATCAAATAACAATCTTTCACCTTAAGGCAAATCACAAACACACTAATGGTTCAAAGATTATTAACTATTAACAAATTAAGGGAATGTACTTTAATAAATCATATATGCACACAACATCACTGTGGAATAGTAATCTTAATTATGTGATCTAACTGCTCCCAAACAATAATAAAGTATTCTGAATCCACGTACTGTAAGAGCATCGGCTGACATAAATGTTCAGATAAAAGCTCAGAATGTAATTAATAAGAATATTCGGTTAAGACTAATAACATGCAATTAACTCTGAAAGGATCAATAACATAATGCAGAGTCAATACACGATTCTATCTGTAAAAACCTCAATGATTTAATCTTAACAGAGCATGTAATATCAACTTATAAAGCATATCAGATTACCAAATAACAACGATGAACAAACCACGCAGAAATCAAATCGTAGTGATACAGAAGAAAGTGTCCTCCGGGGCCAGACCCTTAGCCTCCAAGGATACACCGCCTTAAGTTAATCCAGACGCAGAGATGAGAGAATCACCAAACTTATATTAATGCATCGGACAAAAATACAATGAACCAGTTCTCAACGAGACTCAATAATCAGAGCTGATGTTTAACAGAAAATTACATAAAAACGTATCCTTCCTCTTCTTAAGCTAACAGTGTTGTCCCTTTATATAAAGGTGACAGCGGAGATGTCCAAGTAACAAGATAAATAAAGCAGCGATCCCTCAGGATCGAAGATCCTGAGGGATTCGCCAAACTGTTAATCCTTCATCCTTTCTTTTCTTTTGCGCCGAGCTGGTGTCTTCTCCTCCTTTTCCGGGCCGATTTGCTTTGATCTGTTTAGCCTTGTTTGCATTCGGTTCTCCTTCAGAGGGACAACAGTTATCTCGACTTTATCCTTTCCTTTGGAACGACAACTTCTCGTTTTCTCCTTTTCCTGCATAGAAAATAACAATTATCAGCGGTTAAGTCTTGCATATCAATTCTCACATGTTTTATTATAATCCCTTATTATTTTCCAAATTCATGATGCAAAAAGGTTTGCAAATTCTACTAAAAAGCTACTAAAATAGTCATCAAAAGCATACCTTTTTAGTACTCCACACACCCCCCTGCTTACCTTGTTTCATGTCCTCATGAAAACATTGTAGTTGACATGCAAGGCAGTGAGAGAATATGCTGGAGAAGGAGTCTCATGCGGAGGCCTACAGCCATGATGAGTGATTGGATAGTCAAAGAACTGACCTGTTTGCCCCTCAGGCATCTCATACAGGGCCTGGTATCCGGGTGCAGGGTGCCAAATAATTGGAGTGCGAAATCTATATCCTAACCAGGATGACCCTGCCTTCAGAATGCTCTCGCCATAGAGGTTCAAACGGTTGGCAGCTAATTCAAAATTCTCATACTTAAATGGTTCCCTGAGCTGGATGTTTGGATCAGAGATTCGGTACCGAAATTTGGCTGCATTAATGGCCAGGTCTTTGATGGAAAGAAAATATTCTAAGCTCTCTCGAATGAGTGCCTCATGCATGGGTCCTAACGTTTCATTGACACCCGAAGTCTTTATGAGGTTTCTATGAGCTTTCCACAACTGCACTGGGTTCCTAGGCTCAGCCCTTACCCGTAAATCTAGGCCATTTTCCTGACTCTGGAAAGTATTATAGGCTTTGAGCCACTTAATCTGATTAACCCCGAATGAGATGAATGCTTGTAATTGGATGTCTCCAACAAAAGGGCCAGGGTTCAACTCAGTCTCCTGATCTAGCACAAGGTCATGCAAATAAATTTCACACAGCAATCTCTGGACCTTCACTCCATAATGTTTACAGTAGTCTATAAAGTCATTGACAGTGTTGATTTGTATAGGGGCGCCTGCTTTAACAGCTTTTATTTTTAATTGTAAATACCGTTCTAATAAAAACAGAGCATAGTTTTTAGCAGGGGCCCTACATGCTAAAACTTCATTGTATAAAGAACACAAGGTATTCATCTGCTTGATAACAGTATCTAGTCTACGGGTTACCTGTGCAACTTCCTCTTGTTCCTTTCGCCACCCTTCAAAGGCCTGGCTTTTGGATTGATTGACGTCCCTTAGTTGCTGCTGTAACTCTTCATATTTTTCTCGGGGGACCGTTTGCTCTCTAAGTTGTTCGGCTTCTTGCTGGGCTTGCTTCATCATCTTATGCAAGGTTTTTGTCTTCGGATCTTTTTTCCATAGGTCAGAAGAGGCCGGGAGTTTTACCTGCACTTTCTTATTATGCTGTTTGGAGTTCAGAACCCTTATTGCTCCTGAGGGTGGTGCCTCTGTCTGGATTTTCTTTTCACTGGTCCTTATATCATCCCTTTCTATTTTAACGTGAATATCAGTCTATTGCTGTTCCACAACATCATTTGGAACGGCAGCCGGATGTTCAGTAGGGTTTTGAACAACAGGGCGATTGTTGGTCCTCTTTTTCTTCCCTCCGGTCCTTCTTACCCTCTGGTTTGCTTTCAGAATTCTAATTTGTTGTCTGAGCTGGGCTATTGTATTCAATGATTTCTGCTGTTCCATTCGCAATTTCTTAATTTCCAGTGTTTCATTCGAAGGAACAGGAGGCTGTCTGCTGCGGTTTGGACCATGACTAGTTTCTGGATCTTCCTCTTGGGGTGCTTCCTCGCTGTTCTGCTCTGGCTGTTCTGGGGTAGGAACCTTGACTGGTTCTGTCTTTTCCTAGGAAACTGCTTTTTCTGCTCCTACTCCCTCTGGAATTTCCTCTGGTGTCTTGGGAACAGATTGTTCCCGTTCAGTATCACTTATCCCCTTCTCATCATGAACAGGTAGATTTCCTTTTTCTGCCTCTACTGCATGTGATTTTTCAGATGCGTTTTCTTCTTGGGGTTTGTCGTGGAGGTATGCTGGACTAGAAGGTTGGCCATACTTACCCATATTGGCCAAGACTGCGGCCAATTCATCTTCTCCCATTGGGTCTTGTAATGGGCTACCTTCCTGCTGTCCCATTTCCCCCTCCTATCCGGATTGTTCAGCTTCTGCCTCTACTTCCTCTTCGGATTGTTCGTCCTCAATTACCACTGGTTGGCTGGTGCTTTCCTGGAGCTTTTCCAGCCTTCCTCGCATCCGAGCTAACCGGGCTGATTTTCTGGGCTTCTCTAGGCTTCCTCGCATCCTAGGTAACCGGGCTGTTTTTCTGGGCTTCTCTAGCCTTCCTCGCATCCGAGCTAACCGGGCTGATTTTCTGGGCTCCTCTGGCTGTTCGGGTGGATCGATGGCATGCTTGCGTTTTGCCGATTCCTGGTGTATCTCCAGTCGTTCTGATGTACTAGCAACATGTTTTTGTTTTACTAATTCTCTGCGTTTTGCCGGTCGTTCTGATGTGCTTGTAGAATGTTTACGTTTTGGGGATGGTGGTGTTAACCCTCCCTTAATCATTTCAATCAGCTCTTCCCAGCTGCTCTGCTGCTGGGTGAGACCATGACTAACTACTAATCGTATTAACCCATGGTGACTGACGACTGACTCTACATGCTGTGCCTTTTTTATGCTTTGTGCAGCATCATGCAGTAATGAATTCAGAAGTGCAGGTAGATTTACAGAGCATTTCTGCTTTAAAACAGCTAAGAGTTTAAGATGTCGTGGTCTTACCACGTCTTTCCTCCCTTCGCAGGTGATGTAGCTCTGCACTGTTCTTGCTAATTCCGTCCAGGGTTCTCCTAGCGTTGCTGGCAGAATGCCCTTCCCCTTAATTGTTAAGCTCTGACCTTCGTCCTGGAAAATTTCCATGATCTTCTGTAATCTTTCCTTCTTTAATGTCCATACTGGTCCGGTGGCTGGTAGTCCCGAAACTTCTGCAATTATATCGTCGGTGACCGCTATCCGCTTCCCCCTTACTGTGGAGTTATCATCCTGCAGGTTCTGCAAAAATTCCATCGCTACTGTTTCATCAGACTCCTGCAGGCGACTGAGATAATTCAACCATCCCGCTCTTTCCAGGATCTCCCGGGCAGCAGCGGAGATTGTCAACTTCTGAGGTTCGCTTCGAATTGCCCTTCCTCCCATGGTTTCACTGTGGATTCTCAATGGAACAGCAACTACTTGTGCTGTTTGAAACACAGAGAGGGTGATAATCGCAAGATTTCGAAAAAAACACAGAGTATGCAACAATGCAACGGAAATGGATTATGAACAGCAACTTGTGTAAAAATAGAAATTCCATGCCGTTAAACCATGCCAAACCGTCGTACCGTATCTTTCCCGAATGGTGAGTTGACACGTAATTCAGGGAATAATGAGGTTAACCTCCCCCCCCCGCAATGTGATAGGCTGTCCCAGCCGGCAAATAAAGGAGCAGCACCCGATCTGCAACCGAGTCAGAAAGGAACAGCATATGGAATTATGCCATGTTTAGAAGGACAACGAATTACCGAAATCGAGGCGGAGAGTTGATCGCGTATTACATAAGAGGCTGTTGTGTTATGATATGAGGCTGGTGGGTAGGACATCTGTCGTACTTGCCAAATCTCAAGTGGTCATGGTCACTTCCTTTGCCATGATTGGTGATGATAAATGTTCATGCGATGTATAAATCGGGAAATAATATATGATTAATTCCTAGGATATAAGAAACAAAAGAGTATTAGTATCTTACCCATTGGTGTAACCAAGGTGACTTCAATACCATTAACAGTGCTCTGCTGCCGACAGGTGTCCATAACCTTGGCAGAGTTGTTTTTTCACCCTAGGAACCATGATCCTTTGTGTATACTTAGGAATTTTGTTATGTCAAAATGTAGATCATTATGCTGGCTTGGTGACCAGTTAACCATAATGCCATTCACGAGGAAGGAGCGAAACGTGGGCAGGCCGGCTCGTGATGAGACCTCCTGTTCCAAGGTTCGTTTATTTGATATACCTTTTGGACCATATCCCTAGTGTGGTGGCCATAATGGGAATGCCACTTCACTTCCATCCTCATGATCATGGTAGGCTGGCTCTCGATGAGACCCCCTATCCTGCATTTGACACTTCACATATCATGTTCACATATGTTTTATTTTTTTATAGAATACTTTTCCTTATTTATACACAAAGGGTGGTTCAACACTCCTTAAGAGTAGGAATGGTGGAAGAAGTCTTATCATCTCAATAGGAAGATATAAGTCCTTTGCTCTTATTCCTAAATAATAATCAAAAAGGTTTAAAGGGATCAGCATGATAAAGATAACCAATCAGGGAAAAATTAGTAAAACAATGACAACAAAAGATAAGAAATAAGTATGTCCTTCCTTTTGTCCTCTTACTAATGCAGAGCCTTATAGATATAGCGATTTATGGTTTGCGGATTTCGGTATGTTGTGATTTTATATTCATTGCACAAGTACATAGCTGTATCTTAAAGACTTGAAAGAAGATGGGCAAGAAGCATCCTCAATTTAGATCAGCAAAAGGAATAAGTTGTTTCACAAGGAGAGAAAAAGTATGCTAGATGTGTTCCTTTGGAAAAAGAAACAACGACAGATGACAGCAAAAGGAACAGCAAAAATGCAAATGTCGTTCCTTTGAAAAAGGAACAGCAAAAATAAAAATACTATAAAAACACTCAAAATGCCGTTCCTTTGAAACAGGAACAAGCAGCCACAAAAGAATGCTGTTTTTTTTTTAAAAAGGAACAGTAGTAACCAAAAAATGTGGTTCCTTTGGGAAAGGAACAGTAAAAGACGTAAAAATGCCGTTCCTTTAGAAAAGGAACAGCAGAGATCCAGAATGTTGTTCCTTTAGAAAAGGAACAGCGAAACAAGCAAAACCAACAGCAAAAACACGCAAATGCCATTTTTTAGAACGACAAGAATCGAAACTTTGAAAAAGAAAAGGAACAGCAAAAAAAAATGACAAGAAAACATTTAATTCAAACATATGTACAAGAACAACTCAAAGACAAGAATTTATGTACAAATTGTAAAAAGAAATGAATTCCTTAATGAATGACAGGTGAGGAAGATTTCTCTTCCTCTCCTAAAATCTCCATATCAGTGTCTCGGCGTAGCTGCTGGCAGAAGGATTCCCGAGTGAGTGGTTTGTGATAGAGACGGACTCGGTGGCCATTTACTTTGAATGCATATCCAGAACCGTCAATGGTAATTAGAGTAAGGGTTCCGTTGTCATGCACCTTCTGGATTTCGTATGGTCCCAACCATCGAGTCTGAAGTTTTCCAGGGAAGTCCTGAAACCGAGAGTCATATAATAGAGCCCAGTCTCCCTCGTGAAAGACTTTGTTTTTGATGAGCGCATCATGACATTTAGCTCGCCGCTGTTGAATCAATGCTGTATTTTGTAATGCAGAGAGCCTAATTTCGTCTAATTCATTGATCTGCTGTAGTCGATTGATTTGTGCCTCGCTTAGATCTAGGCCAACTTCCTGTGCTGTCCGTAATGTTTGGATTTCGAATTCTATGGGAAAAATGGGTTGTTTTCCAAACACTAATTGATAACATGAGTAACCAGTGGTGCTTCTCCATGTTGTTCTATAGGCCCAGAGTGCTTCAGGTAGTCCGGTAGCCCAATCACGCCTATGTGACGCAATGGTTTTCGTTAAGATTGATTCTATTATCTTATTGCTACTTTCTACCTGCCCATTCGCCTGTGGGTGATATGGAGTAGTGATTTTATGCTGGACGTGATAATTGTTGAGTGTTGCAGCTAATCTATTCCCAGCAAATTGTGGTCCTCCATCCGTAATTATTTCCCTTGGAAGGCCATAACGTACAAATAGATGGAACAGGAACTGTATGACAGAGTCCTCTGTGGCTCTTGGCAATGCTTCTGCCTCAACCCATTTGGTGACATATTCCGTTGCCACCAAGATATATGTTTTCTGATTTGATGATGGGTTGATGGGTCCAACGAAATCAAGAGCCCATCGCTCGAATGGTTCAATGACTAACTGTGGTTTCAGAGGCATCTCATTAGCTTGACCAGGTCGTCCTGCTCGCTGGCAGCTGTCACAGGCTTGGACAAATTTCTTTGCATCTTTGAAAATCGTAGGCCAGTAATATCCTGTCTGCAATACTTTGTGTCCAGTTCTACGCTCAGCGAAGTGTCCACCACACGGTCCATCATGACAGGCTTTTAGGATGTCAAAGATTTCATCCTCTCGAACACATCGCCTGATATGCATGTCTGCCCCTGTGTGAAACAAATAGCCCCCAATCCACGAGAATCGAGCACTCTTCTGAACAATCTGCTTGCGCTCGTTAGGGGTTAAATGTTTTGGTAGTTTACCTACTGCGAGGTAATTGGCAACATCAGCATACCAGGGTGTTTGAACGGCAACAACAAACAGGTGCTCATCCGGAAATTGATCCTCAACTGCTGCTGCATCGCTTGGTTTTGGTATTCTCGAAAGAAAATCAGCTACAGGGTTTTCCTTGCCAGGCCGATCCTTGATTGTGATATCGAATTCCTGCAATAAAATTAACCATCTAGTTACTCTGGCATTTGTGATAGGCTTATTTGCTAAATATTTTATGGCGGAATGGTCTGTATACAAGATAACAGGATAGCCTGTAATATAATGTCTAAATTTATTGACAGCATGTATTACAGCTAGGAATTCTTTTTCAGTAACAGTGTAATTTAATTCAGCAGGAGATAAATTTTTGCTGATGTAATAGATAGCATATGGCTTTTTATCCTCTTCCTGCCTAAGGACTGCGCCAATAGTTGTATCTAAGGCATCAGATGATATCTGGAACGGTAGGTCCCATTTTGGTCCTCGAAGGACTGGAGCTGTGGATACGAGCTTCTTTAGACCCTCGAAAGCACGGTCACATTTTTCTGTCCAAAGAAAATCAACATTACCATTTAGTGCATATAAAGGAGCAGCAATATGCGAATAATGTTCTATAAATCGTCTATAATAACCAGAAAATCCAAGAAAGCTACGTACCTCTGTTTGAGTAGTAGGAGTGGGAATGAGCAAAAGTATTTGGATTTTGGCCGGGTCTACCTGAATGCCGGCTGCTGAAATATAATGTCCTAGGATAAGTCCTTCAGTCATCATCATGAAACATTTTTCGTTGCTTAAGCAAAGCCTGGTAACAATGCAGCGTTGTAGGACTTTTTCTAGGGTGTCTAGAGCTGGATCAAAATCATCTCCATATGGTGTAAAGTCATCCATGTAAACTTCAAGTCCATCATTTATTAAATCTGAAAAAATGCTAAGGATAGCCCTTTGAAATGTGGCAGGAGCATTACATAAGCCAAAAGGTAGAACTCGATAGGCAAATGTTCCCCAGGGACAAGTAAAAGTAGTTTTATCCTGGTCTTTAGGGGCAATCTGAATCTGATTGTATCCACTGAAGCCATCCAGGAAAGAAAAGAATTTCTTTCCTGCTAAAGTATCTAATACTTGGTCTATGAATGGGAGAGGAAAATGATCTTTCTGTGTCGCCTTATTTAGTTCCCTATAGTCCACACAGATTCTCCATTTTCCATTCTTTTTTGGTACCACCACAAGCGGAGAGACCCATTTACTATCAGAAATAGGATAGATAAAATTGACATCTAAAAGTTTCTGAAGTTCCGCTTTTACCACATCCTTTAGATGAGGATTAAGTCTCCTTTGCGGCTGACGAACAGGTCTGGCATCTTTTTCTATATAAATGTGGTGTGTACATAACTGGGGATCGATTCCTTTCATATCAGGGTAATCCCATGCAAATGCTTCTTGATATTTCGTTAACAGATGGATGAGCTTAGTTTCTTGTTGAATTGTGAGATTAGCATTGATGTTTAAAGTTTTTCCCGGTGCAATTTCCACAGTTTTACTATTTGCAACAGAAGTAACAGGTATCGTTTGGTCATGCGTATCTTTCAGAGGATCTTCCTCTAATTCATTATCAAATGCTGCTTCTATCATGTGACACTGTGTGTGAGATTCAGTTTGACTAATGAAATTATTAATGGCATCATCTTCTATTTGGTCTTTAAAATCAAGTGCCTCTTGTATAGTTAATGGAGATCTGATGTTATCAGTAAGGTATGATACAGGGTGCTTATTAGTTTTGATTATTGTGACACTTGGCTGCGCTGGAGGATATAGAACTAAATTCTTGCTATTTGGTCCTCTGGTTATAGTCATATTTCCCTGCCGGCAGCCAATGTAGGCATCGGCAGTGGTGAGCCAAGGTCTACCTAAAATTAGCGGGTGTCCATCAAGTCGGGTTTTTGGATTAATTATCAGGAAATCGGTTGGATACTCCCAGGATTCTATAGAGACCATGACATCATGTAGAGTACACTCTGGTCTGACCACAGATCGGTCAGCCAATTCTAACAAAGTGGAGGTGGGTTCTACAGATGTAATGCCGAGCTTTTGGCAAGTAGTGGTTGTTAAAATATTAATTGCAGCTCCTAGATCAACTAAGGCATTAGACAAGGTCTGACCATAAATTTGAACAGTTATAATTGGATTCCCTGGGTCTTCATATTTAATGGGTGTTTCTCTCCCAGACAATAGGTTAGATAAAGTACCGACTACTTGGACTCTTGGATTATTTGTTATATTCCTCCTTGGTTTCTTTATGCACAATTCTTTGATAGTTTTTGCGTATATGGGAATGTCTTGAATGGCTTGGAGGAATGGAATTTTTATGTACATATTTTGTAATTCTCCCAGAATGTCAAAGTCAGGATATTGTATGGGTCGAGGTATGGCTAATCGTTCTGGGAACGGAGGAGAGGATGTGGTTGCTTGATTATGAGTTTGTTTCTTATTTACATCCTCTTGTTGTAAATGTTCTCTTGGTAACTGATCTTCAATATGAACTGTTTTATCTCCCTCAGTTTCAATTATACGTCCAGATCTTAACTGAAGGTCATTGCACTCCCTCAAGTCAGGTCCTATTTCTGGTGATTCTATGATTTGGATAGATTGGACCTGTCTGTTATTTGGATTGGGATCGGGTTGGGCTGGGAGTTGCGGTCTCAGGTTAGACTGGGGATTTTGTTGTAAGGCTGGCAGAGTAGGTTGAGGGAGCGGAATAGTTCCAGCTGGCTGGTGCATCGATCTTTGCCAGCTTGTCTGCCAGGGTGAACTTTGTGAAGTAGGGGGAGTCCATTGTGAAGGATATGGGCCATTTTGCCAATATGGTGGAGTGTAAGGGAAATTCGGCCAACCAGATTGGCTTGTTTGATTTAGCCATGGATTTGAAGAAGGAAACGATTGTGGTGACCAGTTTGAAAATGGGGGTTGAGATTGATTTTTCCACATACCATATTGTTGAGCATTATACTGTGGGGGTTGAAAAAAAGAGGTTGAGTCCGGAAACATACCAGATTGTCTCGGCTGCCACTGGCGACACTGGTTGATCGAGTTCACCGATTATGGTTCTTCTTATGCTTCCTTATATACCGCTTTCAATCCAGGAAGTGAGGGGCAGCTCTCCGTAAGGTGATATTTTGTACAGATGGCGGACGTTTGGACTTTATCCAGTGGACATTCCTTGTGGCTATGTTTTTTTCTGCATCGGGGGCAGAAGATTGCCAAATTCTGTTCTGCCTCCATCTGCTTCTGTTTAGCCTGCACAATATCAAGTTGTGTAGTTAGTGTCCCCAGAATATCAGTTTTGAAATTTTCTAATAAATTTCCAATTTCTGCACGTGTTACTCCTTCTATTGATACTTTGTTATCTCTTGCAAACCGATCATATTCTGTCGGTTTTATTCTTGTGCTGCCTCTCGAACTCCTGATACATAAATCAATAATGTCAGCAAAATTATCTTGATAAATATCCCCTTTTCCCATGATGTTTAATGTTTCAATCCATTGTTCCTTCATGCCCCTTATTAATGCAATTTTTAACACATTATCAGGTAAAGGTAGCGATGCATAAGGAGATCTTTGTAGATTGTACTGAAAACGTTCCACATACTCCTCCAATGTTTCATTCGGTCTGGTTGTCATTTGGAATATTTCGTCTTTTAATTCTCTAGACCTACAATAATCCTGATATTTTTTTAAGAAGGATTCTTTCATTTGATCCCAATTGTTGATAACCCCGCCACCTAGTCCCATAAACCATCTTAAAGCAGCCCCTTTTAATGTAGAGGGGAATAATTTCAATTTTTGGGGATCGGTGGTATAATCATACCCCCTGCATAACACATCGAATTCGAATAAAAATGCATCCGGATCTTCCGATGTGAGACCGTGAAATGTAGGGATATGCTGAAGAGGGATAGCTTTCATGGGTGCATTTGCTGCAGAATCCACTATAGGATATTGTAATGTAGAGGTTTGAGCATTTGGCTGGTTCTGAGCCATGGGATCGAAAATATGCCAATAACCTTCTGGGATATCTAGGAGGGTATTCCTAGGTTGAGAGGGAATGGTTTTGACAGGGATAGTTTTAATAGCACTTCCCTTATCTGGAATAATGAGAATACCAGATGTCTGAGGAGATTGGATTCCTTCAACAATGATTTTCGCAGCACTCCCCTTATCTGGGCTATCTAATGGCTGGTTTGTTCCAATAGGAGATTTTGGTTCCTTGGTTTGCCCTGTTTCTCCTTCTCCTTCACAAAAGTTGCTGGAATTCCCTTCCTGCAATAGTTCTGGAGTAGAATTTTCGATTTCTTGAAAGTCCTGCTCTTCAGTTTGACTATGCACCTCAGCACAGGCTACAGATGGTGATCCTGTGGCCTGAAGGGAACTAGTAGGCTGTTTAGAAATATTTTTCCTGGGGCCTACTGATGGCTGAGATTCTGTTTTCTTATAGATTTCGTATATGAAGGTCGTTCGGCCAAGGGTCACCGGCCCCTTAGCTTTTTCAGGCTTGGATGGGGGTTTGATATTCTTTTCTGGTCTTTTCTGCTTAGTCATGCACTCAAATGAACTACCAACTTCTATTCAAACAAAGCAAAAAACAACTCTGTTAGGAAAGCGGACAGTGGAGCAGGGCTTTTACATGCTCCGCACGTAGGTTCTTACCTTCCGTTTTTAGGATCCAACTCCTCCCTAGCAGGCTCGTACACTACTCTGAAAAAAGACAAATGGCTACACTCTTTCCCCGGCAACGGCGCCAAAATGTGGAGCTATAAAAAGGGTCTCTTTCACCTCTAATTACCTCACATTAATATGTCAATCCGGGAGCGTTTTGTTATTCCAAAGAGTGTCTCAGTCTGAGGCTATCACTTGTCAGAGTAATGCTAGTAGTACAGTGTTTAAGAAATACAAGAGTTAACGGATGTTTGTTTATAACTAAATTACTTCAAAAGAATAAATCACACATTCAGAAAACTCGGCAGCTTATCAGTCAAGGGTTCGGTAGTGATAACCCATCCCTTGGGAAACTGATGGAAAGGAAATTAGATCATAGACCACAGGTCTGGGAGCTATATAGTGAATGCCAAAGCTCACTACAGCCTTAGATCGTCTCTCACACCAAATCAACAAATGCGAGTAAATGGAACAGCAAATAAAGAATTGAACAACAAATCCGAAATGGAACAGTAATTCTAAAATGGAACAGCAATAGAATAACTAAGTCTCGCGAGTCGTAACCGAACCCAATACACTCCTTACAATCAAATAACAATCCTCCACTCTTAAGGCAAATCACGCAAAACACACTAATGGAACAGCATTAGCTATTAACAAATTATGGAACAGCTTTAGTAAATCATATACGCACACAACACGCTGGAATAGTAATCTTAATCACAGGGATTCAACTGTGCTTCCAAACAGAACAGTATCATCTCAGAATCCAATAATCGTGAAGAACACTGCTTGACATAAATGTTCAGTATAAAAGCTCTGTAACAGAACAATAAGAATATTCGGTTAAGACTAATAACATGCGATTAACTCTGAAAGGATCAATAACATAATGCAGAGTCAATACACGATTCTAGCTGTAAAAACCTCAATGATTTAATCTTAACAGAGCATATAATATCAACTTATAAAGCATATCAGATTACCAAATAACGATGATAAACAAACCACACGGAAATCAAATCGTAGTAATACAGAAGCAAGTGTCCTCCGGGGCCGGGCCCTTAGCCTCCAAGGTACACCGCCTTAAGTTAATCCAGATGCAAAGATGAAATAATCGCCAAGCTTATATTAATGCATCGGACAAAAATACAATGAACCAATTCTCAACGAGACTCAATAATCAGAGCTGATGTCTTAACAACAAATTACATAAAACGTCTCTCCCCCAAGCTAACAGTGCTGTCCCTTTATATAAAGGTGACGGCGGAGATGTCCAAGTAACAAGATAAATAAAGCAGCGATCCCTCAGGATCAAAGATCCTGAGGGATTCGCCAAACTGTTAATCCTTCATCCTCTCTTTTCTTTTGCGCCGAGCTGGTGTCTTCTCCTCCTTTTCCGGGCCGATTTGCTTTGATCTGTTTAGCCTTGTTTGCATTCGGTTCTCCTTCAGAGGGACAGCAGTTATCTCGACTTTATCCTTTCCTTTGGAACGGCAACTTCTCGTTTTCTCCTTTTCCTGCACAGAAAATAACAATTATCAGCGGTTAAGTCTTGCATCTCAATTCTCACATGTTTTATTATAATCCCTTATTATTTTCCAAATTCATGATGCAAAAAGGTTTACAAATTCTACTAAAAAGCCCACCTAAATAATCATCAAAAAAGCAGGTACCTTTTATTACTCCACGCCGCACCCTTTTTGGTTGTGCTTTCTCTTCAAATTTTTCATCACTACCATTCTCTTGAACACATGTTCACATAAAATTATCTCTTGCATGTGTGTGTTCCCTCTAGTTGGCTACTCATTCTTGTTCTTCGTTCCCAATTTTTTGGTGTGTGTTGAATAGAACCAACAAATCCCACCAAAGTAGGAATTCCCTCGTCCTCTTTCCCATACACATTTTTAATGCTTGTATCGGCTTTGCCTTTAGTTAACAGGGAGGTGATGGAAATTTAAATGCCACATCTAAGCTTATTTATTTCCCCAAGCAATTCCCAAGAAACTTCTCCTCCTCACAATTCTGAATATGTGTCATCAATCAACCCAATCATTTTTATGTTTTTCATGATTATTTTCAATGACAATTGTTCATAATAATATTTACATGAGGAGCAACCAAAAGGGCTTTGTTGTGGTGAAATCACAACATCCGCCCCCCCCCTCCTCTCCCCCCATTTTTAACTTATTATTTTCATAATAATAATGGAGACCCTCTACATGAATTATGCTCATATCACCCTTTAATATATTTTATTTGGTTAAGTGTCTGAAAATTTTACGATTTTCTTTCTTCTGATTTCCATTATGATTACTTCATTGTGTTTGATTTTTCACTAGTTTTCTGTCAATTCTTATTTCATCTCATTTGGACTCACAGTTTACATATGGTACTTATTCGAAGTTCAGTGATTTTTACCACATAAACTAAAAATGTACAAAATGTATAGTATTTGTCTTTGTAAATTAATTAATTTCAAAATATAAATATTAATTATTATTTTATTTTCTAACTACCACAATCAAAATTGTATAAAAGTTAAAACTATATAATATAAATTTTATTTTATATTATTTGAAATATTTAAAATAAAAAATATATATTTTCTCAAATATATATTATCTTATTTATCTGAGACTCCAGATCCCTCCTTATAACTCCCAAATCTTATTTCATCCTCTGAACTTTGTTATGGGCTCATTCAAATGAGACCCAAAAGCCACTAAACCATGGGCACGTATATCTATAATGATTTTTTTTAATAATTAAATTAATTTATATTTTTTTAATTAATTAATTTAATTATTTGTAAATTAATTTTAATTTTTATAACTGTAATTAATTTGTATATATTTAATTAATGTAATAATCTTAATTATATATTTATAATTATTTAATTTTAATGGTATAGTTAATTATAATTATTAATTTAGTTTAAAAATAGGATTTTTAATTTTAAAATGCTTAATTTTGGTTTAGGTATGTATTTTTTCGGAATTATGGTAGTTTTAGCAATTCAATTTGGAAAGGCATATCTCAATATTTACTTGGCTAAATGAAGCTCACAATAACTCCTTGGAAAGGTAAGACTAAGAAGAATAATTTGGGAATGTTACTTTTAGTAGATTTAATCATTTAAAGACCCAAAACTTTAGCAGAAGACAAAGTAACAAATTTGCAACAACAATTGATTTTCCAAATTTGATTTGGGAAAATTTCATTGGTTTGAGAAAACTATTGTCACTGATTCATCCTCCAGCATTGTTCAAAAGCTAATCATATCCATTTGAAGTAATCACATTTTGGAATTTCTTTGGATTTTAATTTATTTTTAATTTAGCAATTTGTTGAAAGTATAGTTGTTTGATTTTTATTTTTTGAAATAAATTTGTTTTAATTTCTGATTCTGAGTGGTTTGTAACGGGAGATAAGTTGGAGAAGTTCAGATCTGGGGAATTTTGGAGTAATGGAAAGAGACCAGTAAAGATTAAATGGGTTATTTTCAGCTCTAATTCAGGATCTGGAAAACTACTCTCAACAGTTATCTATTCTGGAGATTTCTTGTAATTATTAAATATCATATTTGAAAATGAGGAAGGGGTTCCTCTTCTCTGCAACTTGAGGCTATGAAAGCACATTTTTATAGGATATTATAGTTGTAGGTGAGGGGAATACTTTGGATTTGAGGTTTGGAGAAAATTTTGTGATTTTTCTTGTTATGAATTTGCACTTTCGTAGTGTATTGTAAGTTGAATTATGGAGAGACATCGCATTTTGAATTCTGAAAGAGAAGATTTTTTCACACTACTGTAAGAAAATTTATCCAAGGAGCTGAAGTTGCTCATGGACTACAAAATTTCTAATAAAATTCTGGTATGAGTTTAATAAGTTTTCATTCGAATGCATTATTGTTTTGATTGTAATTTTATCTACTATTGTCTTAATTTCTCTAATTGATTTTAATTTTTGTTCTAAATAGTGTATGGCTTTCTGATATTGAACACTATTTTCATATCAATTGTTTTAATCTATTGAAGTTTTGTAAGATATATCTTTGAGGATCATAATACAATTAGAATTAATATGAATTCATTGAAATAGGAATGTATTGGGAAGTAACTATTTATTGTTTAAATACTCTCACATTTTGTTTTCTCTTTGATTAATTAAATGAGCTTCTTCTTTTAATTGATGAAAATTATATAATGAATTCAATCATACAAATAGTCCTCTTCCCCTAGTTAGTTAGTTCATCTTCTCTTGAATTGAGAGAAAGTTATCATTTTCCAATTCGAGATAGGAATAGCTTTTTACTTGCATCTTAGATTTAATTTTTCATTCTATAAGTCCCATCATGTAGGGGCAGAGACCTTAGTTATGGCTTGGTTGAGCCATATATTCAACTTAAGGATTTCCTTGCTTACATGTGCACAACAAGAGGGAAAATATGATTTCTACCTTTCTATTGGAAAGTAATAGACAAACCATAAGCCAGTGGGGAGAGAGAGGGGCTAACTAGATTGAATTAAACCAGTTGGAACCACCACATCAAACAAATAAGAGCTTACTTGGTGCTCTGACCAGGTGATCTCTCTCACATGTTAATGAGGTTATTTTTTACCATCAACAATTTTTGCGCTAGAAGGAAGGTCACAGTAAATTTTGTCTTTGAAGATTTTGTGCTTTAAGATTTTATCTTATTACTATGGCTCCACTTAAAATATCACCTTGGAGTTAATTTTCCGAGCTTCCACCAGATTCTACTCCAATAAATGTAGTCGAGACTCTGACTAAGATCAAATTCGATGGTAAGACTTCTTATTTTGATCATCTCCTTTAGTTTATTTTAAATTACAATACTTTAAATATTGATGAAGGTTTTATTTATAGGATCTTCACTCTTACGCTGAAAAATCAAGCGAAACACTGGTGTCAATCCTTACCAATTTCCTCTATACATAGTTGGGATGAATTTTCAAATATTTTCCTTCACATTTTTCATGAATATGACTACGAAAAGGTTTGTTATCAATTGGAAGAATTACATAGGATGAAACATGAGATTTTGGATAATTTTTACATTAGATTTAAATTTAATATAATGAAATTTCGGTCCAAATATTTCTCTCCACAATTTCAACTAATTGGATGGCTCGTAAATTTAGTGTCTATGTCCTGTGATAATTATGAAGAATAAGAAATCACATCGATTGTTGATAAAGAGTCAATTTCTCAGAGTGACAATGTTGATCCTCCACAAATTGAAATTGAAAATATTGATAATCAACAAACAGAAGTTGTTGCGACTCAAATAAATGATGAACTTAGAATTGCTTCAAATTTGAATAATGTTGATATATCTGATGAAATTGAAAATCAACAAAATATACAGTCCATTATCATTAATCAACAATAAATAAATCAGCCAGAGAATGTAAGCAACATATACTTTTCTACAATTAATTTAGAATTTTCTTTTGTTGATAATAAACCGCAAGTTATGGAACTTTTGATCTGCAAAGGAGCTACAACTAGGGAAACGATTGCGTGTGATCGGAGGAGCGCACTGCTAGGTCATCTCAGAGCCTGCGACTTCTTTTCCTCAGCCGTCCACCATGGCCCCTCTGGATGCAAACCCGGAGGCGGTTGCTGCTTAGTTGGCCTTCTCTGCCTTGGTTCATTCTCTTCCGCCCCAACGCCCTCGCCCTGCAATTTCAAAGTTTGTGAAGAAGTTGGATGGACTACAAGAAGTTGTGTTCCCCCCTGCTCTACCTCGCATGGCAGCCCTTTCTTTGGCTGACCGATAGCTCATAGGGAAATTCACTGGCTTGTGGCCTTCCCCGATGACTGTGCAAAGGTGGATTGAGCGAAACTTGGCTAATAAAATAAGCGACAAAATATCTATTCATTTTTTTGGGAAAGGGTATTTCACCTTTCACTTTGAATCAAGAGAAGACAAGGATCTAATATTCAGAAACAGACCGTACTTCATGGACTCCAAAGGATTGTATCTAAATAAATGGACTCCAGACTTCGATCCCAAGCTTGATGTCTCTAATGTTGTCCCGGTCTGGGTTTGGCTCCCGCATATCCCTCTCCATTGTTGGGGAGATGAATCAGTTTGAGCCATTAGTAATGATGTTGGAAATTTTATTGATCGTAGTGAGCCTAAGGACAACATGCAAGCATGTGCGCACATCTGTGTTGAAGTTGATCTCGGCAATGGTCTTCTAGAAGCAATCAAACTCAAATTGGACGATTAGACTCACATTCAGCAGTTGGATTATGAGAAAATCCCCTTTAAATGCAAGATATGTCACGAATACGGCCATTTTGCCAATCGCTGCTCTAAACTAGTTGATGTTGATAATGCATCTCAAGTTGAACAATGGGAAACTGTCAAAAAAAATAAGACTGCTCCAGTCTCTAAGATAATCCTTGAATCTACTCCGCCCAAATCCAATCGCTCATCCAACCCCTCCACCTCCTCCCTTGATCCTCTTCTTAACACTTCTGTTGTCGCTCCTCTCTCTGAGACTCCCTTGGAATCATCCAACCCCTTTGGCACCCTTTCCCTCCCTGAATCTGACCCTCCTATTCCCAACCCCCTTGAAAAATATTCCCCCATCCCCACACCCCTTTCACAAACATCCCCTTCTTCCTCTAGAGACTCTCCCCCTATTCGAACAACTAGGAGCTCTTCCAAAGAGCACGATGTAAATCTGGAAGTGCATAAAAAACATAGGCCTAGAAGAAAATCCATAAAGCAACAGAGGGATGAAAATGCCCAAAAATGCATAGCTATGGGCACTCAAAACCCTATAGAAACCTATATCCTGGGGAAAAATAGCAAAGAACCAGCACATAAGGAGCAGGGAGGGCGAGCAACTCTCTGTATACCCCATTCTCAATGATGAAGGTCCTATCCTGGAATAGCAGGGGACCAGAGCACCCCCCCAAAATTGCTACTCTAAAAGATCTGATAGACCATGAGAAACTAGGAATCTTAATGCTTCAAGAAACAAAACAAGGTCAGCAAGAAATGAAAATAATTATTGAACAGTTTAACGAGTAAGAAGGCTGCATTTGTGAGTCAAGGGGAGCCTCCGATGGAATAGCCACCATTTGGAACCAAAGCACATGGACATGCATATCCAATGTAATCACTCAATATTGGATTAAAATCAATTTAGAGAACAAATCAGATAACAAGAAGATTGTCATTTATAATGTCTATGCACCTAATCACTTCAAAGACAAAGAGAAATGTTGGATCTCTCTCAAAACATATATAGAGGATGAAGATAACAGTAATATTATTGTCGGTGGAGATCTCAATCTCATACTCCACTCCAATGAAAAGAGAGGAGGCATTTTTACCCATGATCCTTATAGAAAAAAGCTAGAAATCATTATGCAGGAACATGACTTAGTAGAAGTTGCTCCAAAAAATCGCAGATTCACTTGGAACAACCGTCGGCTGGGCAAGGATAATATAATGGAGCGGCTAGACAGGATCATGATAAATGTCTCTCTTCTCTCAACTTACTCCACGGCTTATGCTGTTGTCCTCCCATATTTAGCGTCCGATCATTATCCTACAAGTCTTGTTCTTGAGGCGCACTGCCCATTGGGGCCAATCCCTTTTAAATACAGTTCACTTTGGAGCAGCAATCAAATGGTAGATCAGATTTTCAAATTCACATGGCATCAGCATATAGAAGGATCTATGGGATACATTTGGGAAAGCAAGTTGAGGAAGACAAAATGTGCCCTAAAGGAATGGGCAAAGTGTCATTAAAAAGAGCCAGAGAAAGTCAAAACAGAAATAAAAAAAAAGTTAGAAAAGGTCCATAGCAAGATAGAAGAACATGGGATTTCCCAAGATTACAAAGCACAAGAGGGTGATCTCTATTTCCAGCTCTTTCGTGCCAATAGAGATGAAAAGAAAAAATGGAGAATAAAGTCAAGACAGATTTGGCTGCAAGGAGGGGATAAAAATTTTGCCTTCTTCCACAAGCAGGCCAAAATCAGAAAAATTAGGAATAATGTTACCACCATCATCGATGAGAACGGTCAGCCCCAAACTACTCAAGATGCCATTAAGAAGACTACTTCGGATTATTACAACGTCCTTTTGGCTGAGTCAAAAGCAGCAGAAGACTACTCAGATATTCTTCAGCATTTTCCCACGGGAATCAATGAAGAAATCAATGCAAATTTAACAAAATAAATTGATGAAGATGAAATTCAAAGTGTCTTATGGTCCCTCCAGCCAGACAAAGCCTCTGGCCCAGATGGTTTCCCCATTTTTTTCTATAGAACTTATTGGGGAACAATCAAAAAATATCTAGTCAAAATGATAATATGGGCATAGCGCAAATGCAAAATTGGAGGATATACTAATGCCACCCATCTTTCCCTTATCCCTAAAGAGAATCGTCCCTCTTCCTTCTCTCACTTCAGGCCCATCTCTCTGTGCAACTCTTCTTATAAAATCCTGACCAAAATCCTTGCCTCGTGCCTCAAACCTCTCCTCCCCTCTCTCATTTCTGAAAATCAAGGAGGTTTCTTGGCCAATAGACAAATCTCTGACTCCATCCTCCTTGTCCAAGAGGCCATCCACTCCAGTCAAGCTAGAAATGAAAAAGGCTTCATTCTAAAATTGGACTTAGCCAATGCCTTTGACCGAGTCCGACACTCCTTCCTTTTTGTTGTTTTGGAAAAATTGGGTTTTGTCGCATCCTTCATTGAGCTTGTCAAAGCCTGCATTACTGAGCCCTGGATCTCTCCACTCATTAATGGTAGACCAGGACCTTCCTTCCAGTCGACTCGTGGTCTAAGACAAGGCTGCCCACTCTCACCCTATTTGTTCATCTTGATGGTTGAGTCATTTAGTAGGGCCCTGGATTACAATCGCCGCATGGGACTCATTACTGGGATCAAATTTGGAAATGGAGTCAAGAACATAAACCATTCTCAATTTTCTGACGACACTCTATTAATGGGAGGAGCCTCCAATATAATAGCTCATCGTTTTAAATCTCTCTTAGACAAATATGTGAGATACTCTAGAGGAATGGTCAACTATCTCAAGAGTTTCATTTATGGCTGGAATACTACTGCCCAAACTCTGCATAGCATAGCTAGCACGTTTGGAGTCCCTTTCAAGTTGGATTGGGGCCACTTCTCTTACCTGGGCATGCCAGTGAGTGCTGGCAATCTGAAAAATTCTGTATGGGACACCATAATTGACAAAATGAAAAGAAAGGTGCAACAATGGGGTGCCTCTTGGCTTAATCCAGCAGGTCACCTAATCCTGCTTAAGTCTGGTCTCTCCTCCTTACCCTTATATTTTTTTTCGCTCATGCACGCCCCAGCTAGTTTCCATCACAAACTTGATGCCATCCTTCGACATTTTCTATGGCAAGGTGGGGAAAGTGAAAAGAAGAAATATAATCTTATAAATTGGAAACAGGTCATTCAATCTCAAGAACAAGGAGGGCTTGGAATTAGATTGCCCAAACTCTTAAATCTGGCTTTTGGTGGCAAGATTTTTTGGAGACTCATCAATGGAAAGCCCGCTTGGTGGAAAAAAATGTTAGAAATAAAATATCTCAACTCATCAAGGCAGCAACTTTTGGACCATGAGATTCCTAACAGAACCTGCTAAAAAATATGGGGGTTGTGCAAGAAAGAAATCCCCCTCCTAATTCAAAACATCTCCAAGATTCCAAATGGTGGCAACCAGATTAGAATCGGAGCTGACAAGATAATGGGACAGCAACCCATTAGTAGCAGACCAGGCACTCAACAAATTTTATTCTTTCTTAATAACATGGGGATTCACACCCTGGATCAGATATCTCAGTGGGATGCCCAATCTCAGACTTGGAAAGGATGGATCTTCCCACATATACCCAATGAAATGGAAGCAAGCTTCCGTTGGAATATTGTCATTGATGGCAAAGGCATTGGCTACAAAGGAGCATCTGATCAAAAGAACAGAGGAAGTATCGGTTGATCAAAAGAACAGAGGAAGTATCAGTCAAGAAGCAGAAACAAGCAAAAGAGGAGATATGTTGGAAAATTGCCTGGAACAATGAAACATGGTATGGCAACTGTACATTGGTGCTTATGGAACCAGAATGGAGCATGAAGAGGCGAAACGACGAATTTAAGGTCACAAAGGAATCTGGTGTGAATTTCTTATGGATGTTACGAAGATTGCGTCGAATTGGTGTCAAACCTCAATAAACAAAATGATGGGTTAATATGTTGATAAAGAGCGCAAGCGATGTCACAGTAAATAAGTCAATTTACAATAATCAAGCAGGGGGAGTGGAACCTTGAGCAAAGAAGGTGGAACCTTGCGAGAGGAACAGTAACGGCGGTTTCCAGTTTTTATCGCACCGCTCTCGTCGGGAAAGTGGTATTTCCTGGTGAGGAGCGATTCCATAGAATGCTCGACACGTGTCCCTGTACGACTTCACAAAACCACTTTTCACCGTGTGCCATCGCTGGTTATACTTCGACCCAGGATGCCCGGCGATATCTTTGAGCGCCGTTGGTCTGGGAAGGGGTCATCGAATGGTCGTCATTTGTTGAAGGTGTGCGGAGATTAACACAGGTACGGCGGACCATCGCACGTTAACGTTCGGCATCGGAGGTCGAGCGATATGCATACGTGCCATTGATCTTGGAGGCTCGCGATCTAACGGTGATCGGGTGATGGACTTGCGCGAAGTTTATTTTGGTACGGTGGGGCGCATATGTGGGCCAGGGGTCAAAGGTTTAGTGAAATATTAAACTATTTGAAAGCGTCGGATATTGTTTATAAAATCCGAAGGGTTAAACATAAGGGATTAAAACGTTGTAAATATATTTGTTTATCTATTGATAAATAAATTAAAAAGAAATAAAAACCTCGTGGGCCAAACTAATGGAAATATTGTAAAAGGAATACCATTAGCGGCTAAATGGTTTTTAACCCATGGTTTTAATAAAGGGAAAACTATATAAGGAGAAGAAAAATAAAGAACGGGGTGTGCATTGTAAGGGTTGTGAACGAACAATTTCTAAAAGGAATATCTGTATGGGCGAGCTCTGGTCTTAACTGATAAATCTGAAACTACGATGCACCCATGGATAGAATGATCTGACGATGATAAATCTTTGGTTTGTGTGAGAATATAGAAAGTAAATAAAACTGGTCACCGGCAATGTATGTCATATGGAAACTGGTGGATCCAGTCTGAAAATTGATGAAACGTGGTCTACAGTAGTGCTGAAGGTCGAAGCCTTCAGAAAGGGGGTTGTAGCTCCCTTCCAGTGGTAGCTGGTAAAGGAGAGAAGGTTGTATCCTTCTGCAGGTGGGTGCTTGCGTGCTGGTATAAGTTTGCACCAGCATATATTGTAAGAAGTCTTCTCTATAATAAATATTGAAAACTGAGATTATAGCAGCGGTGGTTTTCTCCGGAATTGGGTTTCCACCTTAAAACCTGGTGTTCATATGTGTTGATGGTTTGTTCTGTTATTTCTGTTCATGCTTAATGCTTATCTGATGCAATGTTGGATGCAGTACTGTAACATATGTTTTTAAGAGAAAGAAAAGAAAAATTGTTCAGCCTTAAATACTGATTCACCCCCCTCTCAGTATTTTTCCCAACAGCTTCGCCATTATTCAAGCCCATCTTCATGGCATTGCTCCAACCAAATGCAACAGTGATGATGGCTTTCGTTGGGATCCCTCAGGTACCAGCTACTCAGTCAAAGCCGCTTATCAACAAATCTGCAACAATGTTTTCTCCATGCCAATTTGGGTGCAGTGGAAACTAGTATGGAAAGCAGAGACCCTCCAAAAAATAAAATTCTTCATTTGGCTCCCTCTAAAAGGGAAAGTCCTCACATCTGAGAATCTTAAAAAACGTGGGATAATTGGGCCATCCCGATGCCCAAATTGTCAAGCAGATGAAGAAACCAGTCAACACCTCTTCATAGATTTCCCCTTTTCCATTTCTTTCTGGATAGAAGCCTCTTGACAAACAAACCTCCCTTGGTCTCCCAACACCAATGTTGCTGAAGTCCTGCAAATCTGGAAAAGAAACTATCCATGGCAAGATAAGAAAAACAACATAGCACGCAGAGTATGGAATGCTTTTCCATACGCTCTCTTGTGGAACATATGGCTAGCACGAAATCGTATGATCTTTAAGGAAAAAGAAACCAGCATTAGAAAGTTATTTAATAAGGCCTGGAGCCTCACCTTGGAAGAAATGTTCACTAAAAACCAAGGGAAGCTTGATATAGTTGATCTCTATGTTGAGGAAAGGAACTGCATTGGATATTTGTTGTACAGAAACAACATTGGTAGCAGCAGGGATAATTCCAATAGCAGTAACAACACCAGATATAGCTGGAAGATTAGAATGAAAGATGAGGAATTTTCTCTTTGGCTCAGAAATTGCAATACCCATTACCTATTTTTTGATGGTGCCTCCAAGTCTAACCTAGGAATGGTTGGGGCTGGAGGAATCATTTGTAATGCTAATGGTGACATCATAAATGCTTACGAGTGGGGACTAGGCAATCTATCAAATAACAGGGCTGGAGCGCTTGCACTTTATCAAGGCCTCCTTCAGCTTCAACGTCTTGGCATACACACAGCTATGGTCATAGGAGATTCGGCTATAATCATCAGTTGAATGATACACAGCCGGAATGCCTCCAATGTGATCCTGTAGCAAACTATCAGTAGATGTCGAATCCTCTCCCAGCAAATGAAAGAGACCCAATTCTACCATGTTCTTCGCTCTCTCAACAAGGAAGTGGATTCGCGTGCTAGCAGAGCCTGCCTTCATCCCATTGGTTTTTTGAGATGTACTGCCTCTGAATCTTACTATTTCGTGCCAAGATCAGAAATAAATCCGATCATAGATCTACTACAGAGGTGTACAGCACCATTGTATCCCTCTTTTCAAGTATTTGTCCCAATTTCTTGACCGTTTTACCCATCGTAACATCCAAAATATCCCCCGAATCCTCTGCAGAGGATATCACTGCCACTATTCCGCTAATTTCATATCTTTTCTTCAGATGTTGTACTTCCTCCCATATGCTCCTACCCTCTCCACTCTCTTCCTGTGATCTTTACCTCATTTCTCAAGCGACTGTGCCTCCCCTCATTCTCGTCTTCTTAACCAATCCTTTGTATTTATTCAGGACTCCCCTCACTCCGAATCACCCCTCTCATTTCCCGTATTCCATATCCCCCTTCATTTGCTCTGATCTACTTCCTCTATGTTACACATAGCCATTCTGGAACCCTACTCTTTGGAGTTGCGTCTTAGCAGGCTCATTCTTCATCCGGTGATTTCAATCCGCTCCCAAATTATGTCCAGAAGTAATGACTGCTTCCATTGCGCCGATCTCCAGGCGGAGCTGGAGAAAATCCACGCACAGCA
This sequence comes from Pinus albicaulis, assembly GCA_034641835.2. Taxonomy (NCBI): domain Eukaryota; kingdom Viridiplantae; phylum Streptophyta; class Pinopsida; order Pinales; family Pinaceae; genus Pinus; species Pinus albicaulis. Next base: position 1,123,921,766 of record CM076577.1, on the reverse strand, counting down.
GAAGATTTTGGAAGATAAGATTGACACTAACACTCATATTACTAATGGAAAGCATGAGGCCGACCTCAATCTCTTCCTTCACCGAGTTTCTTCGCTACAGAACCAGTTCAATGAACTCTCAAACACTTGTGAGAATATCAAAGAATCTGTTGAAACTCTGAAGTACATTCTGGAAAAAAATAATGAACCAAGTACCAACTCAGCAAATGCAAGAACTATGGATGCAGAAGGCAAGCTAGAAGAATCTACAGCACGCCAAATCCATCACATAAATATTCATTAAGCATGAAATGCAAATGTTGCCTATTACTATTTTAGTTTGTTTGAGTATATACTAGTTCAGTATTTCATATTGTTAATATCGATGGAAGCAACAGGGATTTTGTTCTCAATGTAGTCTTCCCCTGCTCTACTTCTCATCTTCATTTCCATGTAACAACGGAGCTCAGCTTCTCCTATCTCTTTTTTTGAATACAAATAGCATCCAAATTTGTAAAAAATAAAAAATAAACCGCAAGTTATGGAGCAACCTAGCAACAATTTGCAGATCAATCAAATGCCTAAAAAATATGATCAGCAATCGGAAATTTGCAACAATGCAAAAATGGAAGAATATGAAGTGTCTATTTTGGATAATGAGAAAAAAATTTCAAGCAGGGAAATTTTCAGGTACATAAATTGAAATTCTTATTTTTCCCTCTACCCATATCTTTTTTATAATTGAAATTAATTAAGTAACTATTCAACAATATCTTTTTACACCAATTTAATTTCAGAAAATAGAGAAGTTGTCATTAATGATGAGTTGCTAGTTAATTTTGGTTTGGATAGAGAAAACTTAGTTATCCTCAGAAGTCCTGAAAATTCTTTTCATGCATGTAATTTTATGTCTGGTTCTGAATCACCTTATTCAAAGAAAAAAGATACTAATGAAATTATTCATGATGATGAATTGAAAACTGAAAATACTGAACCGTGTTCTTCAAAAATGATTTTATCTGACTCCCATTTTCTCAATTCCTTTAGAAAATCTATTTTTGAACATGAAAATAATATTATTTTTAATATTTCAATTAGTTCTCAATCATTCAATCATCATAGTGGTTTCAGTAGTCATGAATCCATTCTAATTTATTATTCATACAACAATGAGATAGATTTTTTGAATCATAAGCTTGAAATGTTCTCATCTCCACTAGTGGATGCAAACAATGATTTTAACTTCATAATTTATGTCGACACTTGCAGGAAGGAAATTTTTGCAAATGAATCCCAGTCGTGTTGTACCATTATTTGTAACATTAATGTAAATTTTAATCTGTTTAGTTTTCATTTTTCTCTGTTTAAATTTATGTTTCTTTCAAGTTCATTTTTAAATTTCTAGAAACACTATGCTTGCACTTTGAATATTATGACTCTAAAAACTCATCAAATGCATTGATAAATATACATGAAGATAAATTCCAGGGTCATTAGTATGAGCATCAACAACTTTTAATTTTTCAATTTTATTTGGTGTTCATTTCAGGCCAATTTATGTCTTATTCTGAAATTAATTTTATATAAGTTTCAGCATTTGAGAGCACATCATTACACTCTAGCCAGTGATGTAATACTTCTAGAAATATTATAAATTTTCATCCATATTTTATTGATTTAATTGAAAAAAAATTGGGATTTCTAGTTCTCAACAAGATTTCTAACATTGTTAGTTTTCAGCAAGACTCAATATTTAAAAATATATCATTCAAACATGGCCTAATATTTCCTCTTCCTTTAAAATTCTTCCAATCATTAACTGAAATACATTCTGATTTTTATGATCCTTTAGCCATATGTTTGGCATAATTTCAAGGTAAGAATTTTGTAAATAAATTTATATTGTTGAACTTGTTAGATGTACATAGTAGGCTGAATTTTTCTTTTCATAATCTAGCTGTAATTTTATTTATGTTTCTAATTTTCGATTTTTTTTATGTGCAAGAATAAAGCTAAGAGATTTGTTACATTGGAAGTATGACTATACTTAATCATATGCTCTCTCAATTAGTTAGATTAGGAATATATTAGTTTATTTATATTTCTCTTTTGTTGTATCTGTTTCAATATTGAAGATTTTTAATAAACAAGTAATGGGCCCAAATATTTCCCCATGTTATTCATTTTTGGTAAAAAATGGCTTAGAGTGCTTTGTATCATACACACATGTTTTTATGCAGATTAATTCCTCTTGCAGACAAGAGCGATCTCCCTAGTATTCAAAAAATAGCTAGAAACAAACATCCATTTGAAAATCTTTTTCTCTAGACTAATTGCATTTTAGAAATAATATAAGAAATTAAAGAGGACATGCCCCTACCTTGAAATCCAAATGTTCGATGTAGTCTTTTATCTAGTCACTCCAAAGTGGCTTCCTCAATAAGTAGAACCTGCAATCAAAGGCAAGACAAAAGAATCAAAGCATCTGCAACATATAATAATTAAGAAAAGCTAATCCAACTTAGTGATCAAGGAGTCTAAGTATTGATGTTATTCAATAAGCATAAGAACAACTCAATGAGAAAAAGAGATACATATGTATTATCTTGAATAAAAAGAGTAATCTTACAACTTGATGCCTTGATGTTGTACAGATTTCTGTCGGGGTCCTGAACAATCGTTCCTCCTTCAATTTGACAAGCCTTCCTCTCTGAATATCAGCATAGAGTTATGGACACAAGGGTGTGATCATTCTCATGCCAACAACAATTTACTAGTGTAGAAAGTATGTACTCTTGGGAATTCTCTTCAGCAATTACTTTTACAATCTCAGCATCTACCCTTCAACCGAAACTTGAGCTCAATTTATAGGGAAATGGAGGTAGTTTCAGTTCCATGAAGAGGGGGGTGGATTCCTCTCATGAAGGGATTTGAACTCCATGGACTAAGGGATAAGCTCCATGATTGGAGGGACAAGTCTCGAAATGATCGCGACTCTAGAAGCTTCCAGTTGGGAGAATATTTAACCAGCTAGGCTTATAGAATTTACTTTTTCTTTTATTTTGATTTTTACAAAAGTCCGCAGGTAATGGTAGAAAAGCGTTCAAGGGTTGCTACAGTTTATAGACCAAATATCCGTGAACCCGTAGGAAAAGGCTAGAAAAAGTGCGGAGGTAGACTATTATGGGTTTTACAGAGCTTTTCTCCAATTCCAAGACTTGATTCAGGAACATTAAGGTTTTTTACTTCTAAGGGAACATGATATATATGGTGGTAGACCTATATGGAGTGTCAAATGTCATGGTGAAAAAATGACGTGTAACAAATTTCCCCCTAAAGTTCGAAGTTTTAAGTTATTCTGAAGAGGGAAGTGTTTTATCATTCTGAGGATTAGATTGGAGACACCGGTCGAAAACATGTAAAAACCTTCAATGAATATATATATATATATATATATATATATATATATATATATATATATATATCATCGTTGAGGTAGGAATTCCCATACTCAAATCAAAAACTAACTAAATGTTCTGGTAAAAATATGATTTCAATATTACATCAAAAGTAGACATAGTATGGGCGCAACCACCTGTCATGAGTAGTCTATTGTATCATGAATAATAAAACTCCTCGCATCCTAGATGGTGGAAACTAGATCTAGGGTCTTGATTTCCACTTCCCGGACTAGTACGAATCTATCCATGCGATTGATTGTGTCGAAGTCGAACATGGTACAAACCACTTGATTATGAGTCAATGATGTGAACTATTAATAAGTGTGAGAGAAACCACCAATAATGACAATGGTTCTCAAAGTACTCCAGTACAATCCATTAAGTGTGAATGAATGATTTGTAATCAAACACTTCTTAGAATCATTTGATTGAAGTTCAATAATGCAACCTATCGTCGAAGGCGAGAAACCTTCCATTAAGGCATGCAGATCCCAAGGTACTGATAGGATTCTAGATCAACTTTCTAGATGATGAGTTGACGTCGATAGAAAGTGATATGTCGTAGGAAAGCCCACAACGCGAAACCATTAGATCAAGTTTTGAATAAATATTTGCAAGGACTTACTCAATGATGGTCAACGTGAATGGAGACAAATTCTTGCAATGAATGGTTTATTTGAACTTTCTTTTGAACACATAATGACACTACAGATGGCTTGGCAGCATTTGACCTAAATCTAATACCTAGAAACCAGCTGAATACTTTCAATGTGGTTTGATTAACTGTCATACAAAGGATTTCCAAACCCAGGTACAAGTGTGACAAATTTTCATGTTCAAGAGTGGCATGTTGCTTTCTAAAAAAGGGTGACAACAGGATTATTTTTCTCTCTTTTCCCCCCACTGTTACTGGAAAGTGCCTCTTTATTTTTTACAAGCTTGAGGAGAATAACGTTTTCTTGTTTGTGTAAGCTCATCCTTCATATGATTCCATCTTAGTATTAAAATCAAACCCTAAGAAGGAGTGGTCTAGTCCTGTTTGTAATTGACAGGTCCTTTACTGTTAAATTTTAACGAGTCCAGTATAAGAGAAACTCATCGTTTTTCAATTTTAGGGAGTCAGAAGAAAAACATAAGTAAACTCCATGGTTGTTATTTTTCTTAAATTTAGTCTCTCAGGCCCGAAAAAGGACAAAATAATGCAAGAGAGAACTCTGTTGACCATGACTAGTCAACGTATTCCTTTTTCCTAATTATTCCATTTCAGTCTGGAAAAGGGGTAAAATTATATTGAAAGGACGACTGTTTATTTACTTTAACGAGTTTGAATAGTCAAGTACTCGAAGATATTTTCATATTTCAAGAGTCTAAAAAGGGCTTAAAAGATAACTCCAGGGTTTTTCTTTTTCTAATTTTACAGAGCCCGAAAAAGTGATAAAAGTATACTCAGTGTCAAAATAATTATTTTCACCAAAAAATCCTGTATCCTGCACAAAAACTCAAAATATTACACATACATCTTTCCAAGAAGTAAATTTGTTTTTTAAATGACCTTCTAAAGTGAAAAATAAATAAAATATAATATTTTATTCATTTAAAAACTATAAAAAAGGAGTTAAAACAAAATCATTTTCACCTTTTGTTTTCAGAGCAGTGTATTGAGAGCATTTGGCTAAAAAGTTCCAGAGTAGATATCGGGAGAACCGACCGTCCATTCCTCGAATCGTCAGAACCAAGTAATCCAAATCATCTTAATCTTCATTTCTATCTGTTTCATTTTTCTTTTTTAGTCTTAATTTAATTTTTTAGGAGGATTTTGTGTTTAAAAATGTGCTCTCAGGGGTCTGCAGGTAATTCATGCGATAACTGCGAACCCCGATAATTTTTTAAAGAAAAAACTATCAGGTTGCCACAGGTTTTGTGTGGAGTGCGTGCAGACGTCAGCACTATCTACTCACAAAACCTGCGAGGGCACCGTGAACATTTTAAAATTAAAAATTTCTCTTAAAAATGGTTCAAGTTTTGTTTCCAAATGGTGTTTAACTTTTTAATGTGTTGATTTGTAGTTTGCTCCACCATGTTGGAGTGGCGAGAACGTGAACATGAGCTTATATACAATGAAGCTATGGAAGATCCTGCAGCAATACGTGCACTGAAGAGTTGTGGCTTATATAAATTATGGACTATCCAAGGAATGAAGGCACAAGTGGAATTGATGACATGGATCGTAAATGCATGGGAGGTTCAAGAACAATGCTTCCTAATTGGTGACCACCGGCTCGAAATTGAGCTTGAGGACATTTATTTCCTCACTGGATTGTCCCAGAGAGGAGGAAGCATATCCTTATTTGGGGCCAGATAGGGAGGTCTTCCTGTCGCCGGCTACAAAGAACAGTATTGTAGTAATGAGGCAAACTTAAAGGATGGTCGCATAGATATTGAAACTATCTTGTGATTGGATCTCAAAGTGATAGAATTTACAGTAACCAGATTGTGCAGGAGTGCAGCTCTGCATGTGGCCACTAAATCACAAATGCAGACCGCAATAGAGTGTTTTGGAGGGACCATTTTTAACTAGTGCAAAGGAGTATTGGCTAATATGAAAGGCCAATTAACTAGAGAAAGGAATGTGAAGTTGAAAAACTTTGGATATGGCGCCATTCTTATTTCATTTTCTTTAGAGAGAATCATGTTTCTCGCTCCTCAGCTAATTCCAGTAGATCATGGGGAACCTCGGGAACCTCAGATGGTATGGTGGGTGCCATTAATGGCTCTCCATGGTGGCGATGGTAGTTCTGTGGTTTGGTTTAATTCGCATACTTTATGTGGCTTAGGAACCAAGTCTTCTCCATCGAAGACTTCCCTTATACAGGAATGGATTACAGAGGTGATCCTAAAACATCTTTGCCTCCGGGGGCATAGTGGGACGAGACAGGTAAGCGAATTGTTTTGATGTTTTTAATCTAATTTTTATTTGTTTTTTATCGTCCAATACTAACAAAAATATTTAAATGCGAATGTCGGTCCACGATTACTAGAAACACTTCGCCTTTTTAATAGGCGGCATGCACAGCCTATAGCACCTCCACAGGACCATGCAGCAAAGATCCTAGCAGACATGGAGCATAACCTTGAGAGGTTGACCATAGACATTCCTGAGACAAGAACAAATGATATTCTTCTCAGGCTTCAAAGACACGTGACAGGTGTTCTAGGTCCATTTAGGAGATTTCTGCGTAAGGTGGTGCATGCTATAGTCTATTACCATGATCATCATCACAGATAATGGATGATCATTGTGGATTGAAATTTTTGTTTTTGCATCAATATCTATTAGATCATAAGGTGTTTGAACCTATGATCACAGACGATGTAATATTTTTTTAACGCAAACCTATCTATGCTAATGATATTACTACTTTCTCTGAGTATCTTGTTCAACAAGGATTGAATGTTGTTTTGTTTTACTTTGTTAATGTTGCAGATGTTTATTTAGAACACGATTAGCTAATGCATCGGCCAATGTGCTTAAATTCCTTGAAATATGTTGATATTCAATATAATCAAATTGTCATTCCAAGAGACGAACCTTCAAAAGTAATCTCAATAACACTAGATTTATAATTGCATACACCCTTTTTAAATGTAATACAATGAGTTTTGAATCCAACCTAATGATCAAACATCGAATACCAAATGAAATGGCATCAAATAATAACTCAATGACTGCGCTATATTTTGCAGTATTGTTCATTGTTTGACCAAGGCATATCCCATGAATAGAAACTAACTCATCGGTGGGTGAATAGATAACCCAAGCCATGGGAGAGATATTTTGTGTACTATGACAGGCACCATCAGCAAAACCAATGTATGTTTGAAGGGGTGCCGACATCTACAATATCAAGAGTAATCAAGATAAGCAACGATATTAGTAACAACAAAACTAATCTAGGCACACTTTTCTAATCTAAGGCACACTATTCTAAAAAGTAACTATTGTACAAGAGATATCTTCAAACGAAATTCAAGCATAATATCTCTTAAGTTAAATACCATTTCTGGGATTATCTAAAGAGACCCCGTCATAATCAGTTAATTCACAGGCTCCTTTTGCAAGCACACGCTTGACAATGTAGGGACCATCCCACATCGGTTCGAATTTTCCAATGCCTAGCTTATCGTTAGCTTGATCGTATAATAAAAATATGTCACCTTCTAAAAAAACATGAGGGTTAACACTTTGATCATACTGAGCTTTCACACATTTCTTATGAGCTTCGGTAGTTAATGCAGCGGTGCGCCGAGTCTCATCTAATTGTGCTAAGTACAGAAAGAATTTTTCCTCTTCAGAGGTAGCTGGTAACTACTCAATGGCTAATTTGTGTGACGTTATTTCGCATTCAATGGGTAACACAGCTTCTAAACTATAGACAACTTGAAAATGAGTGAACCCTGTAGCAGTTTTTTTCGACATTCAGTATGCCCATAGTGCCGAAAAAAACATGGTATGCCAATTCCATTTGTGAGTTCCAATAATCTTTTTAATCATGGTGGTTAAAACCTTTTTGACGGCTTCAAATTGACCATTAGCCTATGGGTAATATGGAGTAGAATTATCATTGCACAGGCCAAGTTGATCAGAAATTTCGGTCATCATAATATTTCGAAAATGACTCCCATGGTCTGTGATAAAAGCTTGAGGGACACCGAAACGAGAAATCACATGATTGAATACGAAAGTAGCTGCAGTTTTTGTTGATATTTCAACAAGATGATGAGCTTAGTGAAAAGAGTCACCTTCACTAAGTGGGCCCGCAGGCTATTTTTGGCGCAAGTCTATTTTTAGACTATGTCTATTTTTAGACATGTCGATCATATTCTATGAGTTGCAGGATGCTATTTGTGGATGGTTGGTCAAGTTGGAAAAATATATGGACTTCTATTTTTAGACATCTTGAGCGGAATCTATTTTTATATTTCCAATCTAAAAATAGATATGTCAAATATTATTAGCTCTTAATAATATTTGGACTATAAACATTATCTTATTCTCTTAGAGCACTTCAGTTGAGTGCACAGATGTGGCATAGGAGCTGACAGAAGGAATTACGCTATTACTGAGGGTTAAGTGGAGCTATTGCATGGAGAGTTCAGTTAGAACTCATGTGACAGAGTTTGGTGGAGTTATTGAGGTAGTTGGTGGAGTTGTGTTCAGTTTAACTCAGTTAGACACAGTTGAGCTAGTTGTATCTAGTCGAACTGATTGATACACTAGTGAGAGTGGTGTGAATTAATTAATAATTAATTCACTAATTATTAACTCATTAATCAACTGAAGAATACATCAGTTAACTATAGTGCATGGAAAGTTTTAGTGGAGACCAATGGAGAGGTAGGTGAAAGAGCAGGTTGACTATCAGTTGTGACTATAGTGTTGCATGATTTGCAACACACAGTGATTGTTGATGCCAATGAGGATTTCATGAGCAAGGTTGGACCAATTCAAGTTCATTCAGAGCCAATATTCAGCAGGGATTGCGCAATAGAGGCAGGCTAGCAGGTGGCAGAGATCGGTGCATGGATTTGCTAGATCGGGCCTGATTAGTGTGTAGTGATTTTATTGTACTGAGAGCTTGACATGATCAGATTTGTATGAGGATTGTTACATGATCTCTATGACATATATTATATACAGATAGTTGTGGTTTTTAGCTTCAGGCTTTCCCGTTAAAACATTGTGTTCATATGTGTGAATTTTTATGGTTTCAATGTGTGCATGCAATTGATTTAATTTCCGTAAGTAATGATAAATAATAGAAGAGATTATGTATTATGCATGAAGTCAAATAGTGTGTGATCAAGAGAATCTTGGATGTATAACGCATTAGTTATATGATTTTCTACAGTTTTTTTGTCTTCCATGAATTTAGGCATCGCCTCGGCCCATTTGGTAAAGTAATTTGCAGCGAGAATAATATACCCATGCCCCCTGGCCGAGTGAGGGTTACATGTAATGAAATCAATGCCCCGTTTCGCAAAGGGACCGACAACAATGATTGGGTGAAGAGGAGCTAGAGGTGCACACATATTTCGATAAAAAATTTGGCAGTTGTGACATTTTCGGACCACAATAATACAATATTTGAATAACGATGGCCAAAAATAACCAGCGCACAATATCTTTTGGGTTGTGGAAAACCCATACATATGACCACCACACGCTCCAGATTGGAAATCATTCAAAACTCTTTCACCCTCTTCGTGAGTTATACAACGCCGAAAAATAGAATATGCACCACAACAATAGAGAGTGTCTCCAACAATATTGTATTGTTGGGATTGATACCAGATTCTCCGTCAATTTGAACGTAAAAGCTCTAGGTGAAAGGTTTTGGTTTGAATATATATAATGATATCTCCATAAAAAGGATCTAATGTACTGATGAGAAATAAAGATTTATCTGCAATGGGATTCTCTACCAGTGTTTCTGTCTCAGTATTGGGAAATTCACACATAAGCTCTGCAAACACTAGTGATTTCTTTGATTTAGATTTCTCGAATTCCAAATCAAAGTCTTGTAGGATGAAAATCCATTTAGAGTATTTTCCCCCGAGTAATTGTTTTGTCAAGATATACATCATTGGGTTGCAATTAGATATCATAGTTGTTTTACATAACAGTATGTAGTGTCAAAATTGTTGAATAGCTTGCACTGCTGCCAAGGCCAATTAATCCACATGCGAATATTTGATTTCCATTGGATTGATATTCCAACTTAGATAATAGATCACATGCTCATTATAAAATTCATCCTCTTGAACTAGAACCATTCCAATGGTGGAATCAGAGGCAGCTAAGTATAAAAAGTAGTCCTGGTGGTAATTGTGTGGATGCAATAACGGTGCATGGGTCAACATGTGTTTTAGTGCATCAAAATATTTATCAGCGATCTCATCCCAAATAAAAGGAACACTTTTTTTCAACAATCGGGTAAAACCTTTTTTTAACTCAGCATATTTTAGGATAAACCTACATAAAAAAATTGCTTTCCCTTGCAAACTTTGGAGTTGGTGAAGTGTGGAAGGAGGAGGTAAATTGATGATGGCCTCAACCTTCAAGAGATCAACACGAATGCCATCTTTCGAAACGATGAATCCAAGTAATAATCCTGATTGCACACAAAAAACACATTTGTGCGGGTTCAAACAAATCTTGTAATGCCTACATCTCATGAAAATAGCTCGTAAGTGTGTAGGATGATCGTCTTTGCATAAAGAGTGAGCAGGTAAATAATTCAGATAAGGTTGTACAATATGTTTGATGTCATGAAAAGCATAAGAGATAGCTCTTTGAAATTTTTCACTAATATTTTTTAATCCGAAAGGTAATTTGTAATAAGAAAATATTCATCAAGGACATATAAACGATGTTTTTGGTTGATCGGCAGGGAGTATGTTGATTTGATTATAACCAGAAAATCCATCCATAAATGAGAAAATTTCATTTCCGGCACAATCATCGATAATTGATCTATATAAGGTGTAGGATAATTATCTTTTGGACATGATTTATTAATATCCCTATAATCCACGCATACTCGTATAGTCCCTTGTTTCTTCATAACAGGAACTATATTAGATACCTAAATTGTCAATGGAATTGGATAAAAAATCTTGCTCGTAATAGCTTTTCAACTTCAACTTTGATTGCAGCATCTTTTCATAGATGTGTTGGACGTGATCTTTGTCTAATAGGCTTAGCATCTGGGTATGTCTTAATTTCATGAATGAAAATATTAGGATCAATTCCTGGCATCTCTTCGTAAGACCAAGAAAAAATGTCTCAGAATTCTTGAAATAGGGCTTTGTATGTGTTAATCTCTTCAATCATACAATAAGTGCTTATATGAATGCTTTCAATAAGCCCAGGATTAACTGATATGTCAATAGGAACTATTGTAGAAATATTTCCAAAATTAGTCTCAGAATCCATATGTGTAATCGAAATGGAATGTTGTGGTTCCTTGACATAATCAATTGAAAAAATAGATGGAAAATATTTTTCAAACTTATCAAGATTAGGTAAAAACGAAGATCTATGATGTAGATCATCTCAGGGTAATTCATCTAATGACAAAAAATTTTGAATACTTTCATCAATGTGAAACACATGTTGAAAGGGATCAGAAAGTGATGTTAAGGCTGAGTTGATAGTGAGGAAGATTCTTCGGTGATCACATTCATTTGATTAGGAGTAGTTGAAAATGTGTTGAAATACGATTGCGCTGCTACATATGCCATTTCAAAAGGACTCAAAGGCATCTGGCCATTGAAAGAGTCTAGTTTTGATTCTGAAGGCACTACCCAAGTGTCATCGAAAGGAATAGTGCTTGATGAGATCATATTGATGTTGGCAATGGTATGCGGTATGTTGGGTGGAGGTATAGAAAAATTTCCCATGAGGACGGAATCCTTTACTAATCCTACACCAACATCTTCGTATGGGATAGTCGTTTTTCCAACATGTTGGATATTGTCTGTAGAAGCAGGGTCTGATGAATAATATGACAACTGATCGATTTTCATAATCTTTCCTTTATGAGGAAACATGATTAACTGAAACACGGATGAAACAACAGCAATCATGGCATAATACCAACTACGACCCAAAATAAGGTTGTAATCAAGAGGGGCATCAACAAATTCCACATCTAGATTAACGATTTTTCCTTCTACTTCTATAGGTAGATCCTGGAGTATTCCGTAAGGATGAAATCCTCTTCCATCAAAGGCTTTAAGGATTTTCAGGGATTGGTTGAGTGTTGGAGAACCAAGATTTTTCCAACAGTTTAACGAAATTATGCACGTGGATGCTCCTTCATCAATTACAATACGAAAAACTCGTCTGGATTTGGCTAATACTGGTATCTAAAAAGCCATTTGATGAGGGAATCTCAGTGTAAAATTTTCTAGATCAAAGACCATGAGGTTGTAATCCTGAGGATAAATAGATCCGATAGCTGATAATAGTAATTTCCTTTGTGATGGACATGATTGTAGCACTTCTAAGGCTGACATTGTTGAAGGGGATATCGCCAAATATTCAACAATGTTGTAATTCTGAGTAGCTCTCGCATGTGGATTGAAAGCTGACTTTCGAAGTACACCTTTAGCAGGTGGTTTAATCACTAGATCAAGATTAGGTTTCTCTATTTGAAGTGGTTCAGAAACCGAAGGAGATATAGTCGGTGTTTGACTATAATTTTCTATCTCTTTACCATTTACAGGATTTTTAGTTCCATAATCTTGGGATCTCATCGCAACCATAACTTGAGACATCATTAAAATATTTGCCGATGAATTTGAAGAAGATCCTATCATTTTACTATCTTGAGTAGGAAAAGGATCCTTCAAGACAGTGGGTGTGGGTGAACCTTTGACAAACTTGGAGACCTCGGACCAATGTGGGCACTCTTTGGTATAGTGATCCCCATCACAGATAAGACAAGGATAACGAGGTTTCCATTTTTCATCAGCTGCTTCATTATTTTCAGTTTTCTCTTTGGGAGATGTAGTTTGTTTGTTTTTATTCTTTCCTTTCTTCTTATTACCAATTTTAGATTTAGCTGTAGATGAGTCTACAACATGGATGTCAGCAAAAGTTTCAAGGGAAGAATCTCCTTTCGGTGAATCTGGTAAATTTATAATGGGAGAATTAATTTTGGATGACTTCTTCTTACTCTTGTTAGTGCTAACTAAACCAATCACACCACCTGCGGCATGAGAACCAGAAGTAGTTGCAGCTATTTGACCTGGACATAGTAAGTCAAGAATTTTTTCATATAAAGTACTAGACTGTGTATATACAAGGTCCAAGTACTGTGCTTGAGCTATGACCTATTCTTCTGTAACAACACCTCTCTTACCCACATCTTCAGTGATATTTGGAATTAATGATTTGATAAAACATTCTGCCAATATCTATTTCGGAATAAAAAATTTCAATAAACATCGTCTACGTCTCCATTCATGTATGTGATCTGAAATGTATGTAGATGTAGATTTTTTTATTGAAGTTAAGAGTTATGTGCCATTGTTGTAACGGACTGGAAACTGAAAGTGTGTTAAGAAAGCTATTGCTAACGCGTTGAAATTGTTGAATGAGCCACGTGGTAGTTCAATATACCACTTTGCAGCTAAAACTATCAGTGTTCTTTGAAACAGTCTTAATCGAATGGATTCATCGATTAAAGAGTTGGATGCGCACCAGAGGTGATAAGTCATGACATGGTTTGAGGGGTCTTCTCCTAATTTACCTTCAAACTTAGGAATATCACTGGGCAACTTATTCGGCATTGGCGGCCAAAACGGAAGATAATCAATCGGATAATTTGTGAGGCGCGACAAATCTGGTAAACCCAAAGTTGCAATGAATGGTAATCGACGGTTAGGGTCCTGTTGAGAAAACTGATAACGTTGAGGGACTATACCAGTACCAAGAGGAGGATATCTAGGGTAACCTGGAATAGCCTAAGCAGTTGGGATTGGAATGCCTACGGGATAACCAGGGTTAGCCGTACCATACTAAGGTTGAGCTGGTATCTAATATGTGTAACCAGGGGACAGTTGATGTTGGTATACTAGATTTTGTCCTACAAGTCCATATTGATATTGCCCTTGATACGACTGATAAACAAACTGACCTGTATAAGGTTGGCTTATTACAATTATACTTGTTCCAGGTTTCCCTATAGATGTTTAAACAGTAGTTTGAACTATAGGTCCAGGTTGATGAGCAGTGACTTGAGGGATTGGTTGTGATACAGGTGTCGTTGTTACTTGAGGGGTTGTAGAAATAGGGGTTGCAAAAACTCCAGGGACAGGTGTACTAGGTTGTTGAACAGAAGTTGATGCAGTATTTTGGGGTGGAGTTCTAGGTGTACTCGAACCAGGTTGTTGAATACTACTAGGTGCATATACCCGATGTATAATTTGAAGCGTAGATTGGACAGGTTGCTAGATTTGAGTGTAAGCAATTGGTTGACCACGCTGATTATAAGGTACTTGCACAGTAGGTTGCAAATTATGTTGATTCAATGACAGATTCCATACTGTATTTACCTCAGGATAAGAAGTTCCCATTGAAGGTTGTGATGCATAATATGGACCATAACCAGGTTGATAATTCGGAACATAAGTTTGATAATTTGCTAGATAATTTCCACTAAAAGGTTGACCTCCTCGAAACAATTCTTGTTCTTGATAAAATTTTGGCCCTAAAGGATGTTGATGTCTTTGGAGAGACTGTTACCCTGGCATAGGGTATTGTCCTTGAAGAGGTTGTGGACCCAAAATTGAGGTCTTCCCTTGAGGTATGTATTGTCCTTGAGGTATGTATTATCCTTGAGTTTGGCCCCCAAGCGGTAAATTACTACCTTGAGGTTTCCCCCCAGGTGGTAAATTACTACTTTGAGAGTCAGGGTTATGAATGTTTCCAGACATCTTGTATACTTGTTCCGTGTTCAAAGTTTTGACATGAGATTCATTGGGACTAGGTGATTGTAAAAAATTTTCAGGAGAGGGATATGCTCCTGAGAAAGTACCAAAAAGCGATTGGTATCCTGAAGGAATAGATGGACCACCATACAAAAAATTCATTGGTAATGAACAAAACATGGATGACTCACCAGACATGTTTAATGAAGGTCTGTAATTACCTCCGGGTATCGCGTAAAATGGAATACAGGATGGTGAATAATTGAGACCACTATTATGTAGAAATTCGGTTAACTGAGAATACCAAGGATCTTGTTTGAAAGGGATATAATATTAAATCGATTCACTTTGCCTTAGATCTAAATATTCTTGATGTGAAGGAAGTATAACTCTTCTTCTGTGTCAGTAATATCTTCGATACTAATGAGGCTAAGAGGAAGGTTCTCAGTGATGCGAAGCTTCACTCGAGGTGAATGAGGACGACTAGGGGTTTGGGTTATGAACTCTGAAGCAGGCTCAGATGTAGCAGGTTCAGTTTCAGGTTCAGAAATTTTAGGTTCAGTAGTTGATAATTCACTAGTTTTGGAAGAAAGTTCAACTAGTTCATAAATTTATAGTTTTACTTGATAACTTTTTGTTGTTAGAGGTTGATCTACTTCGTAATCAGGATGTATTATTACTGATGTTTCCTCTTGTTTAGTTGATCTGGTCCCTGATGGTTGCCCTCTCTCAGATTTAAGCTTTTCTAAATGACTTGGTGTGTACTCAGGGGGTTTCCCGTACATTCTATGGGAGTGTCTTGGTAATTCAGCCACGGTTAAAAGCTTAACACATGAAATCAAACAAAATAAACCTAAATTCACTAAGGAGACAATCAAATCGAACACACGCCTACAAAACCTTGGAGACAATCCACTCACACACAGTATGTTTCCACACTAAAAACAATAGTTGGTGATGAAAACCAATGTCGTAGAATTCTAATGTGGAAAACTGGTGGTTGGAACAGTTACCCTAACAACCTGCTTAATGAAACAATTTGGTGCAAGTACCTCCACTTATGCCATCTCGAAGTGAATAGTACCCTCAGGAAGTCCAAGTCAGTCTATCCGATGTCTGTTCCAGGTACAGTGGGACCTTCCCTCCATTGTCACCTTGGGAAAAATCCTGAAGATTATGGTCACTAAGGTCACCAACAGGAACAAATGTACATGTGGGAACAATATATGATCTGATATACATGCAAGGGTAGAGTATCAAGCTCAATCTCCTTCAAGGCTCCTTGATATGGTAAATCTAAATTTTACCAACAAGTGACCCCAAGATCCTCGACAATGGTCTATCTTATGTTTATTGTTTGTATTATGTGCATATATGCTATATTTCCCAATGAGACAAGTACAATTACCTCACTACTTCCGACATGATCTCGTGCTTGAATCTTTTAAGAAGAGCTTCTCAGAGCACAAATGCTACAATTGGATTTTCCTACCGTAATATGCTACTTGTTTGTTTAAACTGTCTTAGAATGTTAATTACAACATGTTCCAAAACACTAGCCTAAGAATATGTTGGTGGAATGAGCCCTAGAAAATGCAAAATATATAGATTAATTTTATTAACGCATTGTTTTTTATTTAGTTGTTGCTTAAGACAGAAGGTATGGAGTTGAAACTTCGATGATGTCTGTGACCCGACTCAAAAATACGCTAAATGAATCTAAATGAGAAGTGAAACTATTTTCTTTTCAATGAATCTTATTTAAGGGAAAGATTGAGATATTTAACAATTTTCAAAGTACCAATTCTTTCATTCATAAACAAAATTCTTGAAAATAAGACGTTTTCGTCAAGAACTCAATTCACAAAAATGCTTAATTACTCTTTGAAATGAAATTCTTTGAACAATCAGATCAAAAACTACAAATCAATCAACAAACCATTTCCAAAGGAGAACAATATCTAAAAGGTCTAAAAACATAAAATTCAAAATCAAAGAAAAATCAAATTTTGAAGTCTATCTAAAATGTTTGAGGACGTTTTCTCCTAGTTTGTGATCGGACTAAGAAAAAATTCTACTTGTCTCAGCAGAAATGAAAACATCCAAAAATGTTTCGGTGATATCAAGATTTAGTAAGCTAAAAGTTCTTCCAAATTTGCAAATGAAAAAGAAATCAATTTTCATAAAAGTAAGGTTTGCAATGATCTTAATGGCTCAAAAAGACAATATCATCATACCAGTAAGCTAAGGTAAATGAAGGTATATTGTATGGAGTAGCAATAAAGTAGGCAAAACTTCTCACTCATAAGATGCAAATAGAATGATAAATCACACAAATGCAAAAGTTGCTGAAAATAAATTCACACATAAGATTTGACAGATAAGATAGACTGGGGCAAACACAAAGAATTGCGTGATTTGGATCTAAAAAG
Organism: Pinus albicaulis; assembly: GCA_034641835.2. NCBI lineage: Eukaryota > Viridiplantae > Streptophyta > Pinopsida > Pinales > Pinaceae > Pinus > Pinus albicaulis. Next base: position 1,123,904,395 of record CM076577.1, on the reverse strand, counting down.
GAGAATTTTAATTTTTTCAAAAATTTTCCAGGAGTTCGCAGCTTCTAATGGAAAATAGAGCGGATCCGCACTATTTTGAATTAAAAGCTACAGAGGTTTTCGCACTGTTTTTTGCTGAAAACCGCGGAGGCAAGGAAAAATTCAGAAAAAAATAAATAATCAAATTTTCTTTTTTAGGGATTCTTAAAATTTATCTACCCAACCCAATCTCAAATAAGTCAAAATCAGAAAAATATAAAATTCAAACTGAAAATAAATAAAGAAAAATAAGTTCTTTTTACCCATTGGAGTCGCCATTTTGTTATGCGGATTAATCCCTCTTGCGGACAAGAGCAATCTCCCTAGTATTCAACGAATAGCTAGAAACAAACATCCATTTGAAAACATTTTTCTCTCAACTAATTTCATTTCAGAATTATTATAAGAAAGTAAAGAGGACATGCCCCTACCTTGAAATCCAAACGTTCGATGTAGTCTTTTATCTTGTCGCTCCAAAGTGGCTTCTTCAGTAAGTAGAACCTGCAATCAAAGACAAGACAAAAGAATCAAAGCATTTGCAACATATAATAATTTAGAAAAGTTAATCCAACTTAGTGATCAAAGAGTTTAAGTATTGATGTTATTCAATAAGCATAAGAACAAATCAATGAGAAAAAGAGATCCATAAGTATTATATTGAAGAAAAAGAGTAATCTTACAACCTAATGTCTTGATGTTGTATAGATTTCTCCTGGGGTCCTGAACAATCATTCCTCCTTCAGTTTGACAAGCCTTCCTCTCTGAATACTAGCATAGAGTTATAGACACAAGGGTGTATCATTCTCATGCCAACAATTTACTAGTGTAGAAAGTATGCACTCTTGGGAATTCTCTTCATCAATTACTTTTACAGTCTCAGTATCTACCCTTCAACCTGAAACTTGAGCTCAATTTATAGGGAAATGGAGGTAGTTTCAGTTCTATGAAGAGGGGCATGGATTCCTCTCATGAAGGGATTTGAACTCCATGGACCAAGGGATAAGCTCGATGAGTGGAGGGATAAAGCTCGAACTGATCGCGACTCTAGAAGCTTCCAGTTGGGAGAATATTCGACCAGCTAGGCTTCTAGAATTTTCTTTTTCTTTTCTTTTTCTTTTTACGGGAGTCCACAGGTAATAGTAGCAAAACGTGCGGGGGTTGCCGCAGTTTATAGGAAAAATATCCGCAGACCTGCAGGAAAAGGACAGAAAAAGTGTGTAAGTAGAATTTTAAGTGTTTTACAGATCTTTTCTCCAATTCCAAGACTTGATTCAAGAACATTAAGGTTTTTGACTTCTAAGGGAACATGATATAGGTGGTGATAGACCTATATGGATAGTCAAATGCCATGGGGACAAAATAACGTGTAACACATGTGATGTTCTTGATTATCCACCTTCATAAAGTTTCATCATAAGATTGAAATTAATTTTCTCAAACAAATCATGAATGATGAAATTTCAAAGAATCATTATAGTTGAGCATATTGATTTTCCAAATTCACAAACATTTTTATATGGTCACTTTTACCACTGTTTACTCAATTTAAATGTGAAGCAGATGCAAATATGTCATTATTTAATGGTTAATTTAAATTAAATAAATAGATGATGTTAGAAAATATGTAAAATCGAAGATAATACACGGGATAATATCGAGTTTTATAAGGTAAACTTACAATCAGATTCTTCTATTTATGCATATACATGTTCATCTTCATCTGTCGTTAATTTTTTTTATCATAGTTTACTTCCTATTTTTGTTTTTCTTCTTCTGCACGGCTGCATTGGCTTGATTTGGAGACTTGATTTTTACAAGTAAATTTAATTATCTTTAGAAATAAGAAAACAACTAGCATATTTAAATTCACAAACATGTTCACGGAAATATTCCTTCTCTTTTTCATCAAAATGTGTAATTGTGTGCTCTACCATTTTCTTTTCTTTCTGGAATTCTGAGATGAGTCATCCTAAATTTGTTTTCATGGATGAAGTTTAAACGAAATGCTTGAATTTTCTCATTCTAATTTGTCACAGGCTTGTAGGTTCCTACATTTCAAATAATTAATTAAAGAGCCTACAAGTAAAGGAAAATCACAAAATTATTACAACAGTTATAAAATGTTCATGTCCATGATTCTACCTATGCATGTTCTGAATCTTGCATCGGCCAAATTGAATTGAACCTTTGCATTGCACTCATTCATCTTATATCCACTTTATTCATATTTCATTCTTCCGAGATGACTCAGAGCCTTTATAAACTTGTAAATATTCGAATCTCGGACTTCTCCTTTTTTGTATTTCATTCATAAAAGTTCCCTAGATATTTCCCTCAAAACTATGGACCGTTACGTTTATCAGACTCTCTGGTCTTTATTATATCGGAAGTATTTTAAAATATTTTTTGATATTTGTCATCTAAGAACTCAATACCTAGGAACCTCAAAGACACATTTTATTGGATCATTTTAAAATACATTCCAATATTTTTAACCTGATATCCATGTGGCCATTTTCTTGATCGTCACAACCAATTTCCTTGTTTGTTTAATAAAACGCCTAGTAAAGGAAATGGCCCCCACTCATTTTCTTGATCGTCACAACCAATTTCCTTGTTTGCTTAATATTGGAAAGTTTAAAAACAATTTTCAATATTTCTAATATGAGATTATATCTACCTCACTCATATTTATTGATTCAAACTCTTTTTCTCGGGAAGTTTATTTTACATACAATACGAGATTTATCTTCTACGATTTTAATTTCCCTCTATACTGAGCTCTTTCAATATCTTAAACTTGTGAAATATTGCATTAATGTAATCTTATAGGCATCTGGTCAACTCATTCATTATTTAATAATCTGGCTATTTTTCATAACCACATGGAGTCCTCATTGATTACTTTTTGTAATTTTTCTATTTTATTAATGTTGACTTCCATGTTATCACTGTGTTCAAGAGATTGGATGAATTTCTATTTATAATTTCAACAAAATTTCAAGCATTCATTCCTCGAGATGACTTTATGACTTCATGGTTATCCATTCTTCACAGTGTGTGCACATGGATCTTATCGTTGTGCCTTCATTAGACATACATTTTCAAATATATGGTTGGGCCTCTTTACCCTTTGTTGTACATATTCCCCTTATCCATTTAAAATCCGACCACCAGCTCCTCTAAAATCCATTTCCAATGATTTCGTGGTCAAATCCCCCCCTATGTCATGCTAGCAGCCACCTTCTCCGCCCGAGAATTCGCTTTGTAACGGTCAAAACCCACATATTTTAATATATCGGGCCTAAGCCCCTAAGCCCTTAACCCGCTCGCTGTTATCGTTATATAACCCGAGCCCATGACCACCAGCCACGAGAAAGGGGAGCTTATCATTTGTGTTTCGGGAGGGATAACAGCCGTCCGATCAAGCCAAATCAACGGAGCGGCAATCATATTAGGTGGTGGCCCCCGCGCGCAGCAAAAACAGGCGGTATTACCCCGCACCACCCTCGTCAAAACAATGGTATTTCCTGCGAGGGTAATGACGCCACAAATCCCATGCCACGTGTCTTCGGTACGGGAGAAAAACCGCCCATCCCCTGCACGTTAAACTCCAGCCGATGGCCGTGCAGCGGGATTCACAGGGGCCATCGGATCTCCCAATCTTTATCTAACGGCGGAGATGCAACAGAACCATCCGTCCATTATCCTGTGTTCGTATGGCCTATGTCCCGCCACCGTGTCACTGTCACCCGCTCCCATCCGTTGAACCCCTCCGCCACGTCGTCTCCCCACTTGTCCCCCGTGCGCCCACGTGTCGAGCTACCGTATATCTGTGGCGACATCCGTGGCATTGTTTTGTTGTATATATATGTGTGTGTGTGTGTGTCGGCGTGTTTTTCATTCTGTTCTCATCGTTTTTACTCCTCCACCACGCCCGAACCCTTTTATATGGAAAAGTCGCATTCCGCTTGGTCATCAAAGCCTCCATTGTTTGCCTCCGCCACCCTATGTGTTTCCCTCCTCAGTCTGTGTCCATGTCATCTCCTCCATCGTCTACGCCCCCGTCCGTGTCGATTTTTCTAACATTTTCGGGGTTTTGCAGGTTTTCAAAACAAGTGGAGAAGGCGTTTTAATTCACCGCCTCCATTTCAAGGATCAGGAACATGCCAGAAGATGACTTCCCGTAGGCGAAATTTAATGAAAAGGGCTGAGAACTGGTGCGTGAAATGACCGCCATTAAAGGAGATACAGACATCGATTCCTAGAACCCCCCACAGAAATTCGCCCCGCATTTAAGTTTCAGAGTTCTAATTCAAAATCGAGGGCCTGGAGTACAGTACCCAACTGAAGATTTTCTCAGGACTCTTATGGTAGCAGATTTTCCTTCAGCCAGAAGCACCCCGATGTATATATTTTATTATTTCTGTCTTGTATATAAGGAGATCTTTATCTCCCAGCATTTATTCCTTTCGACAGATTGTTAGGTGTATTCATTTAAAGCTAGTCATTCATGAAGAAGGCGCGAGTGTTTTCCGCCATTTATTCAAATCAAGCCATTAATTGTGTCCGGCCTCCCTCCTCCTCTAGAAGTTTCGGTCTTCTCTATAAATACTGAGAAAAAAGGTATTGTTAGGGTTCTAGATTTCTGTCAGCAAACTGTGCAGCGAGAAGACTACTGTATTCATCTCGTAATATTTCTGTATGAGGTTTCAGAGCCCGTAGGGTCTCAGTGAGGAGGGGTTATAACTGTATTGAGGATTCTGGTCTTTGGTATCTCACAGTATGTAACTTTTCTTATGTATTAATACATTATCTCTTTCATGCAAATTTCCTTCTTGTATCATGTTCTAGAATGCGAGTGGCTCACTAGTTTGCAGTAAGGATTCATCTTAAGTGGTGCCCTTTCTGGAATTAGTCAAGCGCTTTAAATAGGCCTAGAAGTGATATGCTGTTCCATGTTCACTCTTTCACATTTTCTGCTATATTAGTGGCTTAAGGATTCGTAAATTGGTGCGCCCTTCTGCCAGTAATATCTTCTAATGTTTCCTCATTGCACTCACTTCCTGATATTCGATTTCTGTGATATATTATTTGAATCGGCCCTCTTTACAGTAAACGGTCTCTTAACTGTCTGATACTTTCATGTTGAAGTCTTACATGATGTTTTTGCATTACTCTTATTTTTGTATCAGCTTCTGAGAGAGATTGGTCCCATCCAAACCTAGTTTCCTTGTTTCTAACAAGAGATAGTAAATGAGCTCTTTGGACTGACAACCCAAGCTATAGTGAGCCATTTGCTATATCAAGATGTCCTAGGCACTGGTCTATAGCAACTCTAGGCTGTCTCTAGGAGGTTGACAAAATCATCCACAACATCTTTTTGGCGCCGTTGCCGGGGGGCGAATTCAAGAATATCAGTTTCCCTGGGTTGTCGACAAATTATTTCACTCTCTAATCAGGTGAGCACAGAGAGGTGAAGAGTTGCAGATTTCTCACCTTGGCGACTCCACTGGTCTTTATTTGATAAATCTTATTAGTAGTACTGGCTCCTCGTAGGCCACATTTAACGTCAGGTACAGCTCAACTGAAAACACCTTACGTGTCTGACCCAGAGAAAATTATTCATAAAAGAGTTTGGAAGGAGAGGAAGTCAGCTCGTGCCGAAAATTCTGAGTGTTATGTTGAAGACTATCTGCCCTCTTCTTCTCAAGAAGTTAGAACAGAAAATCCCGAGTTTTATTTAGAAACTCCACGTAGGGGAAGTCCCCGGATAGAAGAAGAATCTCATCCTACTTTCGAGGTTGAAGAGATTAAAGAGGTCACTGAAATAGCTCCTGTTAACCGTGAATTATTCCCATCTACACCTCAGACCTCTATGCAATATATTCCCATTGTTATTCATACTCCGCTTCCTCCCACTCCTCTCCCCTCATTTGTTTCTCAGACTGTTGTACAACCCCCACCTCCTCCAATGGCCAATGTTCCTGCTTTTCTGTTGAACAAATATGCTCCTCTGGCCTTACCCCAAGTGTTGAATGATATGCCACAGGATTATCTAAAGATTCTGCCAAGGTTTAATGGTGAAAATGATATTGATGCTCAGAGACATCTCGAGACCTTCTGCTCTTTCGTGGAGAACTTGAATGTTGAACATTTGGATGTGGTTTTGAGATTATTTGTGCAGTCTTTGGAAGGTGAAGCTAGAAAATGGTTTAAAACATTGGGAAATCGTTCTGTGACAACCTGGGATCAAATGGAAAACGTTTTTCTCAGGAAGTGGGGAGAAAAGAAAGATTATGGAATGTGCCTTACTGAATCTAATACTATCAAGAAGAAACAGAATGAAGGGGTATCAGAATTTATCAAAAGATTCAACAAGCTATATCTAAGCTTGCCTCCAGAAATGAAGCCAAATGAAGCTGCTGCCAGGATAATTTTCATAGCAGCCTTTGATTCTGACTTTGGATTCTCCTTAAGAGAAAGAAAGCCTGCCAATTTAGATGATGCACAATCAGATGCTCTGGAACTAGAAGCAAACTTTGCCTCCGCAGGGAAGTTAAAAGGAAAAGCTGAGCAAGAAACCGGAAGGAGAGGCAAAGAAGAGGTTTCCACCTCTAATCAAGAAAAGGATTCAGATAAAATGGATGAAATAAGTAAGATGATAAAGAAGATGGTCAAGATGGAACTGGAAGCTAAAAATGCAGCTCCCAAGAACTACTACAATGCTCCAAACAGAGGATATAATCCCCAGCACAGAAGACCACCTCTCCAGATATTGCCGAGAGAGACAAAGGAACAACAAGAACAGGTACCTCATCCCTTGTACCTGGAAGGACCAGTAGATGACTCCACTGGAAATGCATCTTATGGATTAGAAGATTCAAATCTGGCTTTTTCACACAATGATGATATGGAGTGCCCCCTGCAAGATGAAGATGAAGAAGCAGAGATTGACCATTACTGCAAGCAATTTGCTGATTTCATGGAAGCCCAATTCAACGTCAAATATGATCTCAGATCCTCAAGGAAGAGAACCAGAACTCAGGAGCAAGAAGAAGAATCACCTCAGAAGGAAGCATCTGCTCAGAAGGAATCGGCAACAAAGAGATGTATAGAAAAAGGTAAGAATCTTCTAAGCACCCCCTTGCAGTCCAATGATCAAATTCCTTCTTCTTCCAGAATAGTCAGTCCTCCTAGTACTGAGCCAGTGTCAAAAGAAGTCAAATCCTCAGCCGAAAATAGGGAGTCCAAAGAAGTAGTGGTAGAAAAGCCCATACCTGCTTTTAATTTGCAAAAAGAGCTTGAGAAAATTAAGATTCCTGTTCCATTGACTGAGTTATTGAAACAGCCTGTATATCACTCTCAAGTTACCTCTTTTATGCTTCCTCCTGAACTACCTCTTGCACCTGATAGTTTAAATCTCCAAGAAGAAAGACCTATGGTAGTCTTTGGCCCACATGTCGAGGAGATAGACCCTTCTACTCCTCCCTTTTATGTGTCCTTAGTCATTCATGACCTGTTGTTACACAATTGTATGTTAGATTCTGGGGCATCCCATAATCTTATGCCTTTGTCTGTCATGGAGCAACTAGGGCTACAAATTACCAGACCATATAAAGATTTATATTCATTTGATTCTAAAAGGGTTAAATGCTTGGGAATGATAAAATATTTAGTGGTCAATTTAGCCCAGATCCCAGCAAAAAGCGTGGTCATGGACATTGTGGTTGCTGATATCCCAGCCCGCTTTGGCATGCTGTTGTCAAGGTCCTGGGGTACGAAGATTGGGGGATCAATTAAATTAGATTTAACATATGCCACAGTCCCAGTCTTCGGAGGTCAGAAAAGGAGGTTATACAGGGAAACGAGGTTTGTTAAAATGGTAACTAATGCTGACTGCTCAGATAATTCTCCGGTTTATAACAAAGAGGGAGACTTCTCATGTTTAATGTTAGAAGAAAATCAGGATTATGCTCATGAGCCCCCTTTTGGCCAAACTCAAGCTGAGCAGCATAGAGGAAATCAGGAACCAGAAATATGGACTTTGCATTTTGATGGAGCAAATTCCAGGGAAGGTAATGGAGCTGGGGTATTGTTAATTTCCCCTGCAGGAAAATGGGTACCACTGTCTTTCAAATTGGAGTATGAGGCTACAAACAATGTAGCCGAATATGAAGCACTATTACTGGGACTACAGACAGCTAAAAACATGGGCATCCAATGTTTGAAAGTGATTGGGGACTCTGAGCTGGTGGTGAAGCAGATTAAAAATGAATGTCAGACTAAACATCCACGACTCAGAGCATATAGAAATGAAGTATGGGACATGATGGAAAACTTCTTTTTAGCATTCAACATACAGTTCATGCCCCGGGAGCAAAACAAAATAGCCGATTCTCTTGTTGTTGCTGCCAGCACATTCCGGCCTCCTCAGAATCCACTGTTAAGATATGAAGTAGAGGTACGGTACAGACCATCCATTCCAGATAATATAAAGCATTGGCAGGTTTTTGAAGATGATGAACAGATGAAAAGATTCATGGAGACAGTGGGAGAATTCACAAATATGGAAATCGATGGTAATGAAGAGGAAGAAGTTGAAAATATTGCTTAAAACAAATGGGAAGAAAGAATAGCAGGTAATAAAGTGCTGCAACTGAAAGGTAATGTGATACCTAGAGGATTGGTACCTCTAGAAAGGTTGTTCAATAAAGATGATGTTCCAGTGCAGCCAAACAAAGTAGTAGAAGAAGATCAAGTAGGAGATTTGAATCAGGGTACTTCCACTGACCCCAAAATTGTTAAGTTATCCAAAAGAGTCCCAGAAGAATACAAAGAAAGGTATTTGAAGCTATTTCAATCTTACAAAGATGTATTTGCTTGGTCCTATGAGGACCTAAAAACTTTTGATGTAAATATTATACAGCATAAGATTCCACTGAGGGAAGATGCAAAGCCATACAAGCAGAAGCTCAGACAGATTAACCCCTTGCTGCTTCCCTCAATTGAAAAAGAAATTAGGAAATTATTGAAGGCCAAGATAATTGTGCCCTTGAGGTACTCAGAATGGATAGCGAATCTTGTCCCTGTTAGAAAGAAGAATGGAGAAATTAGGCTGTGTGTAGATTTCAGAAATTTGAACAGAGCATCTCTCAAGGACAACTATCCACTGCCTAAAATGGATCACATCCTGCAGAAAGTGGTAGGAGCATCCAGAATGTCAATGATGGATGGATTTTCAGGCTATAATCAGGTGGTTGTTTTCCCAGAGGACCAGAAGAAAACTGCATTTACTACACCATGGGGAACTTTTATGTATGCCAGGATGCCATTTGGATTGATTAATGCAGGTGCTACTTTTCAGAGGGCAATGGACATAGCCTTTGTTGAAGAACAGGACAAGTTTCTGGTCATATACCTCGATGATATCACAGTGTTCTCAAAGGATGATGATGAACATATTGAGCATCTAAGAAGAACTTTCGAAAAATGCAGAAGGTATGGCCTTTCTCTTAACCCTCAAAAGTCTTTATTTGCATTAGATGAGGGCAAACTGTTAGGGCACATTGTAACAAAGGATGGAGTCAAAATAGACCCTAAAAGAGTTGAAGTAATAAACAACATTCCTTTGCCAAGGAATAAGAAAGAAGTACAGGTATTTTTGGGCCGAATTAATTTCTTGAGAAGATTTATCCCTAATTATGCAGAGATAGTTAGGCATATAACTAATATGTTGAAAAAGGACAATGAAGTTAAGTGGTCCCAGGAGTCTAGAGATGCATTCACAAGGATAAAACAGGCTTTTGCTGAAGCTCCTGTATTAGTTGGACCAGATTACAGTAAGCCATTTATGGTATTTTCATTTTCTTCACCTCATACAATTGCTGGAGTGTTATTGCAGAAAAATGAAGAGGGATATGAACAACCCATAGCATTCTTCAGTCAGGTGTTGTATGATGCTGAATTAAAATATAATATACTGGAGAAGCAGGCATATGCCCTGGTAAAGTCCCTTAAAGCTTTTAGAATTTATATTTTGCAATCTCATATTACCGCTTATGTTCCTACAGCAGCTGTAAAAGACATTCTAGTTCAGGGAGACAGTGAAGGTAGGAGGGGAAGATGGATTGCAAAAATCCAAGAGTATGATTTGGATATAAAGCCTACTAAATTGATCAAAGGACAGGGACTTGCCAAGATGTTATCGGAATCAAATCATCAAGCTCTGGGCATTAATCTTTCCTTGGTGGCAAATGAAGAATCAGAAAAAGAAGAGGAACAGCAGGGACTAGAAATGGCCACTCAGAAGATACATGTGAAATATCTAACTAGTCCTTGGTATAAAGAAATTGTTGAATATCTTTTAACACTTAGTTGTCCTACAGGGTGTGATAAGGTGAAATACAGAGCCGCAAGAATGAAATCACAGAAATATGTAATTGCCAATGGACAGCTTTACTGGAGAGACCCTCTAGGTATATTGCTGTTATGCCTCACAGAAAATGAAGTGCAGAATATAATGACAGAATTCCATGAGGGAATATGTGGAGGACATTACAGCTGGAGGGCTACAACACATAAGATTTTGAGGGCTGGTTTTTACTAGCCTAAATTGTATTCAGACACTTTTGCTTGGGTCAGAACATGTGATAAATGCCAAAGGTTTGCAGAAAAACAGAAGTTAGCACCTTTGCCCTTGATTCCCATTCATGTAAATGAACCCTTCCAGAAATGGGGATTGGATTTTATAGGTGAGATACATCCCCCATCGAGTAGCCAACATAAATGGATTCTAACAGCCACAGATTATTTTACGAAATGGGTGGAAGCCATACCTACAAGAAGAGCTACAGATGCTGTAATCATGAACTTTATAGAAGATAATATCATATCTAGGTTTGGTTGTCCTGCAAGGATTGTAACTGATAATGCTCAAGCTTTTAAGTCGGCCAGATTGGTAAATTTCTGCCAAAGATATAATATTGTATTAACTCATTCCACAGCATATTATCCACGGGGAAATGGTTTAGCAGAATCGTCCAATAAAACCCTGGTGAGAGCCCTGAAGAAAATAATAGCTGAAAATCAGAAGAACTGGGACTCTCAATTGAAGTTTGCTCTATGGGAAAATAGGATAACCAGCAAAAGAGCAACAGGCAAGTCTCCATATGAGCTGGTGTATGGGCGGGCTGTAGTATTTCCCGCGCAATTAGCATTGCCAGTGGCACGTTTTATGCAGGAGAACCAGGAAGAACCAGACGAGATGATTAGAAGAATTAATCAGCTGGTAGAATTGGAGGAAATAAGGAACCAGGTAGATCAGAGATTAATAGAATACCAGGAAAAAATGAAGGCGATCTTTGATCAGCACGCAAAGGATAGGGATTTTCAAGTCGGAGACCTGGTTCTCAGATGGGATGTTCGCAGAGCAGAAAAGGGCAAGCACGCTAAGTTTGATCCATTATGGTTTGGTCCATTCAAAATCGTGAGTCAGGGGCGAAATAATACTTTTATGTTGGAAAATCTACAGGGTGATTTGTTGGATGCGCCCATGAATGGCCAATTCCTCAAGCCATATTTTCAATTCTGACCCAAGTGAAGAATGCCAGACTGTATATAATGTATATAAATTGCTTTGATTTTAATTTTTGCAAAGGAAAAAGAATGTTGATAATTACCTGGAGAAGGAGCGCAGAGAGAATGCAGAAGCAAAATGAAGAACTAAATGGTCTGCGTGTTCTCGACATGTCCGAGGGCGAACATGCCGCCCCCAGATGGAGCCGAGATGTTGTACATATTCCCCTTCTCCATTTAAAATCCGACCACCGGCTCCTCTAAAATCCATTTCAAATGATTTCGTGGTCAAAGCCCCCCCTATGTCATGCTAGCAGCCACCTTCTCCGCCCGAGAATTCGCTTTGTAACGGTCAAAACCCGCATATTTTAATATATCGGGCCTAAGCCCCTAAGCCCTTAACCCGCTCGCTGTTATCGTTATATAACCCGAGCCCATGACCACCAGCCACGAGAAAGGGGAGCTTATCATTTGTGTTTCGGGAGGGATAACAGTCGTCCGATCAAGCCAAATCAACGGAGCGGCAGTCATATTAGGTGGTGGCCCCCGCGCGCAGCAAAAACAGGCGGTATTACCCCGCACCACCCTCGTCAAAACAGTGGTATTTCCTGCGGGGGTAGCGACGCCACAAATCCCATGCCACGTGTCTTCGGTACGGGAGGAAAACCTCCCATCCCCCGCACGTTAAACTCCAGCCGATGGCCGTGCAGCGGGATTCACAGGGGCCATCGGATCTCCCGATCTTTATCCAACGGCGGAGATGCAATAGAACCATCCGTCCATTATCCTATGTTCGTATGGCCTATGTCCCGCCACCATGTCACTGTCACCCGCTCCCATCCGTTGAACCCCTCCGCCACGTCGTCTCCCCACTTGTCCCCCGTGCGCCCACGTGTCGAGCTACCGTATATCTGTGGCGACATCCGTGGCATTGTTTTGTTGTATATATATATATGTGTGTGTGTGTGTGTGTCGGCATGTTTTTCATTCTGTTCTCATCGTTTTTACTCCTCCACCACGCCCGAACACTTTTATATGGAAAAGTCGCATTCCGCTTGGTCATCAAAGCCTCCATTGTTTGCCTCCGCCACCCTATGTGTTTCCCTCCTCAGTCTGTGTCCATGTCATCTCCTCCATCGTCTACGCCCCCGTCCGTGTCGATTTTTCTAACATTTTCGGGGTTTTGCAGGTTTTCAAAACAAGTGGAGAAGGCGTTTTAATTCACCGCCTCCATTTCAAGGATCAGGAACATGCCAGAAGATGACTTCCCGTAGGTGAAATTTAATGAAAAGGGTTGAGAACTGGTGCGTGAAATGACCGCCATTAAAGGAGATACAGACATCGATTCCTAGAACCCCCCACAGAAATTCGCCCCGCATTTAAGTTTCAGAGTTCTAATTCAAAATCGAGGGCCTGGAGTACAGTACCCAACTGAAGATTTTCTCAGGACTCTTATGGTAGCAGATTTTCCTTCAGCCAGAAGCACCCCGATGTATATATTTTATTATTTCTGTCTTGTATATAAGGAGATCTTTATCTCCCAGCATTTATTCCTTTCGACAGATTGTTAGGTGTATTCATTTAAAGCTAGTCATTCATGAAGAAGGCGCGAGTGTTTTCCGCCATTTATTCAAATCAAGCCATTAATTGTGTCCGGCCTCCCTCCTCCTCTAGAAGTTTCGGTCTTCTCTATAAATACTGAGAAAAAAGGTATTGTTAGGGTTCTAGATTTCTGTCAGCAAACTGTGCAGCGAGAAGACTACTGTATTCATCTCGTAATATTTCTGTATGAGGTTTCAGAGCCCGTAGGGTCTCAGTGAGGAGGGGTTATAACTGTATTGAGGATTCTGGTCTTTGGTATCTCACAGTATGTAACTTTTCTTATGTATTAATACATTATCTCTTTCATGCAAATTTCCTTCTTGTATCATGTTCTAGAATGCGAGTGGCTCACTAGTTTGCAGTAAGGATTCATCTTAAGTGGTGCCCTTTCTGGAATTAGTTAAGCGCTTTAAATAGGCCTAGAAGTGATATGATGTTCCATGTTCACTCTTTCACATTTTCTGCTATATTAGTGGCTTAAGGATTCGTAAATTGGTGCGCCCTTCTGCCAGTAATATCTTCTAATGTTTCCTCATTGCACTCACTTCCTGATATTCGATTTCTGTGATATATTATTTGAATCGGCCCTCTTTACAGTAAACGGTCTCTTAACTGTCTGATACTTTCATGTTGAAGTCTTACATGATGTTTTTGCATTACTCTTATTTTTGTATCAGCTTCTGAGAGAGATTGGTCCCATCCAAACCTAGTTTCCTTGTTTCTAACAAGAGATAGTAAATGAGCTCTTTGGACTGACAACCCAAGCTATAGTGAGCCATTTGCTATATCAAGATGTCCTAGGCACTGGTCTATAGCAACTCTAGGCTGTCTCTAGGAGGGTGACAAAATCATCCACAACACCCTTCATGGAAATTTTACAACTAATGAAAAGTTGATCACTTGTGGCTCGCTTACATTTTTGTTTGTATCACTATTGGATTCTCATCTCATCAAGAATCTTTTAGTATGCATCCTCGTTTTCTTTTCAAGGCACTCTTGAGAAACCACTATAGAAATACAACTAGTTGGTAAGCAAACGTAGAACACATAAAGGTAATGGATAATGCTAAATGTATGTTTGAATTCTCTTGTGGTTTTCTTATTTTTGATATATCGTTCCATATTTAGCATACAAAATTAAAATCCTCTCTATATACACATAAGAGTTACATAGGTTGGGACTTGGTCTTGATTTATGAAATTTTATGAAAACCTTAGAGTTGATATGAAATCTAAAAAAAACAAAGAGAACAATTCCCTCTACAATTCATAAAGAAGCACATCTTCATTTTCATTTATGATGAATTTTATTTACTTCACATTACTTGAACATGAATCATTAATTTTCCTAGCTTTAATTCTCACTTTAGTTCAGATTTAACAAGTTATGATTTTGGGCCAATGAAAATTTCAAAGAAAGTCACTTCTTCATAATTTTAATTCCAATTAAAAAGAAGAGGTTACCTTTTGTTGGCGAAAATCGACATATTGCAAGTAAATTTAAATGAAATTCTTCAAATAGTAAGCCTCATATGCCCATTTCCATCCTTTTCTATTTATTTGCATTTTTGTTTTAGTTTTTCTTTTAGCTTCGCTGATATAAACCTCTATTTTGTAGGTCTTCAAGAATTTTTTCACACCCTACCAACTCAGATTTAGAATGCATCATCATTCTTGTTTGCTTTTGAGTTTTTGAAGAGCAGTAATGATGTTCATCAAATCAGCTAAATTGGAGAGTTCTTGAACTTTTATTTTGTTTCTCAAGCATTGCTTTTATGAGAAAAATTGTAAAGATGTTCTCATGCGGTCTTTTTTTGAAACTAAAAAATTGGAAAGGGTAGAAACTTATCTTTTGTATTATTTTACTCTTCTATTGAGACATCTTTTTAATTAGTCTTGTTGGGGTTGTCTTTTAATTTGGGTTTTTCTTTCATTTTTCTTTTCCTCATTTGACATTTCTGGAATATGTTTATTTCTTCTCTCACTTTAGTTTGGATTTATTTTCTCCTTTTTTTGTTGGTTATGGATTCATTTTGTTGATATTACCAAGATTTATGTAAAAGGAATTTTTCTTACCCAAAATTAGTTGGCGGACATGGGAATTTTTTACTATGTCTATTTAAATGGGTTTCATTTACCTTTTAGGGGTATTTTTATGGAATTCTAAATCCCTCTTGCCTTAAATATTTTCCATGGAGGAATGTTAATACTTTCGAAGTGATGTAGTTCACATTTTCAAGGAAAGAACTCATTTTGAGTTTAATTCAATGGATACCTCCCATCCCTCCACTTTATAAAAGTCTTTGAATGAATAGTCGCGGGGAAAGGATATAGAGTCAGCATTATGGAAGTATTATATCCATTTTCGTAAGTCTCTTTTACCATCACGCCCCTTTCACTCAGTTGCATCATAAACTTAGCTCAAAAATGTGCTTATCAAAAGGGTGATTAAAAGGGGAAGCATGGAAAGTGCAAGCAAACTCGTCGGATCTATGGATGATTGTTGGCAGCTAGGCCATGCATGTATTTCATTAAAAGATAACTTCATTGAGGTACTGACCAAGCTTGCTGGCAGCGAAGCAATATCAGAGACCATTCATATCGATGGATATATTCTTTATAAAAGAACTTCCATGTGTACCTTCTTCCATCACTCATCTGAGGTAACCTTAAATATTAAATATTCTCGAAAATTCGAATTCATGAATTTAGACTCAATCTGCTTTGAGTACTTATATTTTTTAACTTGTATTGTTTGAATCACTAATTCGGGACCCATAGGAAATATTTTACTATTTTATGGTTTAATAGAATTCTTCATTTTTTACCTTTAGGTAAAGTTAAACTCATTATATTTTACCAGCGATAATTAGTTCTTCCTTGTGTGTCGTCATTGTTACGGTGAAATCACAACCCCTTCATTTTTAACTTATTATCTCCATAATAATAATGGGGACCCTCTACATGAATTATGGTCATATCACCCTTTAATATATTTTATTTGGTTAAGTGTCTGACAATTTTGCGAGATTTTTGTTTTCTTTAAATTTCCATTATGATTACTTCATTGCGTTCGATTTTTCGCTAGCTTTTCATCTATTCTCATTTCATCTCATTTGGACTCACAGTTTACAAATGGTGCTTTAGAAGTTCGGTGATTTTTACAACTTAGGCTAAAAATGTACAAAATTTATATTATTTTAGTCTTTGTAAATTAATTGCTTTCAAAATGTAAATATTGATTTTTATTATTATTATTTTAGCAAATTTTATTTGCTAACAGTCCTATAGAACTACTGCAACCGAGATTGTATAAAAGTTAAAACTATATAAAATAAATCTTTCTTTATATTATTTGATATATATATATATATATATATATATATATATATATATATATATATATATATATATATATATATATATATATAATCGAATCTCGGAAGTGAATTAAAATTCCAAATTATAAAATACCCTGAAATCCAAAAATTACAAAATAATTGTACTTTTATCTTATCATAACTTGTCAATAAAGTGACTATACTTTATAAGTGTGAGAAAATTCTCACTCCACTTAAACCTCACCTCACCTCCCTCTTTCCAACCTCATCTCAGCTCCCTCACCCGTAACTTCATTTCATTACACCCACCAAACATCCCTCCACGACCTGAGACTTCACCACTCTTTATTATAAGCCTCCTCCTTATAACTCCCAAATCTTTTTTATAGACAAGGAACAACAACCTCCCCAGGTATATGTAGTAGCCCGTAAGCCACATATAATCTTATTCCATCCTTTTAACTTTGTTATGGGCTCATTCAAACTAGACCCAAAAGCCACTAAACCATTGGCACACATTTATTTAATAATTAATTTAATTTGTATTCTTTTTAATTAATTTAATTAATCATTTGTAAGTTAATTTTAATTGTTATAATTGTAATTAATTTGTATATATTTAGGTAATGTAATAATTGTAATTAATTAATTTTAATAATATTTTTAATTTTTATTATATAATTAATTAATAATTATTTAATTCTAATTGGATAGTTAATTAGAATTATTAATTTAATTTAAAAATAGGATTTTTAATTTAAAAATGGTTAATTTTAGCCCAAGTATGCATTTTTCAGAATTTTGGTAGTTTTAACACTACAACTTTGGAAACGAATATCTCAATACTTGTTTAGCCAAATCAAGCTTACAATAGCTCGTTGGAAAGCTAAGACTCGGGAGAATAATCTAGGAATGTTAAATTTAGAAAATTTAATAATTTAATGACCAAAAAATTCAGAAGACAAAGTGACTAATTTGCAACAACAATTGGTTTTCCCAATTTGATTTGGGCAAATTTCATTGGCTTGAGAAAATTGTTGTCACTAATTCATCCTCCAACATTTTTCAAAAGCCAATCATATAAATTTGAATCAATCACATCTTGGAATTTCTTTGGATTTTAATTTAGCAATTTTTTGAAAAAATAGTTGTTTGATTTTTAATTGGTGAAATAAATTTGTTTTAATTTCTTATTTTTATTGGTTTGTAGCAGGATATCAGTTGGAAAATTTCAGATTTGAGACATTCTGGAGCAATGGAAAGACACTAGCAAAGAGAAAAATCGGTAATTTTCTTATCTAATTCAGAATCTCGAAAACTATTCTAAACAGATCTCTATTTTTTAGATTTATTGTCATTATTAAATATCATATTTGAGAATGAGAAAAGGGTTCCTCTTTTATGCAACTAGAGGCTCTGAAAGCACTTTTTATAGGATATTACAGTTGTACGCGAGGGGAATACTTTAGATATGAGGTTTGGGGAAACTTATGTGATTTTTCTTGTTGTACATTTGTACTTTTGTAGTGTATTATAAGTTGAATCATGGGGAGACAAAGCATTTTGAGTTCTGAAAGGAAAAATTGTTTTGCACTACTGTAAGTAAATTGCTCCAAGGAGCTGAAGCTACTCATGGATTGAAAAAAAAATTATGAAGTTATGGTATGAGTTTAATAAGTTTTCATTCCAATGCACTATTCTTTTGATTGTAAGTTAATCTATTATTGCCCAAATTTCTCTAATTGATTTTAATTCTTGTTCTAAATAGTGTATGGCATTTTGATATTGATCATTATTGTCATACTGATTGTTTTATACTATTGAAGTTCTGCAAGAGCTATCTCTGAGGATAAAAATAAAATTAGAATTAATACGAATTCATTGAAATAGAAATGTATATGGCGGTAACTATTAATTGTTTAGATACTCTCCCATTTTGTTTTCTCTTCATTAATTAAATGAACTTCTTCTTTTAATTAATGAAAATTATATAATGAATTCAATCATACAAATAGTCATATTCCCCTGGTTAGTTAGTTCATCTGCTCTCGAACTGAGAGAAGGCTATCATTTTCCAATTCGAGATAAGAATATATTTTTACTTTCATCTTAGAGTAAATTTGCATTTAGATTTAATTGTGCATTCTAAAAGTCCCCTCACGTAGGGGCACACCTTAGCTGCAGCTTGGCCCCTCACATAGGGGCACACCTTAGTTACACTTTGGCTGAGCCATATAGTCAGCTCAAGGATTTTCTTGTTTTCATGTGCACAGCAAAAGGGCAGTTCTGATTTCTCTCTTTCTATTGGCAAGTAATATTCAAACCATAAGCCGTTAGGGAGAGAGAGAGGGTAACTGGAAGCAATTGAACCAGTCGGAACCACTACATCAAACAGATAAGAGCTTAGTTGGGGATTTGACCATCAACGGGTTCTTACATGTCCATCCCCCTTAAACCCTCTTTTAGGTGACAAGGATTTGAAGGGAGCCATTACAACTATGTTATATGAGTTATTTTTGAATGAAGAGAAAAGCACCACAATTAGCCTGCTTTGCCACCGCATGGAGACAAGTTTCCATGACTCACCCTAGCTATCTTATAGGTAGAAAATCCTTTGGATTCAAAGTAGGATAATTATGAATGGAATCCCATCATTACTAACTATAACTTATGATGGATGGGTGGGGCCTACCACTAATTATAGAGATGACATGTTGCCCAATGCATGCATGATTTCATCAATTGATTAATTTTTTACAACTAATCCATACTAGCTAGCCCAGGGCATTGTTTTTTTTGGGTGCGCCTACTTATAATTAATCTTATGCAATTTTATACTTTGAGATATGCTATTTATTTTCTAGATTCCAAGAGACTCTATCTTGTCATTATCACATTCACATCACATCATTTTATATAAAACGCACAATATCCACATACTTTGTTTGTCATGATTATCAAATAAAACATGTTTTAAGACATTTAAACATAATTTATATAATCTTGATTATTAGTTTTTATTTTCCTTCAACAAATTAAAACCCCCATATATGCTCCATAGAGTTGTTATCACCTTCATTAAAGTAGAATTTTGCTAGACCATCAGATTCTCCTACACAACATAAAAAATTATATTATTTCTTTAACTTAGAAACCCAACATTTAAGAAGGTGTCATTATCAATTTTTTCATCATCAACATTGTCTTTTCGTGGGACGACCAAGTAATTGGCATAATTGGATGTTATTCCCTCTACCTGATTTTAAATCTCACAGAGGGGCACATTTGGCCCATTGTAATAAGGCTCAAGGAGTAGGCTCCCCCACCCCGGTGGAGTCGTTATTGACAATTCATAAATTTTTGGTATATTTGGTTTACGAGCTATTGGATATACTCTTATGCTCTTGGTGTTATAGTGGTTGTCGAAATGGAAGTAGGTGGCTCAGTTTATGTCGTGATATTGTACATCAAGACTGAGCGTGGTTGACCATGATAGGCTCCCGATAAGGTAAAGTCTTGAAATATGTCAGGGCCAATAAATTTAATACTAAGCCTCACCTATATTACTTCAACAAGTTACTAAGTCACCATGATAAGAAAAATTAAAAAAATAAAATAATCACCATCATCATCACCCTCATCCTCTTCATTAAACTCAACCTTTAAAATAAAAATCATTATCAATTATATCAAAAAAAAACTAAAAAACATCATTAATTTTGACACCATTAATATCACTTTCATCCTTCCCATTAAACCCAATATTAAAAAAATAAATCATTATCAATTTTGACTCAACCTTTAAAATAAAAATCATTATCAATTTTATTAAAAAAAATTATTGATTTTAACATCATTACTATGACATTCATCCTTCTCATTAAACCCAGTATTAAAAAAATCATTATCAATTTTGTCCCATGAATATCATTCTCATCATCCTCATTAAACTTAATCTTTAAAAAAAATCATTATTCATTTAGTCATCATCACTATCATTCTCATCCTCCTCATTAAACTTAACTTTAAAAAAACCATTCTCATCCTTCTCATTAAACTTAACTTTAAAAAATATATCATTATTGATTTTGTCACCATCACTATCATCTTTTCATTAATTATTATTGAAAATACCATTATTTTTTCTTTTAAAAATAAATTCTATAATTAATCTCATTTTCATTATATATTTACACATTGCTAATTTTTTTTCTTTATAAATTATTTTGAAATAAATTCTAAATTTAATTTCTCACACGCACCTTATCTTTACTGCAAACTATAATACAACTTAGCATCAAAAAAGTTATCCTTCAAATCCATATATGACAAACTGCAAGTGGGCAGTATTACACGATAATAAAGTTATCCTTCACATCTAATGATAAATTGCAAGTGGGCATAATTCTAGGACAATGTACTAGAGGGGTAAAGTGCATATATTTATTACAATTGTTTTTTTAATTTCATGGTTTAAAATTATTTAACATAATCCATATTATATTCTAAAAAATTGTTGATGTTGTAGTTAAGTTAGGTTTTATGTTAATATCAAAGTCGTAGTTTAATTAGTTTTTTTTTAATTTAAATTATGATTATTTAATTTCAAGCTCTAAAATTTTTTGATAATGTTTAATTTATTTTCACTATCAAAGACATAATTCAAACATTGTTATTACAAAATTTCTTAAATAAATATAATCAAACTTCAAACCACTTTTAACCATCCAAACAATTCCTCCCTCTATAAACCACTCCAATGTTAAATGCCTCTACCAAACCTAACTACATCGCTTTACCCACATTTCGCTTTGCTGACATCCGAATATCTTTTAGCCACGTTTTATCCATTAATGTTTGCTTAAGTTTCCTAGATACTCTCTTTCGAACCGAGTTTTTCAAATATTTTCTATATCGAAAGTTGTCCCATATATTAATTAAAATTATAAATAAATATTTACCAAAAGGTGTCTTCCATGTTAATATAAAAAAAAAAAATATCCTAAATTTATTTCCATAGATTTTCTTTGCCAAAAGTTGTCTTCACATATTATTTAAAATTTTATTTTCTTTAACGAAACTTGCTCCACATATTAATTATAAAAATATAACATCCTAGCATTATTTAATAGATTTTCTTTGCTATAAATTTTCTCACATATTAATTAAAAATGTATTTTCTTTACCAAAATTTGCTCATATATTAATTAAAAAAAATATAACATCCTAGGAAGAGACAAAATATAATAAAATGAAGAGCCAAAGGAAGGAGGACTCCAGATGACACGTCAAGGACAACTTCCTTCACTCTAAGCATATGTTGTAGCTGAAGAAACCTTGGTGATGCCAAGGAATTTGTAAAAATATATGATATATTTTCTTCAGTAAGTACATATTCCAGGCTGAGAATGCCATCTTGAATAAGTTGGTGAATGAAGTGCACATGAATCTCAATGTGTTTAGTTATTTTATGCTCAACAAGATTTTTATAAATTTGTATTGTAGTAAGATTATCACACCACAAGAGAGTAGGTTGATCATGTTGAATGTCAAACTCAAGAAATAATTGTCGCAGCCAAAGAACTTCGTGACTTGCGAGAACTGCAACTCGATACTCAACTTTTGCCTTAGATAATGCAATTGTTGATTGTTTCTTGCAGGACCAAGCAATAGGAGCAGACTCAATATAGAAAACAAATCCAAAGGTGGATTTTTTATCATCCACTAATCCAGACCAATTATAATTAATGAAACATACAAGCTTAGGAGAACCAATAGTGTATTGAATGCCAAAATTGGAAGTTCCCTGAATGTATCTGATAATATGATTTGTTGTTTTCTAGTGACTCTGATGAGGATCCTAAGAAAATATAGAAACAAACCCAATTGCATAAGAAATGTTAGGTCGAGTGTGTGTCAGATAGAGTAGACTGCGAACAAGATGGCAATACAATGTGGGATCCACCCGAGGAGTGGTGTAATTGGCAATAAGAATAACACCATACTGAAAAGGAGTAGGTGCAGGCTTACAATTAGCCATTCCAAAACATTGAAGTAAATAAAGAGAATATTTTTGTTGGAAGATGACGATTCCTCTTGAAGATTGGTGAACCTGCAAGCCAAGAAAGTAGTGTAGCATACCAAGATTTCTCATAGCAAACTGTCCCACAATACTTCCTTAACACTCTGAATCATAGAAGAAGAACTCCCTGTGAAGATCACATCATTCACATATAGAACTAGAATCAATAAATCAGAGCCTTGTCTTTTAGTGTAGACTTTCGGATCAGAGTGACAATGATTGAACCCTGAGGAAAGAATAAAGCTATAGTATTTTCATGCCAAGCCCTAGGAGATTTTTTGATACCATGCAAGGATCGCCTAAGCATGCAGACAAGTGAAGGATCCTGTACAAAACCGGTGGGTCGCTCCATGTAAATCTCCGCATGTAGATCACCATATAGAAAAGAACTTATTACATCCATCTGGTACACTGACCAACCTTGGGATTCTACAAGAGAAAGCACAAGACGAATAGAATCCATCTTGGCAACAAGGGAAAAAGTATTAAAATAGTTAATTCCTTCAACTTGTCACAATCCCTTGGCCACAAGACATGTTTTATGTTTGTCTATAGATCCATCTGTTAAATACTTGGTTCTGTAGACCCACTTGCAATGGACCAACTTGCATCCCTTTAGAAGAGGAACAAGATCCCAAGTATGATTCCTCATCAAAGAAGAATTCTCTTCTGTCATGGCAACTTCCCACTTAGGTTTTCCAACAACATCATAAAATTGTTGTGGATATTCTGAAATGGCATGACTCAAAAGAGATTATTCCTTCAAACTGTGGTTTATTTGAGGCTAGATATATGAAACCAGTTGCATCATAGCCAAATCTATCAAGATGTTTTCTCTTACTATGAATCCTCCTCAAGGAATTATCTGGAATGGGTTACTCCTCTACGGGCTTTGTTGGTGTTGATGGTAAATTTTCTTTTGGCTAACGAACTTTAGTAGAACTTTCTTCTTCTTCCATATCTACAAAAGCATTAAAATTATTAGAACCATAATCAATAATTAAGGATGAGATAGTCTAGAAAGAGGATGATCCCAGACTACTATTTTCATCAAAATGAACATCTCTTCGGAACAAAAATTCCTTAGAGGTAGGATCAAAGATTCGATAAGCTTTCATGTCCTCATAGTAACGAAAAAATATCAATTGTTGACTTTTCCTTTCCATGGCTTTGTGTTTTTCATATAGAATTGATGCCCAAGCAGGACTTCCTAATACCCTGAAAGAAGATACATCAAACTTTTCATGTGTGCAAGCTTCCATTGGAGTCATATTTTGAATTTCCTTATGAAGCATCATGTTCTGAATGTAATTAGGACAATTAAATACTTCAACCCAGAAGGTAGGTGCCAAGTTCTTAGAATGAATCATGTAATTAGTCATAACCTCAAGTGTTCTATTCTTTCATTCAACTACACCATTTTTCTTAGGGGTGTAGGGAACATAATGTTGATGAATAATTTTATCTTCTTTACAAAAAATTTGAAATTCCTTGTTGACATATTCCCTCCCATTATCTATGTGTATATTTTTAATGCATGATGAATATTGTTTCTCAACAAGAGCCTTAAATGTCTTGAAGGTTGCAAAGACTTCACTCTTGTATTTGAGAAAATACACCAAGAGTACTGTGAAAAATCATCAATAAAAGTTAATGCATATTTGGCCCCTGAAAAAGAATGAGTTGAAAATTTCATGAGATCATTATGCACCAACTCGAGAGGTTCATTTTCCATTGAGGATTTCCTTTTTGGAGAGAGATCTTGATGTTGTTTTCCAAGAGCACAACCTGCACACACTCCATCAGTACATGAAACCTTTGGAAGACCTGAAACCAAATTTTGAGTGTACATCTATTGCAAATATCTATAACTGAGATGACAAAATCTTTCATGCCAAAGCTTACTCAATGAATCAACACGAGCTATAAAAGAAGAAGCAGAGGAAGGTTGGAAGCGGACAAAATTATATAATCTAAAGGCACGATCAGGTTTTCCAATAAAAAAAATTGCAGGATCATGTAGTTCTCGAATAACACCTTGGTTTGAAGAAAAATCTATAGTTTTCCCATCACCATAATGACAGATCTGATAAATAGACAATAAATTTGCAGAAATTTCAAGGACTAGGAGCACATTGTTAATGCACCCATTGGTAGTTTGTATAGTGCCTAGTCCCAAAACTTCAATTTGTGTATAGTCACCAACTGCAATTTGTGAAATGCTTCTATCAGATGTAGAGGAAAGTAAGTCTTGACAAGAAGTCATATGATGTGATGCTCTTGAATCAAGTATCCAATTATTTGTACATTTACATATGCCTTGGGATGATAAAGCATGTCCCTTGCCTATTGAAATATTGTGCTTCTTCATGGCCTCTTCTAAGGCATCCAACCTTTTCCAACATCTTGCTAAATATGACCCTGTTTTCCACTAAAAGTATAAATTTCATTTGTTTTGGTCTTCTACTTTTCCTATTTTTTCTTTTTCTTTGAGGAGGATCCTTATTCTTAGACACTTTAGGAGAATACTTAGTATTATGCTTAGGCTTGGAGGGAGACTCATGGGCTTGTGCGGAATTTTTATTTGGTCGAAATCGAGCTTTATATTGACCTTCGGAGTCATGAGCCACCAAAGCTTGATTTGAAGAGATAGAGACTCAACATCTAGTTGCTTGAACTTAGATTGTTCTAGTATTAGACAATCACAAGGTATATCAAATTTGGGCATTTTAAATTTATCACCAAGGGAATCCCTTGATGCATAGAAGGTAGATGCAAAAACCTGAAAAGGGCCCTTTAGTTTTGAAAAGATCAAAAAAATACATTCAACATCATTTTTCTCCTTTCCACATGCTTTTAATCGAGACAACAAAGACCTGGATTGAGTTAAATACTCCTCAATAAAGGAATGCTCATCAAGCACTAGGGTTGATGATTTAGTTAAATACTCCTCAATAAAGGAATGCTCATCAAGCACTAGGGTTGATGATTTAGTTTCCAATTATAATGCATGGAACTCATTGACACCTCCAAATACAGAAGCTAATTTTTGCCAATTTTCTTTTGGAGTGTCACATTCTTTAAGATGAAATAATAGGTTCTCTCAAACATGCAACCCAATCAGCCCCATTGCTTC
Source organism: Pinus albicaulis (assembly GCA_034641835.2). Taxonomy (NCBI): domain Eukaryota; kingdom Viridiplantae; phylum Streptophyta; class Pinopsida; order Pinales; family Pinaceae; genus Pinus; species Pinus albicaulis. Next base: position 1,123,878,639 of record CM076577.1, on the reverse strand, counting down.
ATCTAGTTTATTCTTCTAGGAATATATTTCAACTTCTTTTATAAAATTCAGTTGCTTTTCACTTAATCTTTGCCACAACCCCTTGGATTGTAGCAGTTGTTGCATTTTTCTTTTCCATATATGATAATTGTAAGGGGTAAGTAACTCAATTATACTTAACTAGGCCATAATTTCAAAACCCCACTTTTACATCAACTATAACAAAATGCCCCAAAAAAACTTGCCTAAATATCTTTTTACCTAGTGAAAAAATTGCCAAAAATTTATGCTATAAAAATGCCAATAATATTTGCCCATATTATAATTTTTACTCCAATCAATAATTTTGTCCAATTCTCTAATATAACAAGGAAAAAAAATCAAAAACTTTTTCCCAAAAATAAATTTTTAACTCTAATTTTTCTTAAAAAGAGAAAATTAAAATGAGAGAAAAAAGGAAAAACCTTCTCAATTTTCCTTTTTATACAACTTTCTCCTTTTTAATGTGGACCAAAAAAAATGTCACCAAGATAAAGTGTATTATTACAGAAAACTTCCACTATTTCATTTTTTTCCATTGTCACATTTATTTGCTATGCTACAAACATTGACAATTTAGTAACAATTTTAAAAAATGGACATGCTTTACCCATTCTTCCAGTAAAGAGTGAACAAGTATTGGGATTATTTTATTTCATAAAAACTACAAGCCTTTGAAATAAGAAACAATTGAGTAATAACTTTAAATTTCAAATACATATCAATTTAAAATGTGCAGCTTATATTCTTCTCTTGAATCCACAACATTTGTATGAAGTAAAAAAATTAGAAAAAACGGTACTAGACATATTTAAACATCGTGTTTCACATCTTTGTATAGTTTAAAAATCATAAAGAAAGACGGTCCAAAAAATGAAAATTAAGACAATCTTATGTGTCCTTTATCCCTGATGATATTGTCTTCCATATGTGTGTAGAACATGCTATCTGGTGCATCCCTCAGTCCTTTCTTCGATAGAGAGTTAGCAATAATGTTGGCCACCCTATAAATGTGTTTGAAAGAGATCTGGTTGAAGGTTTGTTTGAGCATATTTATGTGAGTAATCCAGCCATCTAGATGAGGAGGATTAAATGAAGTATTTTTTGTGATTCCATCTATGAGATTTTTTGAGTCACCAAAAATATGTAAAATGTCTATGTCCATTCTTCTGGAAAGCCAAAGTAACCCCCAACGCACCAATAACTCTGCCCGTGTATTTTTACCTTCACCAGCAGACCATAAAATTTTGTAATATGATTTGTGGTCAATCCTTAGCCACGCATCGCAACCACAACGCCCTCTCTGAGAAGCTCCATCAAAAGACTACATGAAAAATAATAGAAATGTTTCAAATGGAAATATCCTTTACATGTTGAATGTTCGTTCCATGTGTGTCTAGCCATGAACTAACCTTGATGATAATTCGGTTGAAACCAATCTCACAATTTTCAAATATAAGACCATTCTTGGCCTTCCATATCTCCCAAAAAATAGAAAGTGGCACTGACTGTAATATTTCCCCCTTTCCCATCAACCATTTCATACATTGTTCTATGGTACGGAAACCATAGTATTAAAAACTAGATCTAGTGACGGGGCCGGTCCACCTAATAAATTGGGTTTCAAACCAAACCCGGTCAAACCAGCACTAGTTAGATCTCAATGAACTAGTTTTAAAAAAAACACATGAAATAATTAATTTTTAATGAAAAAAAACTATTTTAAGATTTAAAACCATGATTCCAAACCAATAGACACAAAATATGCAAATTTTGTTCCTATATATACCATGTAAAGATGAATATATCAAAATGGCATCAAGTGTAATACGTATCAACAACAAAATATATTTAAATGAGGCTCTAAATGGCCTCTAGAGTTCAAAAACAAACCCTGCAAACTATGGGGCCATTGGCCTACTACAAATCTACATATATGATATTAGTGATCAAAATTATCACTTGAAACTTATCATCATGCTCAAACTCAGTTGGTTGAGTCTCGACTCTCAAACTTTGCAACTACTTGAGTCACAAACTTCTCTATTGGTTCAGTGACTTCAGTCTCAAACTTTTGAAGGTATTTTCCCCTGATATGTCGTATTACTTCATTTGGTGCTCCACGTGGCTTTACATGGCCTCCTATCCCAGCGAAGTGTTGCTTGAACTTGTTAATACCCCCTTCTACAACAGATTTTTTGCAATATTTGCAGATCATTTTGCCATCAATCATATCATAATGAGCCCATACAATATCCTTGGATTTTGGAGGAATGATGGATACTACTTAGCTCAAACTCTTTGTTGTTCATCTACTCCAGCAAAAACTCAACACTCTCCAAGCTCCCAATCAAACTCACAAAAACTCCAAATGCGATGTATGAGGCAAATGAGGCGGTGAGATCCTTTTAAAGGGTTGGAGAGGGTTTTTTCTGGAGGGAAACAACCCTTACTTTCCATCCTAAACACCTTGGGACCTTCCTAAACCATGTTGTGTGGGTCCGTCGCGGCGTTGGCGGTGAACTAGCCGATCGGTTAGCATTGGTTTTTCTGATTTTTGGGCAAAACCAAACCTTGAACCAGGTTTTTGTGCTGCTTTGACCTGGTCAGCCAATGAACCAGCTGACTTGACCAATTACCGGTTCAAACCAACCGATTTTTAATATGATGGCAGAAATGTCTAAATGGTATATTACTTTGTATCATAGTGTGTCTCCAAACTTGAAGTGTGATGGGACATTCCAGGTGGATGTGTGTGTTTGTCTCCATCTCGGATTTACACAAAGCACATCTACTGGGGTCATGCATGCCCCGTCTCTGTAGATTCTCCCATGTCAGTGCTTTATTATGCCAGACTAATTAGGTGTACAATATAATTTTGATAGGTACCTTATATTTCAAATTTTAAAAAACCAGACACCATAAAATACGTGTATACCTTAGCAACCACAACTGATTTATCCTTCAGAGAACCTGCCCAGGAAAGTTGGTCACCTTCGTCTCTCCTACATAGTCCTACATGTCCTAAGGATATAATGTATGTATTTCATTCCGCAACTGCATACCCTGTCAGTCCCATGTTCTTTGTGCTTCTCAACATAGGAAAATTCTGACGCCATCCGTGTATAACTTGCGCTAATATTAGAAAAAAAAACCCTGGTACATATTGCATGTGTTGTATATTCAGATAATAATGTATTTCCTTCCACTCCCAATATATTATCTCCATCGATTAGTATATGATTACTAGTCCCAAAGGTCCATATAATCCACCGAAAAAACCATGTCTTGATCTTGTGGAATCCATTCCAAATACAAGATCCCTTATTTACTCCAATCTGTCCAGATCTAATCCAATCATTTGCCTCCTTATGTTTCATATATTTCGAGATAATAATATATCTCCACATACCATCCCTGAACAACACTCTCAGTATTGATTTCATGATAAGAGCCCATCGAAAAACTTTGATATTTAGCAAAACCCACCTGCCATGTTCCTTTGGGACAATAATATTTTCCCATTTTATTAAATGAAATTTGTGTTTGGATTTGGTCCCTGCCCAGATAAAGTTTGGCCATAATACAATTTATTTTGTTAGATAAATATGTAGGGAGGATATAAAGGTGAGCCAAGTACACCATTAGTTGTTTCAACACTGCCTATGTCAAGATGCATCTGCCACCAAGGGAAAGGAATTTTACAGCTCATAGTGATTAACGAGATTACAGAGTCGATACCATTTACAACTAGAAATAATAGAGTGGCTCTATAACGATTCAGTCAGACTTATTTAGGGATATGCTCACACCAGCATTGTATCTATTTCCCTAATCAAATTGAATGTAGGCAGAGCAGAGGATGCTCTAAAAATATTAATGAGATATATAGGGATGAGACTTTTATTTAGAGCTCCCCATGAGCTTTCCTAGTTGTTTGTTTAATCTTCTTGTATGTCATCTAGTTGTTTGTTTAATCTTCTTGTATGTTGTCTATGCAACCTCGCCTACCTTCTTTATAACATTTTCGGTTGCCTTTTTCCAATTTCATAACCATTGGTGGTTGTCTGCTTCACTGTTTCAATTGTCTCATGAAAATTCACTACTAACAATGTGAACAATGGTTGCTACCTGCTTAATTGTTTCAATCGTCCCATGAGAATCCCTCTAAACATTATCAACAAATGATCAATAGGACTTGAAATCAAATTCATTAATCCCATAATGTAAGTTGTAAATATGAAATTGTGCATTTTAACCTAAATTAAAGAGTTATTCTATGTTTTGGATTTTTGTCTTTTGTGGATTCTTGCTTGATTTTGTTGTTATTTAAAATAAATTATTATTGTATAAAATCAACTTAGATCTATTTTAATTTACTAAGGACCTAGAAGTATCTTTTTACTCTAAAAATATGATTGTGCCTTAACAAATTTGATCCCAAAGTTTGATAGATTCAAAGTTAAAATGGATCTAGGCTGATTTAATTTCCTCATTTAAATTATTAGGCTATATTCCACATGAATATCATGAATCAATACTATGAATATTCATAAACCTGAAGCTCAAAAACCACTAATAACTTAACACAGTCAAATTTACCTTTTTATTTTAACCTATATAATTTCTAACACATTTATACTTAATAAAAACAATTCTAAGACATTCATATAGAATTAGCCACACTGATGAAAAAGAAACAACACGAGCCAAAAGAACCAGAACAGTTAGGCTACAGCTAATACATCTACCGCGTCTTACTGGAAGGCCGGCGCCGCTGTCTTCATGAAACCGAAGGATTTAGGCAATTTGTCAGAGGCCAGGCTGGCGGGATACCTTTTTGACTTTATCCGCCATGCCTATACCTTCCAGTTCCGCCGTCTTCTCACGCGTTTTCATGGCCCCTCGCGCCTTATTCTCCACATGTCCCGCGTTATCTAATAATTCAACCATTTTCTTCTCATGGAACTCCACTGAAGCAGCGTGGAAAATGGTGATCAGCAACACCACCAACCTAACTTTTTATACAGCATGGCCTGGAACGATGATCGTCCAAAACCGGGGGTATCGGATGGCTGGTTTTTCTCAAATAAAAACAAACTTTAGTGCATGGAATAAACTATGCATGTTTGTCGTTTTTTGTTATTTGAATCCCTCGGAGTGAATACTAAGACCTTTGGATCCATCGCATAATAAATGGAGCCCATTGAATTCCTACGACCTCATGCGGTGCCGTGGTATTAATCTGACAGATAGACGTAGAGAAAGCAAGAGTGCTTCACCGGCTTCACACGTAGTGAGTCAGCTGTGCTCCAACGACTGAGATCTTTAGATAATAAGGCAGTTACCCATGTACCATTGGGCATTTTTATGTCAATGGTAGACATCGAGAATATCTTATTTGATGGTCAAGGGAGAGTTCAATTTTGTTTGATGGGATTGGTCAAACCATTGACTTTTTTCTTGGCATCAAATTTCTATTAACATAAGTTTATGTTGCACCATCTTATCAATGCTTTTTGCATGATATTTTTCATCATTTTTACCTCAATTTTGATATAGGAAATTTAATTTTCACAACATATTACAGGGTGGAGGCATAGGTGACATTTGCAACTTGGAGCACAAGTGACATTTGTAACTAGGAGCACAGGACTAGAGCAATTTCAAGGTTTTAAGTGGTTTTCTAGAGGCTTGTATTTGGCGAACAATATTTGCAGTGCTTTCTCAAATTGACAGCATCACGCAACCACTAATATGGTTGGCCCTTTGCAGCTCAACTCACTGGGCCAATTCGTTTGCTACAACCCCGAGTTACATCTTTGTGAGCCCTTGAACTAAGGCACCAACGCATAATCTGTCAAATAAACTCTTGTTATAGCTCTTTCCTAGAAAAGGCTTTTGTTCAGGGGATGAGAAAAACTGTACGCACATCAATCATCGAATTCAAACATGAAGAAAGAAGTAATGGACACCAATACCCACAAGGAAAAGAATAACATAAAAGTGTAAGGAAAAAGGATTGGGGTGGTTTTGTCCTCAGAGAACGACCCTTTTTCTAGAGACTCTTGGCAAGGATCTTGTGGAAACAAACTATTTGGGTCAAGTCAAAATTGTCTCAAGAGACAAAATAGGGAAGTGGATTTGGGTAAATGCAAAAAAATATTAAGGCATTTTGAGGAGTGGGCTTGCCCAATTTAAATGGGAACAAGGAAGAAGAAAACAATTCCAAAAAAATAAAATGAATAAGAGCAGCAAAAATAAAGAAGAGTCAGCCATCTACAGTTCCACATCTACACCTCTTACTTGGTCATCAGATCTTTATGTCTAGGAAATGATGAAGGCTAGGACAAGGTTGGAAATTTTGGAAGCCAAAGAATAGGAAAGAGACCTCAAAATTTTAGAAATCACACTAGAAAATCGATGTTTAATGGAAGGTAATAGAATTTTAAAAGAACATGTAACAATGTTACAAGAGGCTTTCGAGGCAGGAACACAAGAATAGAAAAACATGAAGACAACATGGAAAACCATGAAAGAATTAATAGCAGCAAACAAAGATGTGATAATTTCTAAAGCAACTCAGGTAGATACAAAAATATCTCAGCGAGAGGTGCTTTCAAAAAGGAACACGGAAAATAACAAGAGAAAAAACATTCCAAAAGAAATCAAAGCTAAAGTTGAGAATGCAAATGGTTACATAAGGATGGAGAAGAAGCAAATGTAAGTGCTAATAGAGCACAAGGAAGAGAACACAAAAAAGAAATAATAGGGAAACAAACTTTATTATTAGGGGAATAATAGATTATGGGAAGAATGAAAGAAATCTCAATTTGACAAGGGACTTTCTGAAAGAGAAATTACATTGGAAAGGGAAAATTTGTCAAGCAAGAAGGGTGGGAAAGATATGTGCAGAGAGGCCTCGACCCATAAAAGTCATCATGGCAAGCGTGCAAGATAAACACCATCTCTTAAGTAAAAAGAAACTCTTGAAAGGCTCACACTTCTTCCTAGATGAAAATTTAACCAGCAAACAACAAGAGGAGAGAAGGGAATAACTCGAGAAAATTACAGTAGAAAGAAATGAAGGGAAAAGAGCATGGTTTTACAATGGTAAAGTGGTTATTGCAGTGTTTGGGCCCCATGGAAAAACAAGGCAGCAAACTACCACTAAAGAAAAAATAGTTAATTCTATAATAGGGAGGAAAACAACAAGATCAACATGGATGAAAAGGGGTGAAGGATCAAATTTGACTCTTATGCGCCAAACAGTGTAGCAACCAAATCCTACTCAGGTTTACCTAAGTCTAGTTTGTTGGAATTGTAGAGGTTACCCTTGGAGGAGGGGACCTAGGTTAGGGTCTATTGCAGAAGGTAGAGACATAATTTGTCTCATGGAAACTCATGAACATGATGGTTGCAAAACTCCTATGTTTGATGGTTATTTGAAGTTAGCAGTTTGGAACAAGGCAACAGAAAATGGCAAAGGGTAAGGGGGGATACTAGCTATAGTAAAAGAAAAAGAAGGTATTCAAATTCATTTAGTTAAAGAATATACAAATAAATAGTATTTATGGTTCAAAATATCAGAGAATGAGAATCACATAAGAATTACAACATGTTATTTTTCCCCTCAAACCTCAAAAACTTACAAAAATAAGGGGCTAGACAACACGGATCTGTATGCATCTTCAAAGTAAGATATTGCTGCATATTCTCAGCAGGGAGAAGTTCTTTTACAGAGAGATTTCAATGTTAGAACCACAAATCAACAAACTGAGTATTCTTTGTTGCAAATAGGATCACAATCCTATTTGGCTCACTGAAGAGGAGAATCCCCAATGGTTGAGATGTTCAGAAGATGAAAAAGTTAGAAATCATTTTGGAGAGGAGTTGCTTATGTTGTGTGGTGCTTTCAATTTAATCATTTGCAATGTTCTAGATAGATGGAAAAAGTATGGGAAATTCACTTGCAATAGATACAATGGGGCAAGTGTCATTGACTATGATATTTGTTTGCAAAACTTGATAGAAAATATAGATGAAGTGAAGATTGGAGAACATATTTGAGACTTAAAATCAGACCATAACCCAATTTATATAAAGTTGTCTTGTTTAGAAGAAAGGCAACATAGAAGAAAATCCAATGCTCTCGAAAATTAATATCAAGGGGTAAAATCCTTCTAACACAAGAAAAGTATACTATATTCAAGACAATGCTAGAGAGATCATTTCATAAGGAGAAAAATGGTTCACAAAGCCAGTACACAGTCATGGGTTAATAAATATAATTCGAGGTTCACTTGAGAAATGCAAAAGAGCAAAAAATAGGAAATCAGAATCAAATTGTTTTCCTATAAATGCTTGCTTTGATGAGGAATGCAAAATGAAAAGGAGAACATTGAAAAAGAAAAACAAGAAAAAGATGAATGTAAAGTTATATAAGCAGATTTTAAAAACGAAAAAAGACAAGTTTATGCAAAAAAGGCGAGAAGAGTTAAAATATCTAGGCAAGAATAACCCAAAGTTATTTTTGCGAGAAATTCAACCAAGGAAGAAGCAAACTGAAAATAATATTACAGCCAACCAATGGTTTGACTATGTAAGGAAACTCTATGATAAAGATGCAGAGGTTGAGCCTCCCCCCAGGATCAACACAACTACAAATCTTTTCACACTACACAAGGTGGAGATTGGAATTAAGAAATTTAAATAGGAAAGGAAAAGGACTTGGTTGAACTTCAAGCAAAATATTTTAAGTGGGGAATGAACATTCTTGTGGCACACATCATGGGAATATTTAACAACATCATTCAGCGAGGATTCCCAAGAGACTGAACAACTAGCCTAGCAATACCCCTTTTTAAAAGTGGAGACATTAATAATCCTTCCAAATATAGAACCATTATAATCAATCCCTTGTTTGAAAATCTTTGACAACATGGTAGAAAATAGAATCGGTAAGTGGGCAGAAGTAAAAGAAAAGAGGGAAAAAGGGAAAGCAGGTTTTATGCCAAAACATTCTACAATGGATCATGGTATCACATTGAGACACATTATTGAAAAGGCGTGGGGGGACAAAGAAGAAGTATTTTGTTGCTTTGTTGACTTCAAAAAGGAATTAGACATGGTCCCTAGAGATAAGTTGTGGTGTAGAATGGAAGAACTCTAAATTCCTTTGCATTGTAGAGTTGTTGTCCATAACCTCTATGAAGAGGTGAAAGTCAAAATTAGAACTTCAATAGGAATTTCATAAAGCTTTAGAAGTGACATTGGAGTCAAGCAAGGTTTCCCTTTATACCCTACTCTTTTTGGCTTATATATTGATAAATTGGAAGAGTGATTAAATATGCAAGGTGGAAATGGTGATCAACTGAGGGAACTTGTGATAAATATTATTTTGTATGTTGATGACCTTGACATAATGATTGCAAAATCGGCACATGGATTGCAGTTGCACCTATATGCCCTTGATAATTTTTGTAGAGAAGCGAGGATGCAAGTCAATACCAATAAGAACAAAATAATGATTTTCTCTAATAAAAGGAAGCAAAACCAACATATGCTCTTCTTTGAGGGTAACATTCTTGAAGAAGTAAATGTGTACAAGTACCTCAAGATTGATTTCAACGACAAGCTTAATTGGGAGAACTGCTTAAAGAAGAAAATTTTTGGAGGGTGGAAAGCATTATATGCTCTTCAAAACATATGTAGAGAGGCAAAATTATGGGATTGGAAAACAATTAAAGTTCTTTTTGGACTCCTAGTTTGTCGAGTGATACTATATGGATGTGAATTATGGGCTAGTAGTACCCCTATCTCAAAATGGAATCAAATTGATAAAATCCAAAGATGCTTGATCATGAGTAAGTTTAATATAAAAAATTTTATTCCTTATTATATAATGTTGAGTGAAACAGGAGCATCTCCCATCGAAGCAATTGTTATGGTGTGTCTTATAAGATATCTAAAAAGAATTGAGCAAATGGGAGTAGGTAGATGACCTAAATTTATATTGAATTCAAGCTTGAGTGAAATAAATAAAACACGACTGAGACAAAACAACAAATGGATGCAAAAATGGGATATCTACCTCAATGTATGTCCCTCAAATAACAAGGAGTTAAAAAAAAAATTATGGAGAATTTCCATAAGCGTATATGGGGAAAAGTGTTGGGTATAAAGAAGAAGTACTATGTTGAAGAATTCAACCCACTTGTGATCTCCAACAAAAGAGTACATTGGAGATATCATTTCGCGGAGAGAAAAAATTCTTATTGCTTAATTAAGAACTAACTCACATCAACTTTAGTGTGAAATGGGATGGTGGAAAATACCTAAGATTGTGAAGAACAAGTGTGTACTCTTTTCACTTCTAGGGAAGTGGAATCGGAAAAACATTTCATTTTGGAATGTGATGCTTTCAGAGACATCAGGGACAATTATGGCAATATGTTAGCATTGGTCCCTTGGTGTTTTCTTTTAAGCGAGGGGATTGTTAGAAATTTGGGCCAACTCATTATCAATTTGAATAAGAAAAGAACTGAATTGAAAAATATGAAAAACATGGAGGTTGGTGGACCCATAGAATATTTTTGGTCTTGTAGATGTTAAAATATCATTCATTCACTTTAAATTAGGCACAGAACGCATCTTGTTACTATGGGTGGTCATTTCTAATGTACCCTTTTCCAATGAACTAAGTGTTGATTCCCTGTTCACCCAATTATCATAGTTATTTTTAGTTGACCATGGATGTGTTCCATTATTTTAAATGGAAGGCATCTATATATTTTTATAGCAATGTGAATAATACAAAACTCTTACATGATATCAGGGCCAAAGTTACATGCCCTGATAAATCTTTCTTTATGTTTTTAAAGGGGTCTCACAATTTTATTTTATTTTTTATTCTAGAAATATTTAGTGATGTACTTATGGTGTTTGCAAATTTTTGGATTGGAATTTTCACTCATGAAAGAGACACAGAAAAATGAAAGAGTATATGAGGTTAAAATAAAACCTTTTCCTGAACCTTATTGGAATTCAAGACCTCGGTCTACGTCATATAACGAAATTAATGCTCACCTATCCGATTCATGCCTTTGAATATGAGGGTATTGATGGTGTTAGAGGCGAGTTTTGCCCGTTTATGAGGGGTAATTGTTTTCACCTTTTTAGAGACAGTGATTTTTATTAGTGATGCATGGGCCATTTCTTTGTTCGGTTCTTCAGTGATTCCTACAATGATTGTTTGTTAATTTCATAAACACATATTTTGTTCACTTCATACCAGATCTTTTTGAATGCATTTATGGCATCATTGGAGCTCTGGAGGTTCTAGCTATTTCTCCCTTATTACTAATGGATCAAGTGGTTCAAAAATATAGTGGTTCGATGGCCAAGATCCACATCATACTGATCAAATATTACCAATTAGATCAGATGGAAAAGGCGGAAGCAAAATTATCTTACATGGTTCAAACAATTATCTACAAAAAAAATTTCATGAAGCAATTTCCAATGACCATCCATCGATTCGACCATAATCTTGATAGTTGAAACTCGTCCATGGTTCAACCTTTCTTGTGCCTCTGTAACATCTTTAATTTCAGAGTTCAACCAAGTTCACTGATTTTTCTTGGCTCTCATATTGGAGTGGACTTATGTTCTTGACATTTAATATATCATTGTGGTATCTACAATTTTAGCTCCATACTTATCTGAGTATTGAGCACTGATATTTTTCTCTCATTTGTAGAAAAGTTTTTCTTTCCTACGATTTTTTCTCCTTTTCTCCACATGAGAGTTTGTACTTGGATACCTTATTGGGCCTTGTTGTATGGACCCAATTTTTCTTTTTGTTACTCCCTATGCTTCGTGAGGGGGTTGTTGGTGTTGGTATTTTCCAATACACCATTTTTCAATGAGTTAAATGTTGTGATAGGTAGGCTCAAGAAACAATTCCTATCCACCCAATGATCATGGCTATTTTTAAGCTAACTATGAACCTATTCCATTGTTATAAATGGAAAGACATGTTTTTAGAATAACATGAGTACATATACAACCATGAACTGTATTTCTACTATTTAATATTGAAAATGCAAATAATTCTATTAAATAAGCAGTCATTTTCCACTTCTTGATTACACCCAAAACGCCAAAGATTGATGGAATCTTTATGAGGAGACATCAAAGTGAACGATACAGAGTGATTTAGAAGAGTCCAATTTGTTAATCCACAAAAGTAGCCAAAGAAACAATGGATTCCCTGGAAGCTGAACATTGATGAGGACCTCATCTCAAGCTTATTTATGATGTTTAGGTATTTCTCACTTATTTGTATCATTTTTGCCTAAAGAAATAACTATTGGGGAGCCACATATTACGATAATAGCTTAGAACTCTATCATATATCAGTACAAGATTAAAAATTTATTCCATTAAGGATTTAGTAAAACATACAGTTTTGAGGCTAGGGAAAGCTAGTATAAGCACTAATCAGAGTCGTTGCCTTCTTTCGAATTCCATATCCCTTATTAGCGAGCTATTTATAGTGAAATCATAATGCCTATAGGTGTTATTAATTCCTTAAACCTGAAAAAGCTTGTAGACCCCTAAGGTTAGGGAAAGTCATAATCCAGTAGTTAGTGCTTGTGGGGAGTAGGACATATATTTTCTCCTCTTTGATCACCTAATAAACACGAGTATTAAGGTAATAGGGAATAGGGAAAGAGCACCATAGCTAATTCTACTTCCAGTTGAGCTTCCACTAGTTGGAGAAGTATTGAAATTTGCTCAAAGATTATATGAACATGAAAAAAAATGACGATGAATATAGTTTATAAAAGACAAATACAAGAGAAATCCATATGCATGAGAGACCAAGATTCAAAAACACACAACTCATGGTAAATTTTACATTATTAAGATTTAAAAAATAATAATAAAAATAACTAAATTATAATTTTTTTTAATTAATCTTAAAAATTAATTTTAAATTATTATCCATATTAAAAATGTAAAATTAATAAGAAATATTTTTAAAAATATAAAATTAATAAGAAATATTTTTATTGAGTGAGAAAAGTAATTTTCATTACTTTCTAAATTTATTTGGGCTTCTCCACAAGGAAATTTGAATGTGGGACCTTTTCACATGGAATGCTTTAAAATATACACATTCACTATAGATTCAAAACCCATGAGACTAATTACTTTATAATATTATAACCTAGATTTAAATTGAAATATATTTTTTTCATTATCATTTAAAAAACATCATATATTTATAATTAAAATTAAATAAATTTAAAAAATCATATCATAAGAACGTACACTTAGTTCATCTCGAATATGAAGTTAACGTAACACGAGGTTCCCAATTAAAGAATATAGGTTGTTAACTATAAATGTAAATGTATCATTCTATGCTAAAGGTACATGGGATGCAGTTAACCGGAACCATGTGATTTAATATAAACATTAGAATTGAACAATTGACATGATGCTAATAAATATAATAACACTTAATCATTATTGTAATTCATACATATGATGAATGTAGCCATCTAGTGGGCAAAGTATAAAATTTCTCAAGAACTATGGTATTTTAAGTTGTGGTTATGTCTTTTTATTTTAAAAATTTATTGCCATGGTGATTTTACTTTATGGTAGAATATTAGCTATTGATGTCGGTTACAAGTGTTCGACTCGCAACATAGATTTTCTTAGGTGACCATAATAAGAAAACCTCGAATTGACGTATTTTAACTCAAAGTTCCACTCATTTTTTTATTATAAAATTAGTGTACTTTATAATAATTTAAGCTCATGAATAACTATCCACTATCATATAGAAATATATATATTTTTATTATAAATTTAATTTATTTCACGATAATTTAAATAAAGTGCTCACTAATAATTATTCATTATCATATAAAAATATATTATTTTTAAATATAGATGTAACATAATTGTGGTCATAAATAACAATGCATTATGGTATAAAAATCCATTGATTTTGGAAAGCTATTTTAGTCGCCATGGTTGTATATTAATATTTTATTCATTATCATATAAAAATATATTATTTTTAATTATAGATGTAACATAATTGTGGTCATAAATAACAATCCATTATGGTATAAAAATCCATTGATTTTGGAAAGCTATTTTAGTCGTCATGGTTGTACATAATATTTTATTCATTATCATATAAAAATATATTATTTTTAAATATAGATGTAACATAATTGTGGTCATAAATAACAATCCATTATGGTATAAAAATCCATTATTTTGGAAAGCTATTTTAGTTGTCATGGTTGTACATAATATTTTATGAATGTTGTTTTTTTGGAAAACTATTGTATTCATGGGAATATATTTTATTGTTGTACACATGATTTTTATTCATATTATATACTGTGTAAGGTAAAAACAAATAATATCAAATATATGGTATTTACAAATTATTGGCGATGCTCCATAATGGACTTCAAATTTCAAATTCGTTTGTAAATTAATTGTTGGATACTTAGTGTTTGTTATGTTTGTAAATCCAAAAAAATAATTATGGAGATAATTTTGTTTTTAAAAATTAATTAATGTATCAAATAAATTATAAATATATTTACATAATTTAAAAAGGAGTTGTCTTTAGTGCGATTTTTTGGAGTTTCAGGTGTTGGAATTTGGTGAAAAAATTTGATGTAAAATCTTGGTTTTTGTTATTTAAATTGGTTTTTTGAATCTATATGGATTTAGCACCCTTGAAAACCTCTAGAGCACTTCGATTGTGCAAAGTTAGCAATCAAACTTCTCTTTTCAATAAATTTCTACCGGATTTTAGAGAAATTACACCAGAAAAAGCCACCGTAAAAGCCTTCAAAAAGTCGCACTATAAACTACTCGATTTAAAAATAAACAATAATTTTTAATTAAAAAAACATACTATATAAAATTGATTATATTATATTTTGTAATAAATATATAATATTTAATTGTGAAATTATTTTGTTTAACAAGTATTTATGGTTTAGTTTTATAATTTAGTATAATCATTTTATTTAAATTTAAATAATAATGATTTATATTTTAATATTTTAAAACATATATATATATAATAAACATTTTAAATATAAAACATATGCAAAATACATATAGTAGTTATAAATTTATTTCATAAAGTATATAAAAATTAAATACTTTCAATAAATTATTTTTCTAAAAGTGAACAAATGTTCTTTATATAAAATCAATATTATGTATATTATTTTAATTTAGCTATCATCAATATTATGCATATTACATTAATTAACTATATCCTTGTTAATTATTAATTGATAAGTTATATATATATATATATATATAAATTTGATTAAAAACTCTATAATTTTATATAATTACAATGAATTCATTATATATACTTACTTTTATTTTTCTAAAAGTGAGCAAGTGCTCTTTATATAAAATCAATATTATGTATATTATTTTAATCTAGCTATCAACAATATTATGCATCTTACGTTAATTAACTATATTCTTGTTAATTATTAATTGATAATTCATATAGTTATTTTTAAATTTAATTAAAAACTATACAATTTTATATAATTACAATGAATTCATTATATATACTAACTTTTATATTTTTTTAAGATAAATAAAGTTTATAATCATAATAATAATAATGATTATTTAATTTTAAGGTCACCATCAAGCTAGATACTAAATTGGTGTAGGGAACTCTAAACCAATATTTTTTTTATTATATTTAAAATTGGATATAAAAGTAATCCCTCTAATTATACAACCATTATGATTATTTTTATCTTAGTCGACAACTTATATGGAACTATTTTAGAAAAAAAGAATAATAAAAAACCATGGAAAAAGAGCTAAAAGCGAAGTCAGCTTTAAATATTATCATTCAACTCAACTGTGTACCATTTTGTTATGCTTAGAATCATTGTAGAGGAGATTTAATAATAAAACCAAACTCTTTATTTTTCCAT
Source organism: Pinus albicaulis (assembly GCA_034641835.2). Lineage (NCBI taxonomy): Eukaryota > Viridiplantae > Streptophyta > Pinopsida > Pinales > Pinaceae > Pinus > Pinus albicaulis. Next base: position 1,123,862,596 of record CM076577.1, on the reverse strand, counting down.
TGATTTTAGAAAATCTTTTTCCACTCATCTTACATAGTTATAGTTCAAATCTTAAATTAAATTCTTAAATTTATATTTTAATAAAAAATAATCGACTCTTTATATAAAATTTTAATATTTTTTTTTAATTTTTTTTTAAATTATATATTTATTAATTAAACTTTTAATAATTTAAAATATTTAAATTAATATATCCTTAAGTTATATTTTATTTTGACTTAAATTTATATAAAATATAAGAAAATATGGTCGATCTTTATATTTGGTGTAAAAAGAGGTTTCTCTTTGAGACCCTTGTCACCCATGTTGTCTTATACAGATGTGAAGTTTGGGGTTGCAGTGTATCTAGAGAGTTGTAAAGGAATATTGAGATGATTCAAAAGCAATTCATAACCTACAACCTTAAGATCAAGGGAAATACTCCCTATCCTATCCTCTTTATCGAATCTAGTTTGTCCCACATTGAAAGCACGACTATGTTTAGATATCTAATGTATAAGAAGAAGCTTGACAACATGGAATAAAAAAGGCTCCCTAAAATTGCTTCTAACTATAGTCAAAATCCTCACCTTCGCCTCAAGCACGGGTGGCATAAGGATGCCCAGTCCTGGCTCAACCATTGGGGAATTAAGGAGGAGCTCAGTATGGGAAGTAAAGATAATATCAAAAATACTATTACCTCCAAGTTTAAGGACAAGCTATGGGAGGATCAGGAGCTGGAGGGTAAAAGGAAGCTAAGATACAATAAGAAAGTGATCAATCCCACCCTTGATAATCAGAATTATCTCTCTGTGTTGTCCAACAATAAGAAAAAAATAAACAGCTAAGATAAGAACTAATTCCCATGAGCTTCGGAGTGATACCGAACGGTGGTCTATTCCCAAGACCCATTGGAACGATAGAATCTATTAGATTTGTGATTCTAAGCAGGTGGAAGATGAAAATAACTTATTTTTAGACTGCCCTACTCTTACTCACATTCGCTCTCAATTCCCTACCATCTGCCACACTTCCAATCTCCTTGACCTATTAAGCCAACCCACCTATAGCGATCTTGGACCACTTATTTCCCTTCTCTTTGACCATAGAAACAAGATTTTGAAGAATCAAACTTATATTCTTTATCCTCTCTTAAGGTCCGATAGACCGCATTGGTCTTAGCGGACGATAATTATCATCATCATCATCATCATATATGTGTGTGTGTGTGTGTGTGTGTGTGTGTGATAACATTTCTAAAATGTACATGATAATTACTAGTAACAAGTGAATCATATATGAGTAAGGGTAGTAGTAGAATACTATATCCATGCGTATCATACTTTTGCTAAGTGTCATACCCATATCTAATGTCAATAATAAGGGAATCATATGTAGTAGATCTAATCTAAACCCTCAAATTCACATGCCCATGGATCATCCTAACAATTATCAATTGGTTGTCATCGTCAAGGAATTTTTTTAACCTTAATTTAGATACATTTAAACTAAGTCGCAGGTACTCGCTACTAAATAGCACTTGTTCGATTTAAAGTTATGATGAACATGTCTGAGATTTTTAATATTTATAAAATAAGATATTTTCCCAAAAAAAATTATATACTCTATTTTCTTAAAACTAATTTTACGAGTTTTTGAAAAAATATTTACTTTTGATCATTAATTTTTTGTTGAAAAAATATAAATAAAATTTTATTAAATAATAATAATGATATAAAAAAAAGTTTTATTAAATGATAATAATAGTTATAATGAGAATAATATTGACTGATTATATTTTAAGAAGGTAACTAATTATTAAATATATTTATTTATTTTTTATATTATTATTTTTTAAACATTGTCTCGATATGAAAGATTGGATCATGGTCAACCATGGTCCAACGCCACATTGTGACATATATTGTCTCAATATGAAAATCAACCATGGTCAACCATCGTCAACCACGCTCGACCATGGTCAACTGTGGTCCAACGTCGCATTTAGACAAAGATTGTCTCAATATGAAAATAAACCATGGTTAGTCATGGCCAATCATTGTCAACCATGGTTAACCATGGTCCAATGTCGCATTGTGACAAATATTGTCTCAATACGAAAATAAATCATGTTGAACCATGGTTCAATGTCATATTATGCTAAAGATTGTCTCAATATGTAAATCAACCATGGTCAACCATGTTTATTTTAACGTTTATAATATTTATTATAGGGTTTATATACCTTTGTTTATAATATTTGTCTTAGCGTTTATCATAGATTTTTCTTAATATGAAAATCAATAATGGTCAACCATGGTCCAATATCACATTGTGACAAAGATTGTCTCAATATGAAAACAATGGTACAACATTACATTGTGATAAAGATTGTCTCGACATTAAAATTAATCATGGTTAACCATGGTCCAATGTGGCACTGTGACAAGGATTGTCTCAATATGAAAATCAACCATGGCCAACCATGTTCCATCGTTTCATTGTGACAAATATTGTTTCAATATGAAATTAAACCATGGTCAACCATGGTCACATTGTGACAAAGATTTTCTCTTGGTCCAACATTACATTGTGACAACCATGATCATCCATGATCAACCATGTTCCAATGTCGCATTGTGACAAAGAATGTCTCGATATGAAAATCAACCATAGTCAATCATGGTCAACCATGGTCACATTGTGACAAAGATTGTCTCTTGGTCCAATGTCACATTGTGACAACCATGGTCATCCATGGTCAACTATAGTCAATCATTGTCCAACGTTGCATTGTGACAAAGGTTTTCTCAATATGAAAATAAATCATGATCAACCATAGTCCAACGTCACATTGTGACAAATATTTGGTCCATATGAAAATCAATCGTCGTCAACCATGGTCAACCATGCTTATTTTAGGGTTTATAATATTTATCTTAGGGTTTATATACCTTAGATTTATAATATTTATCCCTTGGTTTTAATATTATTCTCTTGAGTTTATAATCCCTTAGGTTTTTAGTATTAATCCCTTGGGTTTATAATATTTATCTTAGGGTTTATATACTTTGGATTTATAATATTAATCCCTTAGGGTTTAAGGATTAATCCCTTGGATTTATAATATCAATCCCTTGGGTTTATCAATCTAAGGGTTCATATTCCCAGGATATAATATTATTCATAACTTTTATAATATTAATCCTAGGATTTAATATAAATCCCTTTGGTTTATAATCATGGCCAACCATGCGCAACCATGGCCCAATGTCACATTGTGACAAAGATGGTCTCAATATGAAAATCAACCATGGTCAAATGTCGCATTGTAACAAACATTGTCTCAATATGAAAATAAACCATGGTAAAACATGGTTAAATCCTTGGGTTTATAATATTTATCTTTAGATTTATATACCCTGAGTTTATAAAATTAATTCCTTGTGTTTAATATTATTCCCTTCGCTTTATAATATTTATCTTTGGATTTATATACCTTGAGTTTATAATATTAATCCCTTGTGTTTAATATTATTTCCTTGGGTTTATAATATCAATCCCATGGTCAACCATGGTCAAATGTCGCATTGTGACAAAGATTGTCTCAATATGAAAATCAACCATGGTAAAACATGGTCAACCATGTTTATTTTAAGGTTTATACTATTTATATTAGGGTTTATAATATTAATCCCTTGGGTTTATCCCTTGAGTTTAATATTACTCCTTTGGGTTTTTAGTATTAATCCCTTGGGTTTATTATTCCCTTCGGTTTATAATATTAATCCACTAGGTTTATTAATCTAAGGGTTCATTTTCCTAGGGTTTAATATTATTCATAGGTTTTATAATACAGGTTTAATATAAATCCCTTGGGTTTATAATCATAGTCAAACATGGTCCAACATCACATTATGACAAATATTTTCTCAATATGAAAATCAACTATGGTCCAACATCGCAATGTGACAAAAATTGTCTCGATATGAAAATAAATCATGCTTAGCCATGATCAACCATGGTCTAACATCGCCTTGTTACAAAGATTGTCTCAATATGAAAATGAACCTTGGTCAACCATGTTTATTTTAGGGTTTATAAGATTTATCTTATGTTTTATATACTATTAATCCCTTGGGTTTAATCTTGTTTCATTAGGTTTATAATACCTTGTTTTTAAAAAATCAATCCCTTAGTTTATAACATCAAACCATTAGGTTTATTATTTTAAGAGTTCATATTCCTAGGGTATAATATTATTCATAAGGTTTATAATATTAATCGTAGGCTTTAATATAGATCCCTTGTGTTTACAATTATGATCAACCATGGTCAATAATGGTCCAATGTCACATTGTGTCAAATATTGTCTCAATATGAAACTCAACCATGGTCAACCATGGTCCAACATCGCATTGTAACAAAGATTGTCTCAGTATGAAAATCAACAATGGTAAACCATGACCAACCATATTTTAGGGTACATAATATTTATCTTAGGGTTTATATACCTTGGGTTCATAATATTTATCCATTGGGTTTAATATTATTCCCTTGGGTTTATAATCCTTTGGGTTTTTAGTATTAATCCATTGGGTTTATTAATCTAAAGGTTCATATTCTTAGAGTTTAATATTATTCATAGGGTTTAATATTAATCTTTGGGTTTAATATAAATCCATTGAGTTTATAATCATGGTCAACCATGGTCCAACCTCACATTGTGACAAAGATTTTCTCAATATGAAAATCAACCAATTTTGCATTGTGACAAGGATTGTCTCAATATGAAAATCAACCATGGTCAATCATGTTCTAACATGGCATTGTGTCAAAGATTGTATCAATATGAAAATAAACCATGGTCACATTGTTACAAAGATTGTCTCATGGTCCAACATCACATTATGACAACCATGGTCATCCATGGTCAACCATGGTCCAACGTTGCATTGTGATAAAAATTGTCTCAATATAAAAATCAGCCATGGGAAAGCATGGCCAACCATTGTCCAACGTCGCATTGTGCCAAAGGTTGTCTCAATATCGAAATCAATCATGGTCAACCAAAGTCCAACGTCGTATTGTGACAAAGGTTATGTCAAGATGAAAATCAACTATGGTCAACTATGGTCAACCATGTTTATTTTGGGGTTTATATTATTTATCTTATGGTTTATATACCTTGGGTTTATAATATTTATCCCTTGAGGTCTAATATTATTCCCTTGAGTTTATAACCTCATGTGTTTTTAGTATTAATCCCTTGGGCTTATTGTTCCTTTGAGTTTATAATATTTATCTTAGGGTTTATATACCTTGATTTTATAATACTAATCGCTTGGGTTTAATATTATTCCCTTGGGTTTAAAATAACTTAGGGTTTTAGAAATTATCCCTTGGGTTTATTAATTTAAGGGTTCATATTCCCAAGGTATAATATTATTCATAAGGTTTATAATATTAATCCTAGGGTTTAATATAAACCCCTTGGGTTTATAATCATGGTCAACTATGTGCAACCATGGTTCAATGTCACATTGCCACAAATATTGCCTCAATATGAAAACCAACCATGGTCAGATGTGGCATTGTGACAATGATTGTCTCAATATGAGAATCAACCGTGGTAAAACATGGTTAATCGTGTTTATTTTAGGGTTTATGGTATTTATCTTGGGGTTTATATACTTTGGGTTTATAATATTTATCCATTGGGTTTAATATTATTCCCTTGGGTTTATCATCCCTTGGATTTTTAGTATTAATCTCTTGGATTTATTATTCCCTTGGATTTATAATATCAATCACTCAGGTTTATTAATCTAAAGGTTCATATTCGTAGGTTATAATATTATTCAAAGGGTTTATATTATTAATCTTTGGGTTTAATATAAATCCATTGGGTTTATAACCATGGTCCAACATCACATTGTGACAAAGATTTTCCCAATATGAAAATCAACCATGGTCCAACGTCGCATTGTGACAAAGATTGTCTCAATATGAAAATCAACCATAATTGTTTTAGGATTTATGTACTTTGAATTTATAATATTGATCCATTGGGTTTAATATTATTTCCTTGGATTTTTAGTATAAATTCTTTAAGTTTATTAGTTCTTTGGGTTTATAATATTAATCCTTGGGTTTATTAAACTAAGTTTTTATATTTGGCAAAATTTTTCTTACATGTCATTTTCACCGAAAATTTTCTTATACAAAGTATAATGTTATTCATAAGATTTTTATATTAATTATTGGGGTTAAATATAAATATTTGAGTTTAATTAATTAACCATAATTAATATAAATTATAAAAAATAATATTTATATTAATTAATAAATAATAATTAGCTAATTATTATTATTATTATTTATGAATTAATTAATTATTAATAATGAATGAATAAATTAATTATTACATTTAAAAATGAATAAATTAATAATTAATGATATTATTAGATTTAATTAATAATAATAATAATTACGCCGAAAAGCGTTTTCTTTATGGAGTTGGCTGGGCAAACACTGTTCAGCCCAGCCAATCTCCTCGCTTCATTGTCGCCCTTCCCTCCTATCAAAATTCAACACGTGGAATGTTTTCTTTCATTTTCATTAGTCACTTCGTCCGGTACCTTGACGTCAGTCCCTGCCTCCTGTACATCATTCTTCGAGTCTGGTTTACTCATGGTCGTGACTCATAAAGATCAGTTCAAGTCACGCATGGCTGCTGCAAAAGGACTCTGCAGAAGGAATCAGAGTGACTTGAGTTCCATGAATATTTTTGCGGAAGGGCAGATGCTTCCCAACACCGATCTCGACAATGCACACCGATCTGGACAACGCAGCTGCTAAATTCAAAACAGAGGCTGTCACTTGTCCTCATGGTGTCGGTGCTGATGTAGGTGACTTCGCCTTCGGACCCTGAGATAGGACCATGTTTGTCTCAGAAATTCGAGCATTGGCTTTATCGTGGTTTTCACAAGGTTGCTCTTGAAAATGCCACTTGAAGGCGAGAAAGAGTTCTGGAGTTCAACACCTTGACAATTTCGACGAGGTTGTATTTGACGAGAGCCCTGTGAATATTTGTCATGGCAGAGACAAGGTAGGAGGTGAGGATACTAGAATTTGTGAATACTTCATTGCCGACAGTTATGGCCATGATCTAGGTGCCCATAAAATAGGCGACCACGTTCTACTGGACACAGGCGTAGGTTCGCGAAAGACAAGAAGTGTTGGAGAGTTTCTCATTGGGAATGGAAATGGTGATTTTAATGTTGGTACCTCTTAATGCATAGAGACTTGTAGGGTCTGCGTCGTAGAAGTTCATCTTGTTGATGCCTTGGCTCTTAATCATCTGCATTGCCTTGGAAGCCGAGGGGAGATGGTCTGCTATGCAGCCATTGCTGATACCCACGGCGCCAGCCCCAGCAGCCGCACCGATAGCCAGAGCCACCGCGATTGGGATCAGCACCGAACTTGTTCGGAAGCTCATTATGGGCAAAGAAACTATAACTGACCAAGTTCCTCTCTTTTTATTCAACTTCTTTTCACATTGAACTTTTACTTCAACTTCTTTAGCTTAGTGCGATTGGAACATATGATTTTCATTTTATTGAACTTTTTTCGCTTGCTACGCACTTATGACCTCAAGTATATTGGGCTCGAGTGACTAACGGTCTGAGCCCTACGCTTTGACTTATCACCGAAGTATTCATTGTTATGCAGAATATTTTCATGTCAAGAAATTGTATTTTTATGTGGAGAAATTTTTTCCTTGTTTTGGCATGGAATCGACTATCTAGAAATGATCAGGAGGTTATCTGGCACATCTTGACACACAATTATGTAGCAGTTTTTGAAACTTCAAGTTATCCTGACAAGTTTTCGACCTCAAGATTTGATAAATTAAAATGGAATGTAATTTCTCATGAGCTTCAATTAGTCTTAATCTCTAATTCACTTTGTGCTCTTGTCCTTAAAGCCAATGATCTTGCGGATCTTAAATTGTTCTTCTAAATGAGCATTTCTGTGAACTTTTTAACTTCACGGTCGTGAAAATATTTACTTACTCTCAAGGCTCCTAGTCTTGAATGTATTTAATTCTCCAGTTTATATTTTTTTGACGGCAGAAAACACTTATTTTCCTCTGCAATTTATGAAAAATCCAACCATAAACCACAAAAATCCTTTAGTTAATCCTGCTCAACACTTGGCCATACTGTCTCTGAAAAAATCCAGGAAAGAAATTACACAAGAGACACATATATGATACCTTGATGAAGGAGGAAAGAAATTACACAAGAGACACATATATGATACCCTAATGAAGGTTATGCCAAGTTAGCCAAAGTTAACTATAGGAAACTTTTAGACCTTTAATTTACCTATTCCCTCTCATCTTGAGATACTTTGGAAAATTTTAAACATTTAATTTACCTATTCCCCCTCTCATCTTGAGATCTTTCACACTTTCAAACAAGAAAATTAGATATTTAAATTTGCCAATCCTTCCAAAATTACAAGAACATACTTTCAAATTTAAAAAAAAAATACAATGTTCAGAAGCATTGGATTTAGTTTGTCTCCATGCATTCGTAATCAGAAAGAAAACACATACATTTACTTTGTCTACATGCATTCGTAATCAGAAATAGAACACATGAAGTAAATAATTTATTTTCATAGACCAAATCAATGTCTCTGGTAGATTCGTACGCCTTTCACACAAACAACCTTGGAAAATCAGACAAAATTCTGTAAATTTCCAACAGTATCTTGCAACCACTAAAATACTTCGAGCACACACCTGTGCTAAACTTTAAGAGCTCAAGATGTTGTCTACAACAACAACAACAAAATACAACACTTCTTTGTGGCACATTGCACCACCTACGAGCCCACATTCTAGTGTTTCCTTTCTTCTTTTGCAGCTTTCTCTGTTGGAATGAGAACTGTCAAGGATGGCAGTCGTGTCAAAAGGGGTGAACAGAGCCTACATGCAAACTTCAAAGCTAAGCATTAGTCATATTCATTATCAAACTTTATTTTATCTTTAAAAGGATAGAAAAAAAAGTCTTTATCCATGCCCATAATTTCTGGCATTTTGTTAAATGTGTTATCATTTATAGCATCAATAGAAAAGCAAGATTCAAGTTGATATCGCATCTATTTATAAGACCCCTTTTCATTGCAAAGATTGCAGTGGTTTCTGAGGTTTGGATGTTAAAAAGATTTTTCGCATTACTGTGCCACTGTGCACCTCATAAGGTGATATTAGATATTTTTCTTCCACATTTCCAACTCTTTTTTTCGGCGTTCCTTTGCACCTTTCGATGCAATTGCTAGTATATTTATTAATGTGATTATGCTATAATAAATAAATATATATATAATTGAATTGGGATATTGCCAAATTCAACGTGCCCGAGATTATGGCTTCACTAATAAATGCACTGGGGTCGAAATTATTGCGTATCGCGTAACGGTTGAGTAGAGCGGATTAAAGAGAAAGGATTGAGGCAGTTTCCCGCCTTCAGCTCGTGGGAAACATGTTAGTGAACGAATAAAGATGATAGAATACAAGTTTATGTCATTGACATTTATAAAAATTAAAATCATTTAAAATAATTAAAAAAAATGGTTAAGTAATTATTTTATTTTAATTGAAAAATTATATAAATTATTTTTTTATTTTATTTTATGAAATTTAAAAAATATTAATCTATATTTATATAAATTAAATGTAAAGATTAAAAGTGATATAAATATTAAAATAGTTTTTTTATTTTATTTTATTTTATAAGAATTAAAACTATATTTATATAAATTAAATGCAAAGATTAAAAGTGATATAAATATTAAAATTATTTAAAATAAGTATTTTATTTTAATTGAAAAACTATATAATTAATTATTTAATTTATTATCTTATAAAGATTAAAAAAATATTTATATAGATTAAATGTAAAAATTAAAAGTGATATAAATATTGATGTAGATGAAAGTTTTTGGTAAATTGTGTGGTGTTATTGATATGTTTAATTAATGAACATTCTAATTATTTTTAAAGATATTAAGTTTTTTGAAAAATTTAATGTCTTTGAAGATGGGTAAAGTGTTCGCCCAAAATATCTAGCATATCAATGACAACATATAATTTATAAAAAAATTTCATCTACATCAAATTCATAACTACAGAAATATTCATGCTGAAATGATATAAATATTATTAATTTACAATATTATTTTAATAAAAGAAACCATATAACATCACACACACTAGCATCCAGAACTACTCAAGATTAAAATTAAATAATTAATTATTAAACTATATATAAAATAATAAGTTATATTATATTATACTTTATATAAATATTATTATTGCAAACTTGATTATAAATAATATAATTTTTGATAATGATGTTCTGTACACTAACGTTCTATCATATTTTATTACTTATTACATTAGTTAACTTACATGTTATTTTTTTATAATAATTTTTTACAAAAATCATTAACACACACATATAAATTAATTTGTTAATAATTTGGTATTTTTTAAAGAAAAAAAATAATAAGTAAATTGATTTATTTAATATATTTAGAAAATCACTATTTTTTATAAATTTATTATTAATATATAACAATATTGTATTTCCAAAATTATATATATATATATATGTGTGTGTGTGTGTGTTTTTGTTTTAAATAAAATCAATATAAGTATTTCATAAACAAATTTAAATAATTTATCCAATATAAAGCACTTACACATTTAAATGGCCAAACTTTTTCTTATATTATTCTAAGTCATTTAACATTTTTACAATATGTTTCTCACAATGCCAAAAATACAACTTACAATCTAGTCATTATGTATTTAAATAAATTACACTACATGAAAATATTTAATGGCCAAACTTTTTCTTATATCATTCCAAAACTTTTTAACATTTTTACAATATATTTCTCACAGTAGAAACCACAACCTACAATTAAGTCATCATGCATTTAAATAGATTACACTACATGAAAATATTGTGGACAAAACTATAAACTGAAATCTCAAACCCTTGAACAAATCGATTAACAATATCAAAGTAACAATTTCACTAAAACCACTCTAACATTTTGTTTTAACCTAGAAAAAGTAAATATATAAAATTAAACCTCCCATCTTTTACTTCATAAAAAGTAAAATATTCAAACTTAAAGCTATTTAACAATATAGCTTTGTTAAGACACTCTTTGATGTGAAGTGACCAGTTCAATTCTTAGGTAAAAACACTAAAATTTTTAGAGCTTTGTTAAGGCACTCATTTTCCAAGTGAAAACACTAAAATTTTTCTCCAAACAAGTAACCATCAATTAAGGACTAATTCTCATCAACTCCGTTGTTAAACAAGAAATCTTTTGTTAAACAAGAAATATGGCCTTGTTAAACAAGAAATGTAAGAAGAATGAGTATGTATTTTTTGCTCTTCAAAAAAAGTAGAAACATAAAAGCATTTCATTTTAAAATGCTAGATCTTCAAATACAACAAAAAAATTATGCAGATATTCCTAGCTTAAGAATATCATTTTAAAATGCTAAATCTTCAAAGACAACAAAAAATTATGACAATTAGCTCTTCGGATAATTTATTTAACAAAAAGTTTGTCTAGAACCTAAAAACATTTATGGTAAGACTTCACAAAAAGAACAAATACAAAAACCAAATAAAAAAACAATAAGCTTTTAAAAATTCTTTCTTTCCATTTCAATGGCAATGGTTTTTCATATTCCTATTTTTTATTACTTTCAATCCCAATGCGAATGCTTTTTCTATTCCTATTTTTTATTACTTTCGCCGAAATATATTCCTAGCTTGGTTGTGTCTGTGCGAATAAAGCAAAAAGTGATAAGCTATGTAAGGTTCAAAAGTATAACAAGGACGCATATATCCAATCCAGGTCTCGCTGTACCAAAATACGACTATTTTGACATCGGTCGTTAATGTCAAAATCTACACTGTTCTTTTCAGAAAATTTGGCAAAGATTTGCCCAGAATCTTGTTTAAAGTTGTTAAACATTAGTATTTTGAGTGCCTCAGGGGTATTAGTATTTTGAGTGCCTCAGGGGTTTTTGATAGTGCTGAATCCATTTCCATTGTCAAAAATGGATTCCAAGCACTGCAATTACCTGATTTTTTAAAATTTAGTTGACCGAATTCCGGCAGATTTCTGCCGTCCCGGCCAAAACGCGGCCTCAGTAGACAACTCCCTGTTCAATCTCCATTCTGTTATCGGAAAAGACGAAACCAGCAGAATTTCAAATGACATACGGTGGAAACTTTCAACGAGAGGAAAGTGTGAACAGTAAAACAAGCAGAATTTCAATGACATACAACGCAAACTTTGAATGAGGGGAAAGTGTGAAGCAGAATTTCAAATGACATACGGTGCAAACTTTCAACGAGAGGAAAGTGTGAACAGTAAAACGAACAGAATTTCAAATGACATATAATGCAAACTTTGAATGAGAGGAAAGTGGGCAAAGTAGGATAGGCTCAAGTGGTTGAACATAACAGTTCTGAAGGCGCATAATACGCCATGATACACCCATTGATTATATGTTTGCTTGGATTCTGTACGGTGCAGTTTATAAGCAAGACAGCTTCTAGATCAATATGGTCATCAATCATTCAATCACTATCTATAAATGCCCATGCACCTACATTCCCGGATGGTGTATCTGGGTTCTCAACCAGAGGCCTTGCAGAGCCTTCGCATTAATAGGATCGGACTCCAGCAATCTTCTCCCAGTTGGGTTTTGAATGACCCTCATGTTCTGAATTGGGTTTCCTGCTTGAAGTTGCTAGTTTCGCTCTGTGATAGATTTGGTGTCATAACTGCTGCTTCTTTGGGGATTTTCCCCATTTGGGTTTCGTCCAGAAGTGTCCTCTTGGCTTTATACCAACTGGGTTTGGCTACGATTGTTGTTGGTCCTAACTTGGGTTCTGTTTAGATTGGCAAAATGGTGGACAAAAACATGTCAGATTTCACCGAGTGTTGGTTTGCTATGGGAGTACTGGTTCTGATGGTTGTGTCAACTAATGCATTTTTGGTGGATCTGACTTTGGTGGAAGATGCCGTGGCCAAAGGCGCTGGTAAGTACCATTTTCTATTGTTTATGGGCATATGTTTTTATTTTAAATTTAAGCCCCTGTTTCACTGTCAGTGTTTTTTTGGTTTCTTGAAAAGTGGTTCTGTAAATTTCCGAGCTTAGAAAAAATTTGTAAGAGACACACATTTGAAATTGAAAGTGTTATTTTTTTTTGTGGGTTCAAGTTCCACCAAAAAGACTCTGCAATAGTCTAATTTTGATTCTGGTTGGCAAAGTTCAGTGTTCAAAAGTAACTTCATGCACTTCATGCTATTAAGTACAGACAATTTTATGGTGGCATAAGTACCTACAATTTTAATGTGGCATTGAAAGTTCCTAGCTGTTACAGATGAATTTCAATCATTATGATCTGTACAGTTGCGATCTCCACTCACCCTCTTCAAAAGGATCCAAAAAACTTGTTCAAAAACCTTCTTAATCCGTGGTTGTGTATCTGAAGAAATGTCAGATTCTACTCTCTAGTTCAAACAACAAGAACAAGTGTAAAAGAAATCAGAAGTAGCCTAAAAGGTTTGCTTCCCTTTGCTAACATTGTATATAGTTAAGCAGCAGTACAGTGTGCACCTGTGGAGGCCGTTGATGGCCAAAGGTGTATGTCTGTACCTGCCCTGACACTTTATGATCATGAGACTAGGCCTCAAAGGAATCGACATTTTGGAGATGATGAATCAGACATCACTTGATCTCATTCTTTACTACTTGATGCTCTCATTGTCTGTAATCATATATGTTAGTTTTTGCTTATTCTTTCCAGTTAAGAGTTGCTGAAAACTTGTAAAGGCACCATGTTTTGTATTTTAGTGGATAAGCTTTGGGTTTAATAGCAAAACCCCAAACAGTAAATGAAAAGACTGAACTTCTAATCAGGATTGTTCAAGAGTTTGCGTAATGATGGTTTTCTGTGTTTGCACTGTGATAGTTTCCGGTCAATTCGATGATTTTTCATCTGACAGAAGCAAGGAACCAGTGTGTTTTTCTTAAAGCATTCTCGAGTCTATTAGCCCTATGATTTTGACCTTCGTTTGCTTGAGCGTACCCTCACATCCCTTATCTTTGCCATGAACTAACCTCGTTGCCATGAAGTGCCGCCTCGTGACAGGTTAAGCACTCATACAAGTTCATGCAAGGCTTAAGGTATAGGTTAGTCCAGAGCTGTTCTTCTCCGCAGATAAAAAACCCACAATTTTTATTAAAGGATAATAGAAATTACATTCTGTAAACACACTTCGTGTGTATGAATAGCTTTTCAAAAAACAGACAAAAATATAATCATCAGGACTGTAAATAGACAGTGTGTTCTGAGAGATAATCAACAATATAATCTCAAAGGTGTTCAAGGAAAAACATGTCGAAAGACATTAGCACAAATATATACCATCTCTGCAGAGAGTAGAAAATGAGCACTGAAGTAAGAAAACAAAAAACAGAAAAATAAGATGCAGCACCCGGCTGTGAAAGGACGGGCTCCAGCATAGGATGAAGAACATGTGTAGTAGAGGAGCCATCACAAACCTCACAAGTCTGCCAAACCCCCGGATCCAGGACTAGTGCTGATTTGGACAGCCAATCTGCCTCCATGTTCTGCTCCCTGTATATGTGATGACATGTAAATGAGTTAAAGGAATCTTTTAGATTAATAGCATGATCCAAAATAAGGGACAGGAAATATTTCTGCAAGCCTGGACTCTGTTTATCCAATTCACCACAAGCAATGAATCACCAAACAACTGTAAATCTGTATCCCCTGTTCAAGTGCAAAGGAAAGAAGATTTCTGCAAGACAATAGTTCTGCAGAGTTGTTCGACCCCGGCCCATATCCCATAGAAACACGAAAAGAGTGAGAAAAAGAGATGCGAAGAATAAAGCCACCACCACTACGATCCCCCGAAGCATCGTAGGCTCCATCAAAAAATGGCCATGGAAGTGCCTTATCGGGACATTCTGCTTCAATAATTCGAACTCTGCGCACGTGGTTAGTCCAGAGCTGTTAATGTGCAAATTGATTTTATATGCATTCTTCATGGGACACAGTATGGTTTCGAGTACACTTTTTTCATTAGCAATTACTCGATATATAGTATATAGAATAGGGCTCACAGTAACCACTATATCTTCACAATATAGCAGGACTTGCATCTTACAATTATCCATCTTCAAGCAGACATGCCTCACTCTACTAAACTATATACTTTATTTATAATTTAGTTTGAATTTCTTATACCCAAACATTTGTAGTGTAATCCCCTCAAAGTTCAGACAAAAGAGCAAATGAGATTAGATTTTCTTTTCCTAGGCACTTGCATGTCCTTAATTTTCCTTTTGTTATTGCAATGCTCAAAACTTTTGTGTATTTGAGTTAGGGAGTGATAGAACTAGTGTCGACATTTTTAATCTGTGAATGTCGCAGTGATTGTGAATCAATAGAATCGTAAAAGAAATGGGTTTAGCTTGTAAGTTTGTAACTGTTTTTTGGTACATAATATTAATTTCTGAGCATTTTCTTATAAATGAGATATATAAACTTATTTAAGTTCCATATTTTTCATGCAGTTTGTTTAGATGGAAGCCCACCGGGCTACCATTTTAGCAAGGGATTTGGATCTGGAGTAAATAACTGGCTTGTTCACTTTGAGGCAAGATTTTTACTTCAGTGACTAATATGCATGCCCTGCATTTGATCACGTTTCTGTTTATTTATAGCTATTGATTTTGCTTTATTCAAAAGGGAAAAAACGGAAGTGACATTATATGAGCCTGATGTTTTATTTGGATTGTAATCAGGGGGGATCATGGTGCAACAACATTACAACATGTTCCGCACGGACGAAAACTCGCTTGGGTTCATCTAAATACATGAGTAAGCAAGTACAGTTCTCGGGTCTCTTAGGTAACAGCAAAGCAAAAAATCCAGGTATTTATTCTTCATTCCTGTGTTTTTAATTCAAATTCATAATAGAAACCCTTTATCAATGCAAAGAAGAGTTATCTATTGAAACACTTTCTCATTATCAAGTATTATTGAATGGCTGTTTCTTATATCTCAAGGAGTGACATTTTCTACAGTAAGTTCTTCAGGCCGATTGGCTGTGGCCTGTAAAGTAAATCCAGAAACCATGAAATGATCTTTCTATTCTATTCACCTCATTTGGATAATATATGTATATGATGTTTGATAACCTATCCCGTATAATTATCGGCCCAAAACTTTCAGCACTGATGTAAAGCCTCATTTGTTATTCACTCAGCCGTTGGCTGTGATTGGTAAAGTAAACTCAGAGACAATGAATTTATCTTTCCATTCTGTCCACTTCATTTTGATAACTTATCCAATATAATTATCTTTCCAAAGCTTCCAGGACTAATCCACAACTTTCGAATGGTATATTCTTATAATAATATATAGTGATTTTTAAAGATTAAAACCTTGAGTAGAAAGCAGTTGAATCATGTACCAAACTTTCCTTCAGCTGTCAGAACTCAGTGACATAGGAAATCCAAGTTCTAATTGATTTGGAAATTTGATTAATCTTTTGCGGACCCAAATGGATTCAGAGGCAAAACCCCTGAGACATCATTCTACCATATATAGAAATTGGATCATAGGGGAACTCTGCTTCTGTCTGAAATTTCTGTCAGATTCTTGCCAGAAATCTGTCCAAAAAAATAGTCCTTCTGCTCCAAAATTAACCGACTCCAATATGGCATAGACATTCCTGGATCTTTATGTTGATGGGATGAATATGAATTATCCAACATATAAACATGTAGATTGAGATCTAAAGCTTTAAGCAAGATAGCATTCTGTCTCATAAAGGCTTTCATGATAAAGTTTGTCATCGTATACCTGTACCAGCTAGACTGCGAATTATGATTGGATTAATTCATTATCAGACAAGGAATCTCTCTTCAAATGCATACTTGACTTTGCTTGCCTTGGCAGAAGTGGAAAACACGAAAAGTTACTAAACTGTTTTTAAATCTAAGGGAATTGGTAATTTGTCCAGATTACCTAGCTGAGATTCAAGTTCAAATCCAACTGGTTGTCACAATAAACTCTAGTAGTCTAGACAATAAATTCTAGAGTCTAGACTACTGTCAACAGCCAAAAACTAACAAGAAACTCATAACTTAACCTAGGATTGAAATGGTCTTTAATGGGGTTCCGACTCTTACTAGTTTGTTCTTCTCCATTATATTTATTAACTCATGATATCTTATTATTATTATTATTATTATTATGCAATTTTAAGGTCACGGCCAAGCCAGACACTAAATTGGTGTATGAGACTCCTTGTTTGTGGGACAAGGGACTCACCTCGACTGCTAAGTCTAGCAAGACATACATACTCTACCCCTCTGATTTAGAACCTGTGACTTCTTAAGAGAAAACACATGCTCTTAACCATTATATCCCATCTAAATATGCATTTGCACCTTCTTCCTATGACTTTGTAACTGGCAGCTCCTTAATCTTTTAGACGAAAGAATCTGCAGTGCAGTATATACAAATAAATTTGTTAAATATATTATGTGACCTTTAAGGTGTTAGCATTCCCTTTCATCATAACGTTTCTGTTTCCCTTTCATCATAATGAACTTGATCTGTGCTGTTCAACAGATTTCTATAATTGGAACCGAATAAAGGTTCGATATTGTGATGGCGCATCATTTACTGGAGATGTGGAGGCTGTAAATCCGGTGGGTGATATGGAGAAAGTCAATTTATGTATATAAAAACTATTTTCGTTTTCTTAAAAATGGTTGAAGGTGGCATACCACTGAATTTGTTTATCTTTGTAGCTGTATGAATTAGAATTCTCATTTAAAGACCATTATAGTCTTGCACTAGCTATTATGACTTGCTATAGGTTCATGTTCAAATTAGTCTTGGACAAATTGCATTCCTCTCTAGCTATGCATTATATTCATTGTTCAACAACCTCCAAGGTAGAGGTTCCCACAAATTTTACATATTTTAGTTTTTCCTGCATTGATTAATACATAGATTCTTCAAAATGGATCAGGTCGATAAACTCTATTTTAGGGGGCAAAGGGTGTTTAAAGCTGTCATTGATGATCTCATGGCAAAGGGAATGATTAATGCTCAGCAGGTTTTCTTCTCTCTCTCTCTATGGTCATCTTAGTTTGTATTGGTTGTGTTGTATAGCAGTAAAGTTTTCCGTTTTCAAGAAGGCTTTTATTCTGATCTTCTGTCAAGTTTGTCAAAGAAATTTTTCTGTGAAACATAGCATTTCTATACAACTTATTCATAATTTGCAAGGTGGTACTGATCTTTAAGCAATGTTGTTAATAGGCGCTGATTTCTGGTTGCTCAGCTGGGGGTTTAACTTCAATTCTTCATTGTGATAATTTTCGGGCACTTATGCCGAAGACTACCAAGGTCAAGTGTTTAGGAGATGCTGGATTTTTCATTGATGTGTATGTCCTGACTCCTCATTGCATCATTCATTCATGTTAACAGTTATATCCATCGGCACATAATTCATAATATATTATATGTAAATTGCTGTCATGCGACACCCTAAGGCTATGTATTGAGAATTCTCGTAGGAGAAATATATCTCCAATATGTTGTATATTTTTATATCTTCTTCGGTAATTGAAACCTAATGCTATATTCATGATTTTCATTTTTTCCTAGTGTGTCTTTGGCATAGAGTTAAAAATGCAACATATACTTTTAAGCTTGTTGGGTCTTGTACTCTTCTGATGTTAAGTTCATTTGTTCATTGACCAGGAAGGATATTTCCGGAGCATACCACATAAGGTCTTTTTACAATGAAGTGGCAACATTGCAGGTATTTGTTTCAATGTTCTAAGATATTTTGTTCTGTAATAGGTCTGTGTCATCTTCTTCAGTCGGGTTCAATCATTGAGGATATTATTATTTTCTCTATCTCAACAGACCTATTTTAATACAGGTGCATTATAAACGATGCTGTATTTTTTATCTTACCAAGGGACTTTACCGCTTGAGTGCTAGTAAAAACAATTGTTCTATACTAGGATAGACTGCAATATGGCCGTACTAAATTTTTGCATTCCAAATGAATTCTGTTTATATTGCAGCAATCAGTCAAGAATTTACCATCGGCTTGTACCGAAAAACTAGGTATCCAGGTATGAAGAAAAGTTACAGCTTTCCTATCGTAGGTGATCTTTATATTGCAGTTTTGTTCTTACTTGGACATATCCATTTTGCCATCGTCCTGTTACTAATCATAGGACAAAACAAAATTGCAGTGCTTCTTTCCACAGTACTTGTTGCCCTACATACAGACACCATTATTTTTATTGAATGCGGGATATGATTCATGGCAGGTAACTGTTTTGTTCTAGGTTTGGAGGTCGCTATTTTTTTGGACTATCAGTTTTGCAATCTACATGCATTATTGAATTATTTTTTTACTTTGTAGCTGACATTCTTCGCAGATTAAGAACAGTGTGGCACCAGGTGTAGCAGACCCTCATGGTCTTTGGCACAACTGCAAGCTAGATATAAAGAAATGTAGTTCAAGCCAGTTGGAAACAATGCAAGGTGAAGCCTCTCAATATTATTTTTTTCGGCCCAGCCTTTTTCTCCTTGGCATTTAGGTAGAAGTTAGCACTAAGATATAATTAAATTTTAGGGTATCAATTCCTCATCTAGTTAAGGAGAATTCTGTATGAACAGAGATTTGAATCTCTATTGACAAGACAAACATTTTGTATAAAAACATTTTCTCAGCGATCAAAATATGTGGTCAAATTATAAAATTGAGGAGAGAACACAGGTCATTTTCTTGTTTTCTGAAAGTTCCATTTTTATTTTTTGTGTGCAAGACACACCATGTATTCTTGTGTTATTGCTTGTGACAATCAAGTAGGAAGTTTATGAATGCAGACCTCAGTGCCTTATTCTGCGGCGCTAATAGAGTTATACATGGAAGATTCAATGGTTTCTTTAAGCCTAGAAGATAATACTTCTTTCCACGCTCTTAGAATGACAGTAAGCTAAACATTGTACTTTCATGACTTAGTAGTTTTTATTTTGTATCTTTACAGGTTTCAGGATTGAAATGCTTAACGCATTGAAGGTATTTCAGAGCTCTGCATCAGGAGGCATGTTCATCAACTCATGCTATGCACATTGTCAATCTGAAATGCAGGAGACTTGGCTTGAAGATGACTCTCCAAGATTAAATGGATTGGTAGGTTCAATTACCATATGACTTAATGTTCTATTCACTTATCTTTTAGAAACTATTTCTTAAAACACTTTAATATGTTAACCACAGCTAGAATTGCTGGTGCTCAATAAGCATGGTGTTATGTTTGAGCCCTGAGATTCCTTAGAGCAAAGGAAAATATCATTGAATTATGCAATGGTAAAGCTAACAAAACCAATCAAGAACAATTGTAGGTACCTTGTAAACATAGGTTATGTTTGAGAAACGAGTTTCCCAGCTAAAAATTCTTAAACATAACAATAACTTTTTGTATTTCTCTGTTTATATACAATGTATATTTTTTACAAAACTAATGCAAGGCCTGCTTCTAACGTAGCTAAATATTTTTCATGAATGCATTGCAGAGCATTGCAGAGGCAGTAGGAAATTGGTACTTTGGTAAAGCTGTTGTTAAGGAAACTGACTGTCCATACCCATGTGATTCCACTTGTCACAACCGTATTTTCACACCGAAAGAATACTGATGGAACGTGATTATCTCTCATCTTTCCGGATATCCAAAATTATATGACGTAAAAGAATCATATCCATCTTAAGTGTAGTTCATTGATTAACAGTCAACCAAAGGTTATTTTGTTATCCTTCACTTGTTATATTATTTATCAGAAGTTATGCAATAAGTCTCTGGCAAGGCATCTAATGTTGTAAGAAAGGTTCATTAGTTTATTTGCAATGAAGTGCATATCCATTTTAAATTTATTTCTTTGCAATATTTTTCTCAGACAACTTATCATAACCTTATTCCCTTCATCTGGGCTCAAGTATTAACAAGGAATTTACAAGGCTTTGTGTTCTGAACGATTCTGCAGATTTGAGTTATATCGAAATTGTTTCCCTGGTTGTCACATATTTGAATTAGAACGTCATAATTTCCATTCCACTTGTGCAAATCTTTAATTTTCAGTGTACATTGTTAGAAAATAGAGAGAGCGCAAGAGATTGTCCACACAACACAAATCACACAATGATTTTATTGATCTCACAAAGATTACATATATAGGAATACATGATATTTCTAGATCCGAGAATGATGGATCTAGATTACTAAAAATAGTTGATACAACTAATAACCTAGGAACTCACACACTTACACCTCATAACAACTTGGAATTCATGGAAGCATTACTTCCAATACCCTCCCTTACGTGACAAAACCAGAAAGTAGACATTACAACAATGAATGAATCTCTGTCAAATTTGTCTAATATGGTCATCTTTAGCACTCATATCCACTCTGAAATCTCATGGTTTCTGCTCTTTTCTTCACCACACTTTCAAGCTTCCCACTTGATCCATTTAAGACATAACCACTTCAGACCATTGTTGATGTGCTTTGTAGAATTGACGCTTCTCAACCTCCCGGAGCGCAACGGGTTAGTCTCAAACCATCTTATGGAACTGCCACCATCTGTTAAATATACGGCCTTCTGCTATATTCACCAGTTATCTAGGATAGCATTATGGGTACAGAATGTCTTCATCAGAATTCTACAACTTGACACAGTATAAATAACCTGACGCTCCCAGAGCACGACGGGTCACACCAATTTGACCTTATTAAGAACTACTTGTGACTAATATTCCTAGAGCAGCACAATGGGTCACACCAGCTTGACCTTATTAAGAACTACCTGTAACTAATGTTCCTAGAGCACAACGAGTCACATTAGTCTGTTAAATAGTTTGCCTATTCTTTTTGGTTTTGCATCATTTGATTTGTCACAATATGATAACATACGAGAACTCACAGCACAAACACACAATCAATACTATATTCATATCACCACTAATATCTCTAAAATAAAGCGATCACCCAAGCCCAGAGAATTCTGCAATCAACGGCCTCCCAAGATTTTCACCGCCACATTTTTAACCTCTAGAAATAGTCGGCTCTCAGAACAATTTCATAAACAAAATGTAATAAGGTCCTCTTGTGCTTCGGGTCATAAAATAGCAAGGCATGGGCACTCTCCACGCTTCTGCTGCAAAGTTTGCTGATAACGAATCGTTGTTTCCTTTGGTCTTGTAGTCAATGCAAATCGTTGCCCCAAATGATCATGCTACATGCAACCACCGCGTCCTTTTGGAGCTCGATCACATAAATATGGCACTATTCGGCTCTCGACTCCACGACGCCCCTCATTATATGGCTTTATACTTGTCAACGGCTGCAAGCTTCTCCAGGTTTAGAGCAAAGCAACGATGAAATATGCTCTGCTATATAACGCTGATGTTTGCTATCCCTATGCCGGAATGACCCCGTGCACACAAACAATGCTGCCCAAACCACTGACCTCGATATTATATGGTTGTTGGATAATAACAGATCCCAGTATCTAAATTGGCATGGGTAATACTTGGGCACAGAGATCCACGGATCTAGGCACATAATCCACAATGTGTTTTAACAAAAACAAAAACAATGATTCTGAATACAGGGAGAGAGATCCCTTTGCAAAACCATTGTAGGGATTTTAAAATCTTATAGAAAATATTATTACACTTCCGCTGATAGCTTAAGCAAATTTTGACCATGGTTTGTTGAATTTCTACGATCTTGGGTTTAAGATAGAATTTTAAAATCTATGACGCTACCAAACCAATAATCTCAACCGAACTACATTGCATAGTGGAATATAAACAACAGTAAATCACACATGCACAAAATATAGACAACTTTTTACATTTTTCAACTCTACTTCGTTATATTAAACAACATATAATACAACAGTCTATGGCTCTCGTACAAGGGATAATAGCCCTCAATCATCCACTAGTACAAGATACAAACTGGGGCTTGGTGTTAGTACATCGACGACCAATCTGCTCTCAACAAGATACTCTAACCATCTGGCTGATGCAATCGACTTTCTTAGCTCCTCTCGGTCGTACCCTGTAACTCCCCAGTCCTTTGGCTCTCGATTTGCAGCTCTTGCCTCTATCAATGCTCCAAGTCCATTTGGCCATTGAACTTCAATTGTCAATTTGCTCTCTAGTTGTGCCTTAGTCCATCAAGGGCACAACACATCGAGATTCCTTTCGAGTTGTTCACATCTCCACTTATGAACAACTCTCAATCTGCCCACTGCTGCTCCTCAACTACTTAGGGATTTCAACCCACTATGGTCTTCCTGTACTGCTCCGATGAAGACCAACATAGGGCACGAAGGGCTTCCACCTATCAATGCAAGATGTCCATTTCCCACAATGAACACGGGCTAGGAGGACTTCCCATCATCTGTTGTAAAAGTCCTTCTCCACACACAAGTCTTGGGCTCCAAAAACTACTCCTGGATGATCAGACCCTTGAGCTCCAACAAGTGGCACTCTAGCAACTACTTTTGTCCATCAAGGTGTTGCACATCGGGCTCCAACTTGGACACTAACACGTTGTCCTCAAGCAGACCATAAGTGCCCAATCCACGTTCACACTCGGTCCACTCTCACGTTTCCCTCCAACATTCCACGAGTGACCAATCCTGGCTGTAGCATCTGCTCCTAATTAGGGCATCCAATAATCTAGGAAACCATTTCTCTTGGTTGCCAACGGACTTCTCCTTGGACACCCATCCACCTGGAAGTTACATCAACTCAAGAGGATATACATACCTGTAACATTATGCTGCTCCTCTTAACAGAACATCTAATCAATTGTTGATATAATTTTCTCATAGGATGGTCATCAGACTGTCCAATACTCCATCCATCAAATTGGTCCAAAACTAACCCTTCATTGTACAATCTATCACTTGGTTACGGCATCTAACCATCAAATTTTCCCCTCCTCTTTGACTTCCACATGCTACACTGTCCAAGTAGTAGGACAACCTTCCATCTAGCAACAATTCAACATAGAAAATGTCAACTTACCTGTACCTGTGGGCTGGTGCTTCTGTTGTTGTATAGTGTTATGGTTAGGGCATTATTGCAGACCCTAATAGCCCTCACAAAACCATATAACATGCCCTCTATTTGCTACAGATTCCCCTTCTGTTTGATCCCTTGCCCTACGCTGCATGTTCCTTATCTCCAACACCTTGGAATAGGCCTTACTAGCCCAGAGTAGGCCTGCGGTGGTTCTAATATGACCACAGGGCATGCAGGTCACCCAAATAGGGATATACATCCCTCAAATCAACACCAAAGCTTCCCTGAATGGCTCAGACTCCTCTGTTGCTCCTCAACCCGCACAAAAAGGTCTCCAAATTGTCCCTTATGCTCCTCGGCCTCCTCTTCTTGAGCTGTGGCTTCCACAAGGGTAATTTTCACAATGAATGTTGCACATTGGATGAGGAATAGTCCTCCACAACACCTTTTATTTATACACATGAAGAGGGCTTCTTCCAACGTCCTCCATGGGCTGTCCAATTGTTAATGAGGCTTATTAAACTTAAGCTGACCTCAACTCTTATGGTGCAAACCCATTCATGAACTTCAAAAATTCATAACTTCATTTCTAGAGCTTCGATTTGAGTGATCTTTGAAGCGTTGGAATCGACACGCCAAGCTCTATCACCTCAAATTTTCCCATACTCAAATTCTTCATGGTTTTGGCCCAAATATTGATGGGTGCAAAACCCCATGCTTGGGTTCCAAGCCCACAAGTGACTGTAGTGGCGCCTTTCCCTCGAAACCTCGAACCCTAGGGCTTGAAGTACTTCCCAAGCTACAAAAAAAATTCAACATAGTCGCATTCAAATTCTGTCCATCAATGCATCCTTGATTTCAGTGTTTGCATACAGAGAAGGGAGAATCTCAGTTTACCACAAGTGCGGATGGAAAACATAATGATATGTGTTAACCCTAGTAAATAGATTAACAATTTGACAATTGAGCCGAAACCCGTGGCCTGCCCGACAAAGTGACAAACATAAAGATCATTGAGCAGCGAACGACTCCTTTCCAGTTTGGAATGAACTTCCATGCATCCTCAATTGGCTGAATTTCTCTTTCACATCTAGTCAAGCACAGATCTGGATATCCTCTAGCATAGATCCTCACAGGATAATTTTTCCAAGCAACATGTAAAACCTCTTTTCCATTGCCAATCATCAAACATATATCTTAAATTCCATACAAAATATATCTCTTGGCTTCCATCAAAACATATGGTGAACAATTCGACAAACAAATATAATATAATTTACTCACACAACACAATCTCCTACCTTATTTATTTACAAGAATAAAATTCAGGGCTTTCTCATATTTTCCTGGCCCTCCCTTGAAGGAGTCAAGCCAGAACCAATTTTGATACCATGTTAGAAAATAGAGAGTGAGCGAGAGATTATTCACGCAACACAAATCACACAATGATTTTATTGATCTCACAAAGATCACATATATATGACTACATGATACTTACTAGATATGAGAATGGTGGATCTAGATTACTAAAAATAGTTGATACAACTAATAACCTAAGAACTCACACACTTACACCTCATGACAACTTGGAAGTCATGGAAGCATTACTTCCAATAAACATTCTGTCAATTTTCATTTTGCTAGGTGATCACAGATCTTGAATTTTCAATGAACAGTTTGCCTTAATTTCTATTTTGCTTTATGGTGAAATATATTTAATATTTTTCCCTTGGGGCAGCTTAATTGGCAATGTCTGTGAAAATGAAGTGTTATGTGCAAGGAGGTTCGAAGTTCAAGCTCTCCAATTCTCACAGTTTCCCGCAGAATGTTATAGTGGCAGTCGTTGGAATAAACCCCGTGTCACACAAGTACAAGGCCACCCAATTGCTAATTCCTCTAGATACAATAAAAAATTAAATTTGATGAAGGTAATTCATCATTTTATTTTACCCATCAGTTATATATTTTGATTCTCCTATGAACATTATATCATAATGCCCATTTTTCTATATTTTGATGCCCATTTTTCTAAATTTTGATTCTCCTTTGAACATTATATCGAAATGCCCATTTTTCTTGATCACTTTTTTTTGGTTAGAGAAAAAAGACCTTATATTATATTTAGACCTTATATTATATTGAGAGATCATACAAAAAAAATGTACAAAATTCTTATTTGGTCTTAAACATGAGGTCACAACTCACTAGAATTGGATCACCTTGAGTAACTTGGCCATAAATCTAATAACAATTTTTTGAAATTCAAAATTGTTGCTCCAGTGATAGCCTGCGAATACGCGCTTGACCTTAATGGGCTTGGAGTAAGGGCTAGCAGGGTTGAGGCTGGAGTTGGGTTTTGCAATGACAAGAAAAGTTGAGGTTGGGGTTGGGTTTTGCAATAACGAGCACGGTTGAGAAGAAGGGTATATGAATACTAGAGGTTGGAAGGAAGGCAACATTGAGAACTACAAAGATCCATCTTAACTATGGATCTACCTAGAGCCGAGAGGATCAAATTTCGTTATATGCAAATGTCTTCTTAGAATGCAAAACTTGGTTTTTTTAACAAGAGATTTTATCCTTTTAGTGCTTGATAAATCCACGATTTAAATGAATTTATAGTGGTTTACTGTCTTCTATATATACACCATGTGTAATGAAATATATAAACCATGTGTAATTTTTCATTGTTTAAATTGTATTTTGAATAACTATTATTAATAGTTTATATTAAAAATTGAATATATACACCCTGTGTAATGAAATATAAACCATGTGTAATTTTCATTGTTTAAATTGTATTTTGAATAACTATTTTTAATAGTTTATATTAAAAATTGAATGAAATAAAATTTTGTAACTAAATTATTTTCCTTTAATTAATTTTTCCTTTCGAGTATTGAAATATTTTACTAAGATCAATATCAATACACAACATCCACTGATACCAATAAAATCTATTGGATTGAAATATATTAGTTAATATGATATTCAAACCATTTTTTAAATTTTTATATTGAAATATTTATGAAAGGAATAGAAGTTTTTTTTTTCAAATTTTAATTACTTTATAAAGTTATATAAAATTATGTCCACTGGTTTTTGGATAGATGGTGATTCGGTGCTATGTTAAGACACTCCTTATATGAAGTCAAGGGTGGGACATGATGAAGATGTAGTCCCACCAAGCTTATAAAAAAAAAGTTATATAAAATTATATTGTTTAACATAGACATGGGAATATTTTATTTATAAGTCCAAAAATGAAAGTGAAATATTTTTACGACATCTTCTTCATATTGGATTGTAATGTTAACAATTAACCAAGTAAGCTCAATGAGAATGAATTTATTTATGTTTTATAATAATTTTAATTAAAATTAACCAAACATGTATAGTCATTTATTTTTTTATTATAGCCAACATTTTTGTTTAATTTAAAATATTTTTTCAAGGGACATGTGTCAACTCCAAGTTGATTACAGATAGAATTACATGTCTCTTTCATACTGGGTTGTAGAATGAACATCTCAACTCAACTAGTATAGATCCATCTTAACCATGGATCTACCAAGAGTTGAGAGAGATCAAATTTCATTATATCCAAACCTTTTCTTAGAATGCAAAAAAAGATTTACATGTTAAGAGATTTGATCCATTTTAATGCTTGATAAATTCCTGATTTAGATGGATCTACAATTGTTTTCTATCCCTTTCTATATAGACCATGTGTAATTTTTCATTGTTTAAATTGTATTTTTGAATAATTATTATTAATATTTTATATTACAAATTGAACTTGTAACTAAATCATTTCACCTTTAATTACTTTTTCCTTTTGAGTATTGAAGTAATTTACTCCCCACACATGATATTCCAACAATTTATTTAAGTTTTATATTGAAATATTTAAAAAAGAAATAGAGTTCTGTAAAATTAAGTGCTTTATCTCTATAAAATCATATAAAATTAGCATTTGCACCAAAAGGGTGCAAAGACATGGCGATATAAGTGTAGAACATCTTGGAGATTATTATGAGAAGTTGTTTGGATGGGGCAGAGAAAAAAAAGAAAATTTCTTGGGGTGCTAAAAAACCTAAACCAATTGAAATTGTGTCCTTTGCTGCAATTTAATGAAAGTATTTTTTTCACGTTGTGATTTTGGATAGGCAACAAGTACTTAATTGATACAAGATTCTTAATTGAAATATTTTTAATATACAAGAAGACGAATGATACTTTTAACATAGTGCATCATTAGGCTTCTTGTACTTGACACTGCATGGAGATTGAAAGCCGAATAATACAATAAGTTGAATGATACAAGAAGTCCACTTATAAAATGGTCTCAAATAATATAGTGCTAAAAATAGTTGTGATACTTAGTTCCGCTTCTAAAAAAGCCAATTAAGTTTCTTTGTGTTTCTCCCAATGTTTATCTTGATCCTTACATCTCCAATTAATGATTGGAGATTTTTTAAACTAATACTTGTTATTTTTTGTGTTTTGTTAATGAATTGGCTTCATGACAATATAAATTATGAGTTGAAATTAAATAAAAATTAAACAGGTTCTATTATTTTTCTCAATTTTCAAATAATTTAAGAAATATTAACATAACATAGGGATAGATCAACTTACATCTAATTCAAAGGAATATAAAATGAAATATTTATACCATTATTGAAAATAAGTAATGGCATGAATAGCAACCTTCCTCCTCAAATGCACAACTTCACTTCTTAAAATGCACCTTATTCTTCTTAAAAAAAATGCACCTCTAAATTTTGAAACACTAAAAAAGCTACAAAGATTTTTGTTTTATCCATAGATGGAGAAACTTGTAATCTTAGAAATGTACACATTATTAATGAATGTGTCTCCACAAAATATGGATGAATTCCTTCAAAACCCAACTCATGAGACTATTTTGTAAGTTTATGTGGCAATTAAGAAGGCTCAAGGTTATTTTAAAATAAATACACATTTTAAGAATGTTTTAAAATGTCTTCTTATTTCAACACATTAAATGTTTTTCTTAGTTGCTCTTAATTTAAAATAGTCTTACCATGGTACATTTTTTAACCAAGTTAAAGTTTTATTTAGAGTTTTTCTCAATTTAAAATATACATTTTTAAATGGTTTCTAATGATAAACGACATCTTCCTAATGGACCACATCATTGTGATTAATCAAGAAAATTTATTTTATAAACATAATCAATCACAAAAGTTTGAATTCAAAGATAATATACATTTTATTTATTTATAAAAAATAACTAAAAACACAGATACTCTATGATATGGTATTATGAAATCATAAAAAAATATATTATAAAATAATTATTTTTATGAGTTTTTCTTTTCAAAAAACTATATATTTCAATGTATTTTGTTGATACACTAAAAACATATAATCTTTACGGTTTTTTTTTAGAATATTTATATTATTTTCTAAAAATAATGTTATTGTATATGAATAATAATTAAATAATTTTTTTTTATATAAATAAATATTTTAATTCAATTATTAAAATTTATCATAATTTTTTTTTAACCTATCCTCTTTACCTAAATTTAAAATGAAATTTGTTTAACAAACTATCTTTGGTTATATATATATATATATGATTTTTTAATAATTAATTTACTTTTTCTTACTAACCAAAAAAGTTTTTTTTTTTAATAATTTTTTTATAAACTTCCTTTTTATTCAATAATACTATAAAAGTTTATATTGGCAAATTGTACCTATTGTTATCATTATTATATTAAATTGAGAAACTCTATAATTTTTATCACATGTTTTCCTTCACAAAATTCTATTTATGATTAAAATTAAACTCATAACTTTTATATTTACAAACCTCTAATTTGTCAGCATTGAATTAAAAGATTTTCTTTTTTGTCAAGTTGTTTGAGCTCATCAAAGATTACGTCACGTTTTACCTGTGACTTTGACTTGATTACATCACGTTTGACCTGTGACTTTGACTTTAAAAACAGGACCCAGGCGCATCTAAGCCATCAAAATCACTCGGGGATCGCACCCGACCTCGGCCACACCAGCATTTAACATGACTAGCCCATCGATCACTGTCTCTTCTACACTTGGTGAGATTAAATCTAAGGATATTATTTTATTGTTATTATTTATTACTAGCAATTGCCCCAAAAGGTGCAAAGAGAGGCCGATAGGATTTTTAAATTGAAAAAATTGTACTTTAATTTTCATAATCAAACAAATAGCAATTGAGACATTAAACTTAAGTTTTTTTTTTTTTTTTTGTTATTTTTTTCTTAAGTTTATAATATGCGAAAGCATCTATAAAAAACAAGAAATTATAATGTGGTTAAATTAAGAACACATGCCTTCCTGTAAAAGGTTAAAAGTTCAAATACAAAAGGGTAGAAAATATACATCTAGGAATCAAATCACTACACAAAGAAATTGCATTCATATTTAAGTATAACTTCTTAAGAATTAAGATATTCTAGTAAAATTCAATTAACCAAAGGAAGTTTTTCTATATTCAATTGTAAATAGTGTTTTTCCATTCAATTGTAAATGATTAGTTAACTCATGTAATTCATGTTGACACCTTTGCATATTCATCCAAATTTTTATTTTCAAGGTAAACCAATAATTGTCTCCACCTTTTTTTATTTTCAACATAAAGCAATAATTGTCTCCACATTAAATTACAATTTTTTAGTTTAATAATATATGTGTGTGTGTGTGTGTGTGTGTTATTTTACTAAAAAAAATTATTTTTGTTTTTTATCAGAAGAGTAGAATAGATTGTAGGGACATACACTTGAAGGAGAACAATCCATAATCCCGATTATTTCATTTCCTATATCCACTTCGTTAGTAATCTCATCTTATACAGTAAATTTTTCCACATGATTTTTTAGATACTTGTGGGTTTGTCTAGTAGTGTCTCAAAGATGACTACTTGAATTTTCTTTTATATCTAATTTAACTTTTATATATGGTTTTCCATTCCCTTTTTATTTTAGAAATATCCAGATAAAATGTTTTCTGTGTTATGATACATTTTGGGTTTATGATAAATGTTTCAAATCCTTGAGATGTATAAAAATGAGATCATTGATTCAAATTTCAGATATATTATTTAAGATATTAGCAACATTCATATAAATCCCTTTTTATTTATCCCAATTCATAGCCACGAGTTTAGAAGGAAAATTCATAGACACTAGTTTAGAAGGAAAACATGAGCAAACTTCATAGAATTTTAAGTTTATGATACTATTTCAACTTTCTATCTTATATATCCAAGCCTCTTCGATAATACAAAGAAATTGGGAGATGGGAAGAAGTTGAGACTTTCATTTTAAAATCAATTTAGTATTGGATAACTAAAAATATGTAATATTGAAATCCTACTTTTCAAACAAGAAGATTAAGCAAAAAGATATTTTATTGGAGTGACCGATACAATATAGAAAACAAAACATAGTTAAAATGGAAAACTCGTACACAATTTTTTTTTTTTTGACCTTACAGATAATTAACATTAAAGTGTTTCAAAATCCTATCTCCATTGAAAATCACCACAAATTAGACAATTATATTTAGGATTCAACATGGAAAGAATGAAGATGGCCTTATGAGACACCTAGCAATAACCTCTATCTCTTCCTGTATTGAATCCCACTGTGTTCAATTGCCTTCATCAAATATAGAGTTTAAATGGGTTGCCAAGCTAAAATAGGTTTGGTCTGTCAAGATTTTATACAAATTATATGTGATTGATTTTGCATCAAAGACCACCATCCAAAGCATAGTTCACAAAGAGTGGATTCACCAATGATGAATGTCCTATTATTCCAAATTGAAGACTATCAAATATCTATTTTGAAATGTCAGTGTCCTAATCAATATTATGATACAATTCTATAATTTTTCATTTTTACTTCAATAAAATTTTACATTCACCAAAGGCCATCTTAACGACAATCATCAACTTAATGGATTTGGACAAGGTTTGTAACATCTTTTGGTTATATATTTCTCTAATGAAATAGTGCATCATGGTCTACCTTGAAAAAACTATTTGGCATACCAT
Organism: Pinus albicaulis; assembly: GCA_034641835.2. Lineage (NCBI taxonomy): Eukaryota > Viridiplantae > Streptophyta > Pinopsida > Pinales > Pinaceae > Pinus > Pinus albicaulis. Next base: position 1,123,830,231 of record CM076577.1, on the reverse strand, counting down.
TCCATCCAATGCAAATTGAATGAGCAAGTTACCACCCTTGCCACATGTTTTTAGGTTATCTCCCACTCAAAATCTATACTCTTTGAGGAAAATGAGGATTACAACTCAAATAGAATATGTTGATGGCCGTTCCAGGCGCTGGAAATCCCGACTCACCGGATTACGTTGGACCGTGAATTATTTCGTCCAGCGACGCTATTGCAATTGAGGACGGTTCCTATGCTCTCCGCTCCTGAAATTACCACCTTCCGCCCGTAACTGAAGCCCATGACACAATACAGTTAAACACATGAATTTTTTTTTTTTTTGGTTTCTATAATCAAGCAAACAATAATTGATATATTAAATTAGAATATAATTTTTGTTTTCTTTGTTTTGTATGCCATTAAACATAAAAGCTATATTTGATTATTTGAATTATAATCTCTATTTTCAAACATGGGAAATGCATCAATGATACTTCAAGCCAGCATCAAAAGGGCTAAAAATTATTTTTAAACATGAAGAAAACAATATGAATTTTCAAGCAAGTGAATGAAGGTTGGAAATGTATTTAAAATCCTAAAAAAATTAACATTTCCTATATTTGACATGAGGGTAGAAAAGCATATAAGGCTTGGAAAAGAGTTAGAGATGCATTCTTAAGCAAACAAAAGAAGGATAATTTTTTGGTTTCCAAGCAAAACCCAAAAGAGATTTCAAGATTGCATCTCAAAGTTATGTGTTGAAAATTACATCTTATAACATGTAAAAGAAAATTTTCAAGAAAATTAGGAATCTCATGCTAACCTAAATTGGTTAGCTCTCAAGGTCTTCTAAAAGAAATATCAATTTTAGCAAGGCATTAAGTGGCCAAAATGTGGAATAAACTAGCTTGGAAACCCACAAGTTTGCAGAAGCTTCTTAAAATCTTATATGAAAGTAAGCCAAAGTTTAAGGACTTATGCTTCATTCAGTGATATTTGTATAGACCTTCAAAAAAAGGTTCCAAAATTACACAATGATGAAATTTAGTCCAACTAAATCTTCCCATAGACCTTGATTTTAATAGTTCATTGTCCAATAGACATGACATGCTAATCACTGAATGAGAGATGGCTTCTTTTTCTTATCATGAGTTTGATGGCATCAACTCTTGGAAATAACACATGTTATTCGATTAAAGTTTGTTGAAATATCATTTTACAAATATTTTCATTACTTCATGCAATTTTTTCATTACTTAATTACCTTTTTGCCTTGAAAACTCTTGTGCAAACTAATTTTGGATATTCAAAATGCTGAAGGGATAACATAGAAATTTTGATTTCAATTTCACTATCCGATGCATAGTTTGCAAAAATGAGTTTTCAAATTTCGTACGTGTTGTTTCAAATCGCTACATACCCAAATACAGAGAAAAATGCCAACCATCTACTTGCTAGCTACCAAATATAACTTATCCTTACTTGAATTAAACTTGTTATTCATCTGATTTGAGTTGGACTACTTAATATTGGAGAGTGGAAAACATTAGAGGGAGACCATCCTTCACTAAAATCATACTCTTCCTCTAATGACACTAACATAAAAGAGGAACTTAAATCTATTCTATGAAATGATCTTCCTCGAAAGAGATGGCCATCAAGGCTAAATTTCTGTTCTAGCTTGTTTGGGCCATTTGTAGCTTCACAGTGTGGCTTAGAAAGGATGTTCAAGTCCTGAAAATATTTTTTGCTCGAAAAAGACGAACTTTTACACTCTTTGGAGCATTCACAATCTAATTAATGATCAAGAGTACATTGAATTGGATCAAATCCCAGAAATGTGTTATGAGGATAATATTGTTGAAAATAATTTAAAGTGCAAAGCTCTCACCTTTCTTAGCTATATTGCTCTACTATATCTTGTGGTGGTCTAGTTAGGGCTATTAATATTTTTGGAGCTATATCTCCATTAATGCACTGAGGCAGTGTATGCCACCCATTGCATTTTTTACTTATCAAGGATTGACATATACTACCCAACGCATTAATGGAGCTATAAATCCACAAATATTTGTTTTCGTCCAGTTAATTGGTATTTCAGTAACAATACTTTTATTCACCTTTTCTCCTGGTAGAGAGCACATCCTAGACAACAAAGATAAAAAAGTCCACATTTTGTGTATTTACATTTGTGTCATCATTTGCGTATTGTGGATTTATTCCACTTGACGACAATATGTTTCATTTTTAGGAAGGACAACGTCTTGCTTATAACAGTGGAATTCCAGATGCTACTGAGAAATACAATAATGTATGCCCCATGCTTGAGAGCCTTCGTATGGACTATGTGCTTGTTTAACAGGTTCGATGGACCAAAAAGGAGGTTATAAGAATATATCCTTAAAGATGGATCCATGGAGCTCTATGATCACTTGTTTCCAACCACTCTCTCACTTTGGCTTGTGATCAACGTTATGGTATTCTTCACTGCTCAGCTAGTTCTGACATGTGTGTTGCACTAGTATTTAGAAATGCTCGATGGATTGGATACATCGAAAAAGATGGTAGCGGTAGCATTTCATTCTATGGCCACTCGGCACACAGGTGAAACTGTTGTGAGCCTGGATCTCCTCTTGCCTGCTATAATCATCCTCCATATCATCATGATGTGAGTTTTGTATCCAATTCCACAAACTGCATTTTTTTTGTTAATGGTAATACCATATATATATTTTTTTTCAATCGTTTTCGCATAGGGTTAGATTAAGCAGTTGAACTTTTTTGTTTTTCCTGAGAGTTCACAGGTAAGAATATAATGAATTAATAATAATAAAAATATTAAATCAATTTGAATTCGTAATCTTTTGAATATATATATATATATATATATATATATATATATATATATATATATATATATATATATATATATATATATATATATATATATATATATATCTATATATATATATATATATATATATATATATATTAAAAAATGGTTGTTTTTCACTAAATTGTTTCTAGTTAATATTAATTAAAATCCCACAAAGTTTTTTTTAAATTTGTTGTTTAATCAGTAGAATGTGAGTGCCGAAATGAGTTTTTCTGGGTGTTGAATCTATTTATGTAATAAAAAATGCATTTTAAACAACAAAAAATTACGTTCTTTCTTCAAGTTATTTTACCACATGAAAAATGTATTTCACCTATATAATTTATTCATTCAAACTATACATACATATTAAAAAAAAACAAACATTATTTAAAAATGAATACTAAAAAGAACTTCTCAATTCTCTATCTTTAATAAATAAAAAATGTATTGATTTTTATAACATGATTTTTTTAGGTATTTTCCATCCTATCTAGTTTGCTTTGTGGTTGTTGTAAAGCAACCACCATCTACAAGGGATGGACATTTTTGCCCAACAACCCAAGTATGCCATGCAGATGAGAGGAGCATATCTGTGCAGCTTAAGATTCTTTTGTTACACAATTCATGCTATCTGATTATGGTTGTCATCTTCATTTGCATTACAGAAAGAGAGAGAATTTCTAATGATCCCCTCGAATATAAATTTATTAATAATGTCTTTGAAGTTGTGAGGTATATGTTTTATTCTAGTTGATTAAACAAAGAAAAATGAGAGTTCTACTATGGGAAATCTCGGTGTATAGGTGATAACTGGGAAATTTGGGTGTGTTGGTGTGAGAAATTTGTTTGAAGTATTGAATTATATTTGATTATAGATTTGGAGAATATTTTGGAATCCCAAAGATAAATAGGAGTAATTTTTTTTTTTTTTTAACTTAATTCTTGTGGGTTAGATTTCAAAAGATACTTAGAATCTGCAATCAAAATAAAGATGACTCAAGATAAACCATTTATAAATAAATTTATATAAATAATATAAAAAAAAGGATAAAGAAAAATGTATAATGAATGTGTTTTTTTAATTAAAATTTTACATAAGAAATAATTTGAAAGTTAAAATTTACTTATGAGAAGTATTCTTTGGAATGCACATTTTTAAAATCCGAATCTGTATATTTTTTACTTAATGATTCTAGATGATATGCAGCTCTAGTTTAAAAAGTCACTGGTTAAAATTTCAATGTATAATACTTCAACCCATTTTCGCGAACTCTGAATATGCACCCTCATTAGGGGAATTTTGAGGTCTAAAATGGGCCTCCTAAGAAAAATGTACAACCGAAATAAAATTTATGAGAACCAATAGGATTCAAGATGATGATGCCAATCGTCCTGCTTTCATTTCTTCATTCAATCGTCCTAAAGATGGATCTCCATAAATATTCGAAACACCGACATATATTCTCTGACATTGTGGAAAATCCAAATTCTTCTTCATCAACCCTGGGGGATTATTCACCATTTTTGGAGTAAAAAAGAAAAAAAATTAAAAAATAATAAAATAATAAAACTACTTTTTCAACTCGTATTTTCAACTTATCCCCCTAAGAGTTTACTCAAATTTCGAGTGGGAGTACTCATTGGATGCAAAATTTAATTTCTCATCCAAGGAGTACCCATGTTGCATACTTTTGATGGACACTGCTACACACAATATGAGAAATACTGCAATCACATTTTTCATGTATTTCTCATTTTTCGTGTAGCAGAGTCCATTAAAAGTATGCAACATGGGTACTCCTTGGATGAGAAATTAAATTTTGCATCCAATGAGTACTCCCACTCGAAATTTGAGTAAACTCTATCACATGTTTTCATGTATTTCTCATATTGCGTGTAGCAGTGTCCATCAAAAGTATGCAACATGGTTACTCTTTGGATGGGTAATTAAATTTGCATTCAACGAGTATTCCTACTTGAAATTTGAGTAAAACCTTAGGGAGATAAGTTCAAAATACAAGTTGAAAAAGTAGTTTTTTCATTTTTCCCTCTAAAATTTGATGATGTAATCAAATCTTATTTTATTATTTCCACTATTATTTTATAATTTCCTTAGGAGGCCCATTTTAGACCTCAAAATTCCCCTAATTGAGTTTTTAGGGCTTCTAAGTTCACAATATGTGGGTCTCTACTAATATCCGCTATATCAATTCAATGGAATATTTCATACACTACACACCAAAACACATAGTCAATGATTAACCCCCATCGTGGCAGTACAATCCATGTAGCTTCTCTTGATAGAAAAAAAAACTGATTAGAATAGATTGTGAATAAAGACTGATTCTGGTTGTTGCAATGCATATGGGAATGTTGGTATGTTAGTGGGTTATAGTTGTAGCCTCTTCAGGAAGCTGATTATAAATTCAGAACAACATTGTGAAGAGGTGGCTTATAGTTTCTCTGGGAAATGGAGTTCTACAGGGAAATTTGTCATCATAATGGTCATGCTTTTTGGTCGGCTTAAAGGAATTAAGCGAAACTGGTACACCTAAAATTCAATACTGACAATGTTAGACTATAGGGCAGCCTGGAAGACAAAATATTACAGACTTCATCATAGATAAAGTGGAGTTCGGTATTCTTGTTATAACCCGTCATTCCTTGTTTTGCGAAAATAAAGTTTTGTTTGCAATGTTTTTAGAGGGTGAACCTTACATTTTGTAAGCTTTTAGTAGGGTATGAGAGACAAAGAATAAGTAAAAAAACCCTATTTTGGATATATCTATGTGTACTTTTAGTGTGGAGATGGTAAATGAGCCTCAGTTTTGGATACATTTGTGTGCTTTTTTTTGATGTGGAGATGGTAAAGAGGATCTATTTTGGAACTCCTGATTGCTGAATTACTATGTTTCTAATTGATCCATTGCTAACTAATGGTTAATTCATACAATGAATGGCTTAATCAAAAATATTTGGAGACTTCATTTGATATGATATACATAATACTCATTTTTCTTTGGAATGGTTTAAAATTTTGAATGAACTATCTTTTCTTTTTTTCCCCGAGAAAAAAGTCATAATTTTTCATTAGTAATAAGAAAAATCACATGTTACATTTAGCAGCATATTCATCTATGCTAAAATCAAAAGGTTGCATATTCTCCGTGGAGTCAGGTTCTGTCAAGTAAGCAGTGACTATTTTTCAACTATCCTAAAATAGTTATTTATATATAAAATATTAATAAAAAGTCTGTGCTGAGTATCAAAATAAATAGAAGAAATAGTCCTGTAGACTGTATATAAATGCCGCAATCAAAATATCAAAATTGCACTCAATACTGTGCCTAAAAATATTCAATAAACGGGTGGTGGTAGTACTGATATGTCGTGTCCCCAATATGCTCAGATATGTGCCATCGACCCCACTCTAGCTGCGAGGCCTCCTTGGAAAGTTTTTTGGCCACTTGATTCCGCTGCCTGAAAATGTGTGTAACACATTAGGGGAATTTTGAGGTCTAAATGGACCTCCTAAGGAAATTATAAATTAATAGTGGATACAATAAAATAAGATTTGATACATCATCAAATTTAAGAGGGAAAAAAGGAAAAACTCTTTTTTTCAACTCATATTTCAACTTATCTCCCTATGGGTTTACTCAAATTTCGAGCGGAAACCCTCGTTGGATGCAAAATTTTATTTCTCATCCAAGGAGTACCCATGTTGCATACTTTTAATGGACCCTGCGACACAGAAAATGAGAAATACATGAAAAACATGATTGTAAACACATTTTTTCATGTATTTTTCATTTTTCGTGTAGCAAGGTCTATTGAAAGTATGCAACATGGACACTCCTTGGATGAGGAATTAAATTTTGCATCCAATGAGTACTCCCACTTGAAATTTGGGTAAAACCTTAGGGAGATAAGTTGAAAATACGAGTTGAAGAAGTAGTTTTATTATTTTATTATTTTTTATTATTTTTACTTTTTTACTCCAAAAATGGTGAATCATCCCCGATGGTTGACATCATCATCTTGAATCCTATTGGTTCTTATAAATTTTATTTTTGTTGTACATATTTCCTAGGAGGCCCATTTTGGACCTCAAAATTCCCCTAATGGATATAAAATCAAATAGTGATTTTAGCAATAAGACCTCATCCATAAGTGCTCTAAGTAAGTGAGTGGGGCATTGTGCCTTCAAGTTAAACCAGCTGATGATAATCAACGAGTCCCCAAAAATATGAATTCTGTTGCAATCATGTTTCCTGGCAAAGGAGAGGAGAATTTTGAGGCTATGAAGTTTAGCAAAGTTATTAGTACCCAGACCAAGCCCCATTTTAATAAGGAAATAATGAGTTTCATGCAAGTGCAGAACCCCCCCCCCCCTCGCATCCATTTGGATTGGATGCACAATAAAAATTGGCCCATGGAAAGGAGTTGTCAATATTCTTAGGAATGATGACCCTGTCATGAGTAATTTGGTTGTCCTTAGGAGTAAGATGGAAAATGGAAATAATGTTCCTACAGGTGAGTTCAAAATCAGCAGGTCTATTCAAGAATATAAGATGGTTCCTACAGAGCCAAATACCCTAGGAAATGAGGAGAGGTATGATTCTGTCTTTAGGCTTCCGGAAGATGTGCCACCAATTGGACCAGGCATTGCTGACCGAGGTGCCCTGCCAGATTTGTGTGCAACCAAGTATTGTAGTCGTAGAGTGCCAGAGTTGAGAGATAGAAAGACAATCCAGGAATATATGGTTTATAGTTTCCGCCTGTGAGAGGCATAAAGAGCATCTAGATGGTCCATGAATCTCCCTTGTACATAGGTTGTCCTATGTGGGCATGCAGTTTGAAAGAATGCACCACATAAGTAATTTGAATTTTAGGGGAGCCTTCAATTTCCATAATTGATGCCACCACCAGGCCTTTTTCTGTGGTTCCAGTTGATTGCAAAGGGTGATGTAGCCGATTTTTGGAGTGTATATGCTAGACGGGGCAATGGCCTAAATAATCTCATCCTCTCGATCTGTAATTCTGATGGTGGTGGAGTGAAGGGCCCTGATGTATATACCCCATATCGGCCACCAATGAGTGGGGAGGTCCAGATCATGAGAAGATAGCCAAGCTTGTGAGGCCCAGGTAGTATGACTCAGATCAAAAATCTGTGAGAGGTACAATCTGCCAGCTCGAGCAAGACATTAGGGGAATTTTGAGGTGTAAAATAGGCCTCCTAAGGAAATTATAAAATAATAGTGGAAATAATAAAATAAGATTTGATTACATCATCAAATTTTAGAGGGAAGAAAGAAAAAATTACTTTTTCAACTCATATTTTCAACTTATCTCCCAAATGTTTTATTCAAATTTCGAGCAGGAGTACTTGTTGGATGCAAAATTTAATTTCTCATCCAAGGATTACCCATGTTGCATACTTTCGATTGACTCTTCTACACTAAAAATGAGAAATATATAAAAAACGTGATTGCAATCACATTTTTCATATATTTCTCATTTTTCATGTAGAAGGGTCCATAGAAAGTATGCAACATGGGTACTCTTTGGATGAGGAATTAAATTTTCCATCCAACGAGTATTCCTACTCGAAATTTGAGTAAAAACTTTGGGAGATAAGTTGAAAATACGATTTGAAAAAGTAGTTTTATTATTTTATTATTTTTTAATATTTTTACCCATATACTTAAAAAATGGTTAATCATCCCCCATGGTTGACATCATCATCTTGAATCCTATTGTTTCTTATAAAGTTCATTTTGGTTGTACATTTTTCTTAGTAGGCCCATTTTAGACCTCAAAATTCCCCTAATGATGAAGTCTGATATCCAAGGGGAGTGAGAATTCTAGACCACAACCGGACCATGCATCCACACCAATTTTGACCCGCTCCCCAGACTCAATGCGCCATGCCAGTCCTTTTCTGATCAGGCGGATGGATTTGTAGATGGCCTTCCAGATGATAGAGGTGCCATGATCCAGATGATGGCTGCTCCTGAACCAATATAATGTGGTGATGGGCGCGATATACTTGTAATAGGTAACTTGTTGCCATAGGCTATGACCAACCAATAATTTCCATCCCATCTTGGCCACCAATGCAACAAAAAATTTATTGAGATTTTTCATTCCCCAACCCCCCCATCTCTTTGGTTTTGAAATTTTCTCCCAAGAAATCCAAGCAAAATAACGATCCTCCTTCATTCCCCACCAAAGAAATCGTCGACAGATCTGTTGGATACGAGCTATCACACCTTTAGGAATCCATGTGAGCGCCATCCAGTATACCAGGATGGCCTCCAGGACAGATTTGATTAAGACCAATCTTCCGACCCGGGATAGCCATCTATTCTACCATATGTTGATCCTGCGCTCAACCTTTGCAATCAGCCAGTGCCAATCCACAATTCGGTAATCATTTGGTTTAAGATGAAACCCAAGATATTTTAAACCATCTGCCAGTTCCTTGTGTTCATATTGAAATAGTACCAAAGCATGACAGATCTCATTGATGGAGCATCTAACCATCATAATGGTGAATTTTCTTTGATTCGGTATCATACCTGTGGATTTTCTGAAAGTGTTGAGCAGCTTGAAAAAATTTGAATTGTCATGAGAAGAACCATTCAGACATATTAATACATCATCTACAAAAAATAGATTTTTCAATCGAATAAAATCATTAATCTCAATGCCATGAATGGAGCCCGCGGGCTTTTCTTGGGATATAAGGGCCGAGAGGCCTTCCATTATTAAAAGGAAAAGAAGGGGGGAGAGGGGACAACCTTGACGAAGTCCCCTCTCGGCATGAAAAAAATTAGTAGCAGAACCATTAATCATGATGCTGAAAGAGGCATTAGTAATGAATCCCATAATCCAGTTGGTGAAGTCATGAGGGAATCCAATATGAATGAGGATGAGGTGAAGATATTCCAATTGACACAGTCAAAATCTTTTGCCAAGTCAATCTTGAGGACGGTACCTTTAAGGTGCTTGAGTTTAATGGAGTGTAATGCTTCTTAGGCAGTGCCAATTGCTTCGTGGATTTGACGATGATGGAGCAAAGAAAATTGTTCTTTGGCCATGTGTTGGGATAGGATGGGCTTAATACGATTTACAATAATTTTGGAGATGATCTTGTAAATACAGTTGCAGAGTGAGATGGGTCAATAGTCATGGAAGGAGCGGGGACTGTCAGATTTGGGAATGAGGGCGATGTAAGTGGAATTGAACCCAAGAAATATCCTCCCCGAAGATATGCTATCTTCAATGACCCCAAGTAGACATAGGGGCTTCACTAGATGAACCTCTAACATATAACGTGCGATCATAGCATATTAAACAATACCATTAATTTGAGTACATATTGGAAAATGCCTCTAAAAATCACATTATTTAACCCCCTACCAATATAAACCCAATACACCTTCCCAATTTAAAAATCCCCTACTTTCACTATATATTGTAGGTATCCAATTTTTCATTAACATATTTTATACCCCTTTATATTTTTTCATTAACTTTGAGCTCCATTTTTTATACCTGCCAATATAAAAACCTTTTACCCCCTATATATCTCCCAATATATTATGCCATTTTTTCCTCATTATATATCCCCCAATATGAACCCACGTGCTATAGTATTTCTCTCGTAGTGAAGCCCCTGTGAGTAGGAAGTAGATCCTTGCCAATGAGGTTAGAGAATTTGAGGTAGAATTCGATGGGCCAACCATCGAGGCCCAGGCTCTTATCCTTCTTAAACCATTTAAAAACCCCCTCAATTTCCCCCCCAGGCTCTTATCCTTCTTAAACCATTTAAAAACCCCCTCAATTTCCCCCAAATATACCGGGGCATTCAGGTCACCCAATACATCCTCATCCACATATCTATGCATCCAATGGGAAATCTGAAGGATTTACGGCAAGTTGACATCTACTGGTGCCCTATATTGATTGGTGAAGTGTTGAATACCCATATACGAGAGCTCATCATGAGTGTGAGCCACCTGCCCAAATTGATCACAGAACTCCCAAATGGTGTTGATGTTTTTCTTGCCTTTTGCACATTGTGGAAAAAATTTAGTATTTTAATCCCCAGCTTGTAACCAAATTTCTCTACTCTTGAGTCGCCAATCTTCTTCTATGATCCTCAATAATCTAGCCTTAGAGATTTCCAGGGCAATTAGTCTGTCTTTAGTCTCCACTGATTGGAAGCCCAGAGAATCAGGTCCATTCAACGTACCTAATTCCACTTCTATGCTAATCAACTCCTCATCCTCTTTTCTTTTCTTTTCCCTTGCCTAGCCAATGGTGAGCGCTTTGATGTGATTCAGGTTGTAATATATAACTCTAGCAGGTTCCATATCTAGAGATTGTTCACAGTGTCTCAATTCCCTGTTGACTATTGATTGAAATTCTGGCTCCACCAGTCAACTAGAGTTAAATTTAAAAGGAGCCCTGGGATTTTGATTGCTGGTGAGAAACTAAAAAAGAATCGGAGAATGATCCGATGAGCCCCCGATACCCACCCATTGTATGGCCTTATCAAAATTCTCGAGTAAAGGCCCCATAATCAGAAAATGATCCAGCCTCCTAGCGAGTGTCGCAACACCAATTCATATGTTACGCCAAGTGGGCATCTTCCTGGGCATGGCAATATCCAGTAGATCTGCCCTGTCGTTGAGCCCTTCAAAATAATTAGATAGAGGGTTCGGGGTGGCTCCAAGACCCCAAGATCTAGCAAGCCCTATCGAGAAATTTAAATCCCCCCCCCCCAAGATGATGTTCTCTTGCTGCATGATAGAGCATTACATCCCTTCATTCCAATAAACCTCTCTATGGTGACATGGGCCATAAACATTGATCAACGTGATAGTCAGGTTTGAGTCCCAGGATATGATGTCTACCCCGAGAATTCCTAATCTCCCCCACCATCCCAAGGTGATTATATATTTTTTAATGGTGCCAATGAAACATCCTCCAGATCTACCACGAGCATCAGATGTTTGAAAGGACTAGTCCGTTAGAAGTGATGACAAAACCTTGTGAACAGAAACCCCATTGCCCAACGTTTCCTGAAGAAAGAGGACACCAACATGAGACGATGGCGGGAGTCTCTTGAGTGCCAATGTTTTCTCAAGGCTAGACAGACATAGACAATTGAGGGAGAGGCATATTATGGTATAACCCCGACGCGGGTGTTATTTTCTCTAAGAAATAGAATAATGGAGGACTGTGTACCGGCGGCCACTTCCAGGCGAGCTTTGCGGATGGCTTTGTTGATCGATGATGGTCTACCGCGAGGAGCCTTTGAGAGAGACTTCCTCGATTCCCCACATAGACCATGGGATGAAGGATCGAGGGCATGAGAGTTCTATATGAGAAAATAACGATGACCCGAGCATAGGATATCAGCAAAAAGGGAGATGCCAGCGGGGAGGATCTCCACCGAGGTGTGGGGGGAGGGATGAGATATAGTGGGAGGGGTAAAGGCGATAGGGCAGCCAAGGGGAGAAATATTGCCATTATTAACATTAATAATGTGCGGATCAATAGATACAGAAAGTGATGAAAAAATTGAATCAGAAGAATGCGAGGTGGGAGGAAAAAGAGAGGTACCTGGGTGAGATGCCGAAATGGACGTGGGGGCGCTTATGGAGCGGTCGAGTGTCCAAAGTCAGGTGACGAGGCATGAAGGCAGGTCCGCCATAGGGCCAGATCTATGCATAATGTTCTCAGCCATAGGCGGAGTAGTCTGATCCCCAAAATCAGTTTGTTTGGTTGCATGCAACATCAATTTTGGAGGAGCATGTGTCGCAGTGATGAGGGGGCACTCTTTATATAAATTCCCAACTTCGTGACATCTTCGACACCGATAGGGGATTCCCTCATAATCTAGTATTTGTTGCCCAAACATCCCATCAAAATCAATGTCATAACCTTCAATGAGACCATCCCAGGTGTCCATGTGTACAATAATTCTAGCCACCAAAATAATTCTAGTCTCCAAATAGGATCTATCATGATCCAAGTATGTACCAAGGTCAGCCCTAATGTACCTGAGAGTAGCTTCATTCCAAAATTGCAGAGGGAGTCCCGGTAGATAGATCCAAATTGGTCCAGCCCCTGAATTTTCCTTATCTGGATTGAACATAGGGGACCAACGCTTCAGAAGAACCGGGCTCATCTCAATATGCCAATATTTGGACATAAGCCAATCAACCAAATCTGGCTGTGGAAAGATAAGTGCAAACCATCCGCAGTTCATAGTAAGGACACCGGGAAGCATAGGGATGGAGTTTCCCCATATCTCCACAGTCCAGACCTTTAGACGCACCTGAGAGTAACTACGACCGTAGACTCGTCCAAAAAGTACCGTCCTAGTAGTGTCCATAATGTTCTCCATTCCAATCTCCTGTCCGAGTTTAATAGCCCTCTTAGGACGACTTCTGGCACACCTGTGATTCTTCCTGCAAGTTCCAAGGGCCTTTTGTCAAGTGGCCCTGTTTGTTTCCACGGCTTCGTTAGATTTGGAGGACTTAGGGTCGTCCTTTGGAGGGTCTGCGAGCGGGATGGCTTCAAAATAGCCAGAGGCAATCACCTGGGAGATGACTGCTGATGTGTTGGGATGATATGCAAGGACAACATTTCCTGTAAGATCAAGTTGCTCGAAGCCAATGCTGTCGAGTTGCCCCAAAACTTCAAAATCCCCCTTTAGAATATCTTCCACCGACGCAGATGTGTCCAGAGATTCTTGAGCCTGCTATTCCCAAAGGCGGATGACAAATGGCGATGGGATTGTGAAAGCCAAAGAAGGCAACAAATGCAGAATAGGCTCCGAAAATTCCATTGGGACACTTGGAGGAGGAGCGACTAGCATGACATGAATATCTGAGTCACCATCCACCATGTCTGCCACACCATGGTTAGTCTGAATCGGACAAGCACTCCCACCAATGGCACGACAATCAGAGGACTGGGTGAAAATTTGAACTCCCACCAATGGGTCCGAGGAGTAGTCCTCCAACTTCTTGTTCGAAATTTGTGGGGGAAATCTGGTACCAACTCTGGATAATAGAACCAAGAAAGCAAAACATCACAGAGGGGAAGCCCTTGCTAGATAGTAGCCAGATGGAACAGAGAATGAGACCCGACAACCCCACAAAACCCTTGCAGTCAGGAGTGAAATAATAATCTAAGTGAGTAAAAACTAAATGCCCCGCACTCTGGTGCAATATGTTCCCCGATCTCGTGAATGTAAGAGACTCACCCTTGGGAGTAACCGCCGAGAAACAGGTGAAGGCACGGAGAAAACAAAGTGGCAAGACCACCACGGTGAGGTGAGAGGAGTAAAAAAATCATGGGAACAAAACCTAGGGAAAAAAAAATAAAATAAACAAGGGGCCCAATGGTAAGCCCCACCCACAGATAGGTGGGCGCCATGTTCATGGCCAACTGACAGTCACCCCTGCACTTCGATGAACCAGAGATATCGAAGGTAAGTCCATGGTTAGGTTTTCATCGCCGAAACCTCTGTCGTCGCTCCGCTCCGCTGGAGGGGGAGTTATGGTAAAAAAAAATGCAATGGAATGTGATATTCATGTGTTAACATTAATTTTTATTGTTGTAAAAGGGACTTTACAGTGAAATGGAAAATCTGTTGTATATTGTGATTTTGTTTCCTGTACAGAAACAAAGAGAACTTTGGCTTCTAAAATTAGAGTTTGGAAGATTTTTATTGAAAAGAAAGAGGAATGGAAAAAGAAACTTAGTGGCTTACATATTTGTAAGGAGCTATATTTTCTATTTTTATATTAAAAATAAATTTGAATTAAATGTTTATACATACTTAATTGTGGGTAATAGTGAATAATTTTAGTGATAGTAGAAAATCAGAGCCATCCTATATGGAAAATAATGTGCACTTTCTAGCAGTGCAATAAATACCGTAGATTTTTGGATATACACCATTAGATATAGATGCCTTTAAATTCAACAATGCATATCCTGTAATATTCAAAGTCTTGATCTAGTGATCTAATTTATTTGTTAAATTATTCTACTAAATGAATAAATTTATATAGATATTAAGATGACCTAAAATGAGTTTATATCCATTCAAACCTTTCTCCAGTAATAAGAAAATTTCACTTCAATTCTATGTTAGCATCCCTGATAACTTCGTATCATTATGTAATAACTCAGTAACCCCACATGCTCTGTATGCAACACCAAAGATCTAAACTTTCATTAATTTTAAGTCAATCTAATCAATGTCCATTAGTTTGTCATTTAATGTCTGTTCAAACCTTCACATCATATGAGCTATGAGATATAAAGTTTTCATTATGAAATCCATGAATTTGGGATTCAATTGGTTATTGACTGGATATCCTAGATGCATTTACTCTCCTTACTTGACACCAATCTGGCTAGGAGTGTAAACATTCAAAATAGGTTTCCTAGAAAAGTGTCCTTGGCTCCCATGAGAAAATTATGTAGAATAACATGCCCACTGGAGAAGAGCCAATGCATGCGTGCATTCTTCTTCCATTTTTTGAAACAACACCATTATCTAAATCTGTAAAAAAGCCCTAACTTATGCATAATGATAATGATAATGTGGTATGTTAGAAAATTTTCTAGGAATTACACCTAGAATTCCAAGTAGTGGACTCTCTAGTATTCATTATGAGGTCATTTCTATTAGATTTGAAGTGTTGTAGGGAATATTCTTGTTTCATACATTTGCTGAGTATTGGTGCATTATTTCCATCTACTGGTCAACTAGTTTCCAACTGTAAAATGAATTGATAACGTATTGCAAGAGTGGAGCATTTGACATGACAATGATGTGCCTTTACACCAGGGATTCATAAAAAAGGTTTGTGAATTTGAAATAAGAAAAAGGGAATCTATGGAAGTTGCTTGAAAGGATATGGAGCTTTCTCTAAAGATAAATGGTCCTTTGGTATATGAACAAGGCTGATCAGAGGCTCAGTATTTAACTAAAAAATGAAAGTGTTCAGAAATTCTCCAAACCATAACGACCAGATAGAGCTCATCACCAGGATTCCAACACAACTAGTTTCATCAAAATACGAGTTCGTAAGAGTAAGTTTTGGTATGTTGTTCATTTTCTCAAATAGGTACAAAAATGTGTAGAACAATGACTGACTGATGACTTGGCAGTCCAGTCAGCACCTCAGGAATCTTCAGGGAATATTCTCCAATTTTCAGCAAATGAGACTGTGACAAGTTTCATAATCAAACTTGCCAATGTTTCCTGGGGAAATTGAAAGTTTCTTCCTAATCCTAAGGTTGAAATTTCTTCTATGGTGGATTATTAATTTTTATATGGTGAAATTTGGGCCAATGGAGAAGGGCTGTGTGGAGTAGCCAGAGGCTGCCATGTGCCCTCCCCCATGGCAAGGTTGGATCATCACATATTTATTTTAACCAAAGTCTATTTCTAAATTCTGAATCAAATTTGTGTTCAACAAAATTATTGACTAGGGAGGATCAGAGGTCGAGGTCGACCCCGCGGCCTCCCCCATACAAGCACCAACACCAATTGTTACACCATCACTAAGTTCCTTGTTAACTATAGTCTCCTATGTATACTTAAATTTTTTCAGCGCTATGGTTGGGGGTCTGGAGGGGCTATCTAGAGGGGGCCAGCCCCCTCCCATGTGTTCGAGTGCTACGACCGTGGGCCAAACACTATTCACGATGGAAAATCAATGGATTTAAACCTTGTTTAATGCGCCTCTAATCCGGGTTTAGCACCATAGCACGCAATTAGTGCTAAAATGTGCTTTGCGCCTAACCCTCCACTAATCCGAATTAAACACATGCTTATCTTAACTTAATGTGCAGTTATAATGGCGGAGAACTTGGCGGAGTCGTCAAATGCGATGGAATCTCCACTTTTAGTGGAATGATCTAGTGGACTTCTAGTTTTAGTGGAGAAAATGTAGGAAAAATTGGTTTTGCCATATATGAGGCAATTTTTGACCAATTTTGGCTCAGGAAGAGTCATTATTGGTATATTTTGATGTTTTGGAGCCATTGGAGCAGGTTGTAGAGGCAACATGAGATTGTAAACAACAATTTTTCACAATTGAAGCTAATACAAAGGCCCGTGCCATGGATGCTGGATCAAGGATATGTAGCCCAAGAGGGGTGAACTCTTTCATCAAAACCATGTGTATTTGACTCAGTTGTCTGTGTTTTGCTGTGTTTTATATACAATTGTTCAACATTTAGTTTCCATGCTTTTATGTTCATGAAATACACTTAATCTCATCAAGTTTATTGAATTGTCAATCATAAGCACATGTAAAGACCCTTGTATAAGAATAAAACCAAATCACTTTCATATTAAATATGAAACTGATATTAGCAAAACATTAACTAACAATCAATTTCATGTCTAGCTAGTATCAGAGCATAAGGTTGCAAAGGTTATTTTCTTTCTTTGCTTGAGATTGTGCAAGAAGGGTTTTAATAGTTGCAATTTTGTGATGCTTACAAGGTTGAAGTTACAGAGAGGAGAAGGGAAGCTATTGGTTGTTAGTCCCGATTTTAGGACAAGAAGAAAGAGAGCTGAGATAGCATCATCTTCACCCAAAGTTCCAATCAAAGTTTCACTTTAAGCACCTCAAGTTCTATCTCTAGCAGTTGAGATTGAAGATATACAAATTGCATAAGAAGCCGAGGTGATTGAAAAGGTACAAGCATCAGGAGTTGAGCTTGAATCCTTAGCCATTATATCAGGAGTTGGAGAGAATCAAGGAAATTCAGAAGAGGAGGATGTCAAGAGAGACTTCAAGGACATTCAGAGAATGGTTAAAATCATGTTTGATGCATTCATTGTAGAAAGAGCATGAGAAGGTTCTAAGCCACCACATGGAGAAGGAACTTCAGATGACAAGAAGGATGAAGATATGAGTTCGAAAGGTAGTGGAGGAAATCCACCTCCATCTTCACCATCCTCATCCCCATCATCTTCATCAACATCTTCATCTTCCACTTTCACCACAAAATCCACCCACACTCATTCAAAAATCCCAAAAGGAAAATCTCTATTACTCAAGTTGGACATCAAGTTTGAACTTCCCATGTACAATGGTTAGGTAAATGAAGAGAAGTTAGACAATTGGATTCGTCAATTGGAAGTATATTACAGAATTCAGAATCGAAAAGAGGACGACATAAAGATCCAGTTGGCTTCATTAAGGCTAGAAGGAGCAACACTAGTTTGGTGGGAGGAAAAGACTCGAGAGGAAATGCAAATCCATGGTAAGATATCCATTTCTTGGCTTGAATTCATTTCTTTCATTAAAAGAAAATTTTATCCAATAGCCTATATGAAAAAATCAATTATGAGTTGGCAAAACTTTAGGCAACTCAAAGGCCAAACAGTTCAAGAGTACAACCAAGAGTTTAGAGAGAAGGCTTTGTTGTTAGGAGTAAACTTGAATTTCCAAGACACACTCTTGAAACATAATATCCATATGTTTAACCCAAACAATTTAGATGAAGTATGTGTGCAAGCCACACATCTTGAATCAAGGGGAAATAACATTCAGGAAGAGGGTAGTAAGACGAAGCCATTCAAGGGTAAGGGAAAAGAGAAGGGAGGAAAATGGAAGGGAAAGAACAATGCAAGCATCAAGAAAGAAGGGGAGAAAAATACATGCAAACATTGTTCCAAAGAGGGGCATGATGAAGCCCATTGTTGGAAACTACATCCCAAACTAAGGCCAAAGAAACCAAATAACAAGGGAAAACAAAAGATGACTGCCACCACACAACAAGATCTTGGATCTGATTCTGGAGATGAGACCAAGATCGTAGCCATGATTAACAAAGGAAAGGAAGAAATAACAAGTACTAGTTCTTCAAATAGTCACAACAACATTCCAAATGAAGACACAAGGATAGAATTGTTCCATGTTAGAGTGATTTCAAATCATACAAAGATTGATGCATTGTTTGATAGTGGGTCACAAGAGAACCTGATTTCAGAAGACTTGGTAAAAAATCTTAACATTGAAACTGTACCACATCATAAACCATACCATTTGGGTTGGATAGTTAAGAATGCAAATTTACATGTTACAAGGAAATGCATACTTTGATTTGCTATTACTGCAAACTTTGTTGATGAAGTCGAGTTAGATGTGGTTCCACTTGAAATTTCTGGGATTATCCTGGGAAGTCCATATTTGTATGAAAATAAAGTGGTGTTTCATCGTGACGAGAAAAAATATTATTTTCTTAAGGATGGGGTGGAGTATATTGTGAGAGCTCATCACAAAAAACCAAATATTTCTTTATTTAATGCAGGGCAAATGAAGAGGCTAGTTAATGCAAGTAAATATTTTGTGCTTCTCATGATTAAGAAAAATGATGATGTTGACTATGAATATTTTGAAGGATGTGATGAAAAATTAAAATCTAATTTGTTTGATTTGGTAAGTCATCATGGCGAAATGTTTCAAGAACCAAATGGGTTACCTCCCAAGAGGGGAATTCAACATGAGATTCATGTGCAACAGGATGTTCCACTTCCAAACATTGGTATGTATCGCATGTCAATTATGGAGAGTTTGGAAATCAATAAGAAAATTCAAGAATTTCTGAACAAAGGTATCATATGCCCATATACTTCGCCATGTGGTTCACCAATTGTTTTGGTATTAAAGAAGGACGAGACTTGGCGCATGTGCATAGATTTCCTTGCACTGAATAAAATCACTGTAAAGAATCACTACCCACTCCCACGCATTGATGATTTTCTAGATCAATTAAAGTATGTTATATATTTCACTAAGTTAGACTTATGAAGTGGTTATCATCAAGTTAGAATAGCTGAGGAGGACATTTGGAAAACTGCATTTAAAACTAGACAATGATTGTTTGAGTGGCTAGTTATGCCATTCAGTCTAACAAATGCTCCAACTACTTTCATGAGAATCATGAATGATGTACTAAGACCATTTCTAGATGACTTTGTCATTGTTTACTTATATGACATAGTTATATTCAACAAATCAAGAGATGAACATGTCATGCATGTGAACAAGGTACTTGATGTCTTAAAAAAAGAGCAGTTATTTTTAAATATGTCGAAGTGTGAGTTTGGAAAGACTTCCTTAGTGTATTTGGGACACATTGTTGGAGGAGGTGAGTTGAATATGGACCCTTCCAAAGTAGAGGTCATTTTGAATTGGCCCAAGCCCAATACAGTTACAAAGGTAAGAAGATTTCTTGGGGCAACACAGTATTGGAGGAAATTCATTGCTAATTTTTCTTCCATTGCAGCTTCGTTACATGCATTTAAAAGTGTCAAGAAAGTATTCCATTGGGGATATATGCAACAAAAATAATTTGATGCTTTAAAGAAAAATATAATTTCAGCATCGGTATTGGCTCTTCCAGATCTTAGACATCCATTTGAGATCCAAACATATGCAAGTGATTATGCCATGGGAGCAGTTCTCATGCAGCATGGTAAGCCTATTTCGTTTCATTCTGAAATTTTTAATGGAGCTATGACTAACTATCCCACCTATGACAAAGAGCTATATGCTTTGGTACAAAGTGTAAAGAAATGGAAGCAATATTTGATGGGGAAAGAGACTATTATCCACACCGACCATCAGCCATTGCAGTACTTACAATCACAGTCAAAGTTGCAGCAATCAAGACATTTTAGATGGATGGGATTTCTACAAAAATTTCATTTGGTTATCATGTATAAAAATGGAATCTACAATAAGGTAGCTAATATGCTCTCTAGGCCTATTGTAAATTCATTTATTATACTCAATCACAATTCAACTATGCATGAAAGTTACATTGAACAATATGCATATGGTAGTGATTTTCAAGATGTGTATGAAAGATTGAGTCAAGGAAATCAAAATGAAGAGTTAGATTATCATGTGCATAACAGTTTGTTGTATCACTTGGGAAAGTTATGTATATCACAGGGAGAAAGAAACAATATCATAAGGGAGGCACACACTTCATTGATTGCTGGACATTTTGATGTAGGCATTGGGGGAACTTTGAGGTCTAAAATGGGTCTCCTAAGGAAATTGTAAAATAATAGTGGAAATAATAAATGAAGATTTGATTGCATCATCAAATTTTAGAGGGAAAAAAGGAAAAACTACTTTTTCAACTCGTATTTTCAACTTATCTTATAAATTTTTTACTTAAATTTCGAGCGAGAGTACTCGTTGGATGCAAAATTTAATTCTTCATCCAAGGAGTACCCATGTTGAATGCTTTTGATGGACTGTTCTACACAAAAAATGATAAATACATGAAAAACGTGATATTTCCCATCCAAGGAGTACTCATGTTACATACTTTTGATGGACCCTGCTACACGAAAAATGAGAAATACATGAAAAACGTGATTGCAATCACGTTTTTCATGTATTTATCATTTTTCGTGTAGCAAAGTCCATCAAAATTATTCAACATGGGTACTCCTTGGATGAGGAATTAAATTTTTCATCTAATGAGATCTCCTGCTCGAAATTTGAGTAAAAAATTTGGGAGATAGGTTGAAAATACGAGTTGAAAGGGTAGTTTTATTATTTTATTATTTTTTAACATTTTTGCCCTTTTACTTAAAAAATGGTGAATCATCCCCCATGGTTGACATAATCATCTTGAATCCTATTGGTTATTATAAATTTTATTTTGGTTGTACATTTTTCTTAGGAGGCCCATTTTAGACCTCAAAATTCCCCTAATGCAAGACAATAACGAATCTCCAAAGGTATTGTTATTGGCCACACATGATTGATAGTGTATCTCATTTTATTAGAGGATGTTATTTATGTGTAATAAGTAAGCCTAGTAATAGAAAACTTGGATTGTACACTCCACTTCCGGTTCCTTCACATACTTGGGAGAGTATCTCAATGGATTTTGTAGGTGGTCTTCCAATGTTAAGGAAAGGTCATGATTACTTATATGTTGTGGTATATAGGTTCAGTAAAATGTGTCTTTTGATGCCATGTAAGAAAATAATTGTAGTTGAAAAAACCGCTCATCTTTTCTTTCAAATGTATGGGTTAATTTTGGTATTCCTACTTCTATTGTAAGTGATTGAGATTCCCGGTTTGTTGGGAATTTTTGGTCAAAATTATGGGACATGATGGACACAAAGTTGAAGAAGAGTACAACATTTCATCTGCAAATAGATGGTCAGAACGAGGTGGTAAACAAGACAATCATTTATCTTCTTAGAGGCTATTGCAGCAAACATCCCAAGTTGTGGGATGAACAGTTGCATTACATTCAACATGTATACATCAGGGCAAAGCATTCTTCCATGAACACATCGCCATTTGAGGCATGTCTTGGGTACTTTCCAAGATAGCCTTTGGACTTCATATTTGAGAAATATGTTGCTATAGATGGTCATAGTATCATAGATAAGGCAAGGAAGTTGATTGAGAAAATTCAATTGGTACATCACACAGTGTAAGAACAACTTGAAAAGAGTCAAAGCAACTACAAGGCGAGGCATGATAAACACCGTGTTGATTACAAATTCTAGGTTGGAGATGAATTTTGGTTATATATCAACAAAGAAATATTGCAAGGGGAAGGTAAAAATCTCAAGCCAATCTGTTATGGTCCATTTACAATCATGGAAAATATTGGTACTAATGTATTTAAGCTAGATTTGTCTCCTTATATGCAAATATGTTTTGTCGTTAATGTTGAGAATTTGAGATTGTTTGAGCCTCCTTAGATTGATGATCAAGGAGAGCACGTTCAGCAGCCATCAATAGATGATTTCTCACTAGAATATCTTGATGAAGTTCAACAAGATCTCATACTTGACAGAAGAATCAAAACTTCAAGGATAGGGAGTGTCGAATACCTTAGAGTGGGGTTCAGGGGAAAAAATCCTTCCAAGGCCGAATGGATGGAGAATGAAAGGGTGAGGGAGCTGTACCCTCACCTGCTGAAAAATTGATAGTATCTTTTGGGGTCCAAAAGGCTTCTAGTGGGGAGGAATGATCAGAGGCTTAGTATTTAGCTCAAAAATGAAAGTTTTCAGAAATGCTCCAAACCAGAAATACTGGATAGAGCTCGTCATCAGGATTCCAATGCAACTTATTTCATCAAAATTTGAGTTCGTATGAGTAAGTTATGGTCTACTGTTCGTTTTCTCAAACAGGTAAAAGAATGTGCAGAATAGTGGTAGACTGATGACTTGGCAGTTCAGTCAGCACCTCAGGAATATTCAAAGAATATTCTCCAATTTTCAGCCAATGACACTATGACAAGTGTCACAATCAGATTCACCAATGTTTCTTGGGGAAATTGAAATTTTCTTCCTAATCCGAAGGTTGAAATTTCTTCTATGGTGGATTATTAATTTTTATATGGTGAAATTTGGGCCAATGGAGAAGGGCCACATGGAGCAGCCGGAGGCTACTACATGCCCTCCCCCATGGCAAGGTTGGATCACGCATATTTATTTTAACCAAAGTCCATTTCTAAAGTCCAAATCAACGTTGCGTTCAACAAAATTATTGACCGAGGAGGGGCAGAGGTCGGGGTTGACCCCGCGACCTCCCCCATACAAGTGCCAACACCAACCGTTACACCATCACCGAGTTCCTTGCTAACTATAGTCTCTCGCGTATACTTAAAGTTTATCAGCACTATTGTTGGGGGTCCGGAGGGGGCCAACCCCCTCTCATGTGTTCGAGCACTACGACTGTGGGCCAAACATTGTTCAGGCCCGCAGGCAAATTCTCGCGCAAAGTCTATTTTTAGACTATGTCTATTTTTAGACATACGGAGCATAATTTGGGAATTCTACTTGGAGATTCTTGGAGTATGCGACATGTCGGTAAAAATAGATGAGACCCTAATTTTTAGGACCCAGGCTATTTTTAGACTGATCTCCTAAAAATATGGAAGTCAAATATTATTTACCCTTAATAATATTTTGACTATAAACAACGGTTTACTCTCTTGGCGCACTTCAGTTTGAGTCATGGAGGTGGCTCATGCAACTGACACAAGGAATCACGTGGTTCCTAGGGTTTGATGGCATCTTGCATGGTTGGCTTCGGTTAGACTTCAGTGGCAGGAGTTTTGGAGGAGTTAACGGGACAGATAGTGGAGTTGTGTTCTGTTTGTTTTAGTTGAACTAGTTGGGATTAGTTAACTAACTAATCAACTATATATGAGTGGAGTAAATTAAATAATATTTAATTTACTAAATATTAACTCATTAGTCAACTCAAGAACACTTCAGTTCACTACAGTGCATGATCAGTTCAGTGGAGACCAGTGGAAGAGGTAGATGAAAGGGTGAGTAAAGCTATCGGTTGGTAGATTTGTTTTGCATGAGATTTGCATTACACTTGGAGGAATTGTCCATGACAATTACGCAATCAAGGGAAGGGGATTCGAACCTTGAACCTCTTCATATACGGGCCATGATTGCGCAATAGAGGCAAGGCAATTGGCGGGGAGTTTTGAACCTCAGACTTGTTCAAAACTGAGTCAGATTGTGAGTAACTTCATGAGAGAGTACTGAGTACTTGTGAGGAGTATTGTACTTGTTTGGTTACTTGATTTCTCCATTATAATACACACAATAGCTGCGGGGTTTTCAGCTATAGGCTTTCCCCATACATACTGAGTTAATGTGTGATTGAATTGATGTGAGATTGCTTCTGTTATTTCCGCATGTGACAATTAATTGTAGAAAAAGGTTATGTGTTATGTATGCAATTCGAAATTGATATATGACCAGGTTAATCTTCAGTGAATAAGTGATTTATTCAGCTAATTTCTACATGGTATCGGAGCAAGATTAATTGTCGAAGTCTATTACGGTGATTGCAAACTTATTTCCTCGGGCAGAGTCTGCATGCGGGCCAGGTAGCCTCCGGAATATTCATCCTTCTTTGTAAGGTGAAAGATCTGGTGAATGCCCTTTGCAGTCAATCTCTGATTTGGAAATAATTTGTTTTTCAAGTGTAGATCGGAAGCGATAGAGCTTGGAGTTTGGAATTCGAATTTTGCAGAAGGTTGTTCTTCTTGGTGCCGGTGTTGAAAGATGTCTTCTTTCGATGGTTTGCGACTCGAATATGCTCTTGAAGGCAGTTCGAACTATGTTGCATGGAAAGATCGAATGGAAGCAGTGTTAGAAGATAATGGTCTGAAGGAGTTCGTGGATGCGGATGTCCCAAAGCCCACTGATGCAGCTCTGGTCGATGCATGGCAAAAGAAGATCGCGAAATGTCGAAGGATCTTGTTGGAGGGCGTCAAGGATCATATTGTATCCAGCCTGCATGGAAAGGCTACTCCATATTTAATGTGGAAAGCTTTGACGGATCTATTCCAGAGTAAGAGTGACCAAAGGAAGCTGGCGCTCAAAGATAAGCTCGGGAACATCAAGATGGAGAAGGGCGACAGTATCGCCAAATACCTCACGAAGTTCACTCAGTGCAGAGATGAACTGGGAAGTGTGGGGGTGACTGTCGATGAAGAGGACATGGTCGACCTGGCTCTCCTTGGTCTTCCGAAGGCTTGGCACTCATATCAAGATAGTGTCAATGGTCGGGAGAAGCTGCAGGGATGGGAGCGCCTTTGGGCGGATCTCATGCAGGAGGAGATAAGGAGGACTACTCGAGATGGATCTTCATCAAAGGGAGCTGATGAAGAAAACTGTGCTTTGGTGGCCAAAGCAAAGAAAGGGAAGGGTAAGAAAACCTCTCATTTTGGTGCAAAGGGCAAGAAGCAGGATATGGCGAAAGTGAAGTGTTTTCACTACCATGATCACGGACATTATGCTACCAATTGTCCAAAGAAGAAGAAGAACAAGCAAGCGGGAAGATCTGCAGATGGAGAAGCTTTGGCTTCACGGTTCGAGCTTGACTTTTCACTGATTGCATGCTTGGTTTCAAGTGTGATGGGATCGGTGTGGTTCTTGGACAGCGGTGCGTCATTTCATATGACGGGAGATCGGGAGTTGTTCTCGGATCTGGAGGACAAGGATTTGGGTATGCACATCGAGATGGGCGATGACGGTAGATACAGTGCGACTGGTATCGGTACCGTATCCTTTCAGAGGGAGTCTGGTAAACCCTTTGTCTTAAAGGATGTCATGCATGTACCTGGATTGAAGAAGAACCTGATTTCGGTAGCGATGTTGGAGGATAAGGGGTATGATGTGGTCTTCAGGGAAGGAAAAGCCTTCCTGCGCAGTAAGACTACTGGAGAGACCCGGAAGATAGGGGTTCGAACTCAGAACCTTTATCAGTTGCAGGTAGATGACTGCGCAGCTATGGCATGCAGGGCTGGAGATGTGGTGAGCCGGGATGATGAGGGCGAACTATGGCACAGGAGATTGGGCCATCTTCACCATGGAGCCTTGAAGATTCTGCAGCAGATTTCTACTGGACTTCCTAAGGGCACCCTTGCGCAGTCAGATCAGTGCAAGGGGTGTGCTTTAGGGAAGTATGTGAAAGCCACCTTTCACGAGAAGGATAGTCGCGCCACGACGATCCTTGAGAGAGTTCACACAGACGTGTGTGGTCCTTTCTCAGTTGCTTCGACAGAAAAGCACAAGTATTATGTGATCTTTGTTGATGATTTCTCTCGAAAGTGCTGGATCTTCTTCATGTCGAAGAAGAGCGATACATTCGCGAAGTTATGTGAGTTTAAAGCACTGGTCGAGAAGGAGTCGGGGAAGAAGGTGATTGCTCTAAGGAGTGATAACGGTGGTGAATTCATCTCGGCTGAATTCAAGGAGTTCTGCAGCGCCGAAGGGATTCGGAGAGAGCTCATCGCACCCCATAACCCACAGCAGAACGGGGTGGCTGAGCGGAAGAACAGAACGATCGTGGGTGCTGCACGGGCGATGTTGCATGATCGGGGCCTACCCCTTCACTTGTGGGCTGAGGCATGCAATACAGCAGTGTATGTGCAGAACCGTTGTCCTCACAAGGTTCTTGGCATGAGTACACCGGAGGAGGCTTATTATGGCAAGAGGCCTGATATTTCCCATTTGCGGATTTTTGGTTCTCCTGTCCACATGCATGTGACGAAGGATGCGAGAAGGAAGCTGGATCCAACTGCTGAGGTTGGAATATTTGTGGGGTACACTGATACACCTCACAACTATCGGGTGTATTTTTTAGACAGTCGAAAGACTGTTGTGCGACGGGATATAAAATTTCAGGAGGAGAAAGCCATGCGGTGTTCGCTTGAGAGGGAGCTACACTTGCATGCAGATGAGGAGCTGTTAGTTCCTAAGGAGGAGCTTCCGGATGTGGATCAGCCACAAGAGGAGGTTCAGGGGGTGGAAGAAACCACCCAGGCAGCGCCAACCATCAGAGGGCGCATGCGCACTACAGAAGCTGAGCGACTGGCTCGGGATGCAGAGAAGGTTGTAGGACCACCTACGGCACAGCGCAGACAGAGACAGTCACCGGATCGGTACACTGGATACATGGCTCTTATGAGTCAATGTGTTGTGACAGAGCCATCCTCTTTTGAGGAAGCTGTGGAGGAACCCGCATGGGTTGATGCCATGATCGAAGAATATGATTCGATCATCGGGAACAGTGCATGGGAGATTGTCCCAAGACCGGTTGGGAAATCAGTTGTAGGTTCGCGATGGATCTACAAGGTGAAGCAGGCGGCTGACGGGAGTGTGGAGAAGTACAAGGCGAGATTTGTCGCCCGTGGCTTCTCACGGATCGAGGGGATTGACTATGAGGAGACTTTTGCACCTGTCGCAAGGTACTCTTCCATACGGACGATCCTTGCTCTCTCAGCGCAGATGGGGTGGCACATTCATCAGATGGATGTGAAGACTGCGTTCCTCAATGGAGTTATTGAGGAAGAGGTGTACATAGAGCAGCCTGAAGGTTTTGAGATCTTCAGTAGTGAGTCGCATGTGTGCCGACTCAAGAGAGCACTGTATGGGCTGAAGCAAGCACCTCGTGCTTGGTACACTCGGATAGACAGCTACTTCACCGGGCTTGGATTCTCCAAGAGTGAGGCGGATCCAAACCTGTACCAGATTGTGGTGGAGGGAAAGCTGTTGATCATCGTATTGTATGTAGATGATCTGATTTTGACTGGCGACGAGCAGTTGATACTTTCATGCAAGGAGGATCTTGCACGAGAGTTTGAGATGAAGGACCTGGGCATCCTTCATTATTTCCTGGGATTGGAGATTTGGCAGCGCAGTGGAGGACTGTTTGTTTCTCGGGGCAAGTATGCCCGAGAGATTCTAGAGAGGTTCAACATGCAGGGCTGCAAGCCTGTTGATACCCCTCTTCCTGGAGGATGGAGGAAGGGAGATGCTACTTCGGAGGAGGTAGTGGATGCCACTGTCTATCGACAGTTGGTGGGGTCGTTGATGTATATGGTCAATACTCGACCCGATATATGCTATGCAGTTAACCAGCTTTCGCAAGCTATGGTTAAGCCTACCAAGCTCTTTTGGAAGGCGGGCAAGCATGTATTGCGCTATATCAAAGGCACATCGGGATATGGTCTATGGTACAGACAGGAGGATGGAGCGAAGCTTTCTGGCTTCACTGATGCAGATTGGGCAGGGAGTCCAACGGACCGGAAGAGCACATCTGGAGGAGTTTTCAGCATTGGGTCGACAGCAGTTTTCTGGTACAGCAGGAAGCAGAGATCCGTGGCACTCAGTTCAGCAGAGGCCGAGTACATGGCAGCTAGCTTGGCTGCATGCGAGGCTATTTGGATGAGGAAGATCCTCGTTGGATTGTTCGAGTTGCATTTGGAGCCTACAGTGATTTACTGTGATAACCAGAGTTGCATTAAACTCTCGGCTAATCCAGTATTTCATGATAGATCCAAACACATCGACATCAGGTACCATCATATCAGAGATTGTGTTCAGCGGAGAATCATGTTACTTTCATATGTTCCCACGGAGGATCGGGATGCTGACATCTTGACGAAGGCGCTCACCAGGAGCAAGTTCGAATTCCACAGAGGCAGGATAGGGGTTGCAGATAATCCATATCTTGCTGAGAGGAAGTGTTGAAAATGCAGCAAGATGATGGAGCTTAGTGAAATGAAGTCGCCTTCACTAAGTGGGCCCGCAGGCAAATTCTGGCGCAAAGTCTATTTTTAGGCTATGTCTATTTTTAGACATACGGAGCATAATTTGGGAATTCTACTTGGAGATTCTTGATGGATGCGACATGTCGGTAAAAATAGATGAGACCCTAATTTTAGGACCCAGGCTATTTTTAGACTGATCTCCTAAAAATATGGAAGTCAAATATTATTTACCCTTAATAATATTTTGACTATAAACAGCAGTTTACTCTCTTGGCGCACTTCGGTTTGAGTCATGGAGGTGGCTCATGCAACTGACACAAGGAATCACGTGGTTCCTAGGGTTTGATGGCATCTTGCATGGTTGGCTTCAGTTAGACTTCAGTGGCAGGAGTTTTGGAGGAGTTAACGGGACAGATAGTGGAGTTGTGTTCTGTTTGTTTTTAGTTGAACTAGTTG